>QEPC01012145.1:2982884-3009449 GCA_003113815.1 Sphenodon punctatus
CCGTCCACACCCAACTCCACCCATCGGCGCTGCTGCGCCGTCCATGTAAAAAAGGCCTTAGTATGCAAGAGATATGAAATGAAAAATACATTGTGAGTCATGTAACAAAGCAAATGCAAAAACGGACTGTGAGCCCTATTTAAGGACAATCTGAGACAAAGGAAAGATTCAATCATCCTGGAACTGACCAACTCTGCAACTGCCAGTAAGAACTTGCACCCAGCTCTCAACATTAGGGGCTACAAAGAAAACCCTTTAAGATTGGCCTTTAAGCATACAACTGCATACGGTAAAATTAGTTTAGAACTCGGCTAGTAAGGTACAATTGTGCTACTATACACACACACACACACACACACAGGGGGGAAATAGAATTTTATTGCACTTTCAACACAATCTTGCACTGTATTTTAATTTTAATTCACAAATTAAAATTTATTTTAACTAAACCTTGTGTGTGGAGTGTAACAGTGGAGGGAATTTCTGGGTTAGAGACTCAGACAAACCTTGTAATTAATTTTCTGCTTTGGGAAGCTCAGAGGTATGAGTGACAGAGAGGGTTAACCCTTTACAGACTGGAACAGTTCAGGGGGGAACTGGTCCAGTGGGCACAGTAAGTGGGCAAACTTAAGTCACAGCCAGGCCAGAGAGGTCTCAATCCTATCACAGGAACAACTTGCTAAGGATACAAAATCCAATAGCAAAATATTTTGTAACCCAATACTTTGGGTTACAACACACCACATAAAATAAGCCCAAGTAAAAGCGGTAAAATCTCCTGCCCCAAAACATCCCAACCTTATCTCTGCCTTCCAGATGCCTGGCCAAACAAGAAGGTCTTGCATAATATTGAAAAGATGAGCAGGCTTGGCACTTGGAGTTATGGATTAACCATGATCTTGCAAATAGTTATGTTTAAGGGCTTTGTCAGATCAGGGATGTAATTATAGGACTTCACACTACATGTTCCACAAAACACTTAAAGATTAAGCTATGGGTGCTCCAGGAAGGGAAACCAAAACCTGCATACAAGGAACTTGTCTCTCTCAAGCATTCTACATAATATATCAGTTGCCGCTAGGTTAAAGCTTCCAATAGCAAGAAAAGGGTCTGAGCTATTATCTCATCTGGGACTAGAAAAGTTTCATTCATTAAACAACAGGGAACAGATCGCCCCATTGTGACCAGTTGGAGGGGCGTGCTGGGCTCAATGGACCATTAGTCTGACACAGTGTTATTACTTACATAGAACAAGAAATTTTCTTCCCACTTGCACTGCAGCGGCAAGGATGTAGTGGAGATGATGGTAGCTGGGAAATGCCAAGGCATGTATAGAAGACATGGGGGAGTAGGATGTTTTTGTGCATATTTAATTTTCTCTCTCTTCTTTTAATAACTTTCAAGCATAGGATGAGATATAAAATAAAAATAGTAATAATTAGGAATTTTAACACCAGCAGCCTTTCCCCACTCCCCCAACACAAATGAGCACCCCCGTCGGGCTACTGAAGAAGTTACATTCAATTCTGCAACAAAGATGTATTGGGCAGCTGAGACATAAGGCAACTAATAAGTGAGTGTAGCATGGAAATCTGGGGTGAAACAACTTGGCGAGGGTGATCTTGTTGTTCAACATTTGCAACTGTAAACAGCCATTTCTTACCAAAACAGACTATAAATACCGTTAGCCCAGTGCTTTTGCAGAACCATCACACTCCGGTTTGGGCCTTCAGCTCCCAGGACAGCAGGAACTAGTAGCTCCTGGTTTGAGAACTGGGAAGAGGCTTCAAAACAGTTTCCCAAATTGGGATGAAATTTCAAGGTTATCCAAATGAAAAGGACTGTAATTCTGTCGTTGTGTCACTCTATAGTAACCCCTGTGGCCAGTTACAGTAAGTTAAATTGGCTCCAGAGGGGATTAGTCCTAGATCTAAAACAGGACTACAGGAAATTGGAAGAATAAAGAGCCAGTAGGAAGAGGAAAAGATGGAAGAACGGGGAGGTGGGGGGAATTCTTGGCTTTCAGAACCCCACCCCACAGGAAGTGGAGTGCCAAGATGTTACTATCCAAAGAGGTGGAAAATGTGCTTTCCTTAGCAAAAAAAACTAACAAAAACTGTTTAGTTAAGTTTTTCCTTAATCTGTTTATATTATGAGGATATTATAGTCAGAAAAATATGAACCAAATGTTTAATCCTAGAAACAGCCAAAATGTTGCAAAACCATGCAAGTTTGAGAACAGAAAGCAACATGTTCTTAACCCCTTCACAGAAATGAGCTGTAACCCAGACGATTACACCACCACAGGGTTCTACTCTTTGGTTTAACCCATACTATCCTGATGAATGGCCTCTCATGCATGTAACCAATTAACCATCTTTGAGTGCTATGTGAGAGACTCAGAGAAGCCATTCCTATTATCAAGGCCTCCATACCTTATGCCAGCTCACCACGTTCAAGGCTAGAGCCAGAGATGGAGATGCAGCCAAACAAGCTGCATGTGCCCAATCGCCACATGACCCCACGGCAGGAAATTGCCACCGCCACACAGCTGGGCACATGCAAGGAGCTAGACAGATTACAGGGAAGCTGGGTGGGCCAGCCCATTGGAGCTGCCATCTCAGATAGGGTGGGCCAAAGTGCTGCCCACACAAGCTGGCACCCAGCCCTGCCCTGCCTCATCCCGCTGGCTGGACTGAGAGCCTACGCCTCTGGCTGTGAACGGCCATATGCAATGGATGTGGCCCTACAGCATTGCAGTGCACATGGCGGGGCAAGCGCACCTCGTCACACAAGTTGCCCTGCCCTAAGCAGCCTTATCCCAGTTGGTGTAAAACTGCTCCATGACAATTCTGAGGATGCACCAGGGAGGGAACACGAGCCACTGCATTGGGTGGCTCACTTCCCATGAGAGGGGTGTAAGGCTACTGAAGGGGTGGTAGCCTCCCCAGCACAAAAAGGCAAACGCTTCTATTTGAGAAGCACTGTTAGTAGGTAGAGTGTTTTGCAGCTCAAAATGTTTTTTAAAAGGGAGTGAGGGATGAATATTTTTGAAGACATGCTATTTCAAGATTGCGTTGTGGAATCCACTTCCAGAGGTTATGGTAAGGGCCAGTACTATGCTGAGTTTAAAAGAGCTTTGGACAAGTTTCCGGAAGATAGGTCTATTAGCAGCTTTTAGCCAGACCGGATCAGGGAACATGACGGGAGCTGGGGAAAAACAGGGAATGGATCCCCCATTGTGACCTGTTGGGTGCTTCTCCCAAGCCACCGTGATTGGCCACTGTCAGACAGGATGCTGGGCTAGATGGACCATTGGTCTGACCCAGTATGGCGCTTATGTTCTTAAGATTATTATGAAGTGACATTAGCAATCGGGTTGTATGTTGCAGTACCACTCAGGGAAGCCACATGACCCAAGGATGGGTATAATGGCAAGTTTCCAACGTATACTGTTGAGCATAAGGGTAATGGCTTAGTGCCTACTGCCTACAGCACTAAGGAGTACAGTTATCACAGATAACCACATTCACTGGCCTGTGTAAGCTTTGAAATCCCCTTCATCCTAAGTAGTGTCAAGTGCTATGCTGCCTCAGGTTACATTGGATTAACCCTTTATTAGCAGGATCACACTGACTGTTCTTCCTTTCAAATGACCTGCTTCATTGCTGGCTCCTCAAAGCTAAAACAGGTCCTAGACAAAGTTATGGCAGTTCTCTTCAGAGGGACATTTAAAATTCTAGCTACCACTGTACATTCCAGGAAGATAAGCAGAAAAATAAAATTTTACACAACCAAACTGTCAAGATAAATCTTGTAAAGCAGAAGACAAACTGAGCTACGGGCAGTTTCACCCCTGCAATATGGAACAGGGGTTAATTAAGTTAGCTTCAAACATCATGCAGACACACTACAGGTGTGCATTCTGGAAGAAGAGTCTTCAGAGCAATCTAGTAGCTTAGAATTTTATGGGAAATCTGCCAAGTCACAACCCCAAACTGGTACTTGTTGGATTGCAACTGCTGAGGCAATTTCAAGTGGGTGACTATAAACTTTTTAAGCATGACTGAGTTTTAACTATGGAGAGGTGCAAAGGTTCCCTTTTTCTATTAGGCTGAGTAAGAGTGTGCACAGCAATCATTCTACTTAAGCAAGGTCTGTAACAGAATAAAGTTTTATAATAGCATTAGTACACTGAAAGCACAGAATTTCCACAGCATCACACCTCCCCTTGAGACAATGCCATCATTCCATACCGTGTCAAAATATTATTAACCACAGCACATTCAAAGAGACTTTATTTTTAGAAAGTGGAGTCAAGTCTTCTCTTGGGCAATTGGAGTTTCCATAGTGTACAAGACTGAAACTGTTTCCAGAGCACGCCCGTCCCATGTCATATCATATACCATGTCACTACTGCATTGTGAAAACAAGCTACATTGTAATGTACGTTTAAATAATCAGATTTCTTTTTGTAGAAAAGTATACAATTTATTCTGTGAAGGTCTTTATACAGCATGCAGAAAGTTCAACATGTTTAATCTCCAAGTTAGCTAGTATACGTATAACTGGTGGCAACATTAGAAACAGGGAAATGCAGCATAAATAAATAAGTGCTCAAAATTTGTCACAATGATAGAAATTTTAGACATAATTTGGTGTGACAAGAGAAAGTATCTGCCTAAATCTATCTAATACTATAAAACTTGATTTTAAAATTTACCGACAGAGCAACGAAGACACTTGCATAGCCCTCACTATACAAGTTTGGCTTAATTTAAGGGAAAACAACATGCTCCCTGCAAAAAGGAAGTCACCAGCACAACACTAGCTATGAACTGATCATGCTCACTTGCAAATCATCACTAGTTGAGCTGATCATGATCACAAATCTGATAAGAGCAGCAGGAAACAGGGACTTCAGAGAAACTCAAAGTGAAAATGAAAATGGAGGGGGGGAGGAAGAGTAGTAGTAGTGGTAGTATGTTAGTTATAAATTCACTTACTCCAGATTGATTCTGTTGAAACTGCTGAGATTTTTCTAAAAGCAAGCAACATGAGGATTATGGCTTTAACAACAAAGAAAAAGCATCTTTTCTCTCTCTTTTTTTTTTTCAAAAAAGAGTGCAAGATGATTTCAAAGCAAAATTGTGTACAAAACTTCTAAGCTTAAAAATCAGGTTGTGTCTTGTCTCTGTCTCGTCCCAAAAGACTGGTGACAGACAGTGCTGAAAGCCAAATGAGTGTGTGAGGAAGTGATTTTCAGTCAAACTTTATTTTTGCCACTATGCATTTGGCTCCAAATCCTTGTGCTGCTGCACTGAATCTACTGGCCCATGGCTACAGTACTATTCACAAAATGAAGTTACAACACAAGGTGTCAATAGAATCCTAGGAACTCGCGTACTTTCAAGGAGACAAACCGTCTCACAGAGCATCACCTGATCTCAATAGGTGTAACAAGACAGATGTGGAGGCTGCCTCTGGGGGTGTTCTCTGGGACGTTCTGGAGTGCCGCAAGAGGGACCAGTCCCAGGCAGGCAGCACCTGCTCTGCCTCCACATCCAGCATAGCGCCTTTGGATGGACGAGCGAGCCCAGGGGTGAAGCGGGCTGCCTGGCACAGCCAGTACCAGGGCAGCCTATCCGTCTAGAAGCACCTAATGTATTCACCACAAGCCTAATCCTACTCCCATTCATCCCCATCCTCAAGAAAACCTGTTGGCACAAGTCTCATTAAAGTGAATGGGGCTTGCACGGATGGAGTGCTTTGAGTACTGCAGTCACAGAAAGCAGGATTGCAGCCACAGAAGCTAAAAATATTGTTGTTGCAAGGCAAGAAAAGAGATTACTCGATGACCAGCATGTAGATTCTGCATCCATCATGACTGACAGTCACATGTACTAAAAAGAAACTTCACAAGCCCGTACAGTGTATGTTTAACATTACACTGACTTCTGAACAGCTGTATTCTTGGCTGCTGATTAAGGTACACAAAACAAGGCATACTAGCTCTTTACTCACCATATGGCTAACTGAAGAGGTCTCCTTACCACCTTTTTGAGCTACATCCTTCTTCCTCCCCCTTTTTCCAGACTGTCTGACCAATATGATATAGATACATGAATTTACAGATCAGCTTTGCTATTTGTATCTTCATGTATTATTTCAGGAACAGAAGTGTAATGACAAGCCTTTAAAATGTAACGCATCACAACAGCTGGGAACAGAAAGAATGAACCTAAGCTATCACTAATGCAGAGAGGATCAAAGCTTTCCCTGCAGGCAAACAGTTGTATGTGCACTGAATACGTCTTGAACTGAAGCAACTAAATCATTTCCTTCCATCTCAAAAGCAATGACCAGACCTGCAGTTTTAAAGCACTGGTTTCCAATTGGTTAAGACACAGACTAGCAAAAATCCCTGGGTTTTTCCTTTCTAAACAGCAAAAGCAAAGAGAACAGAGGTGAAAGCTACTGGGTAAGGAAGATCACTTTATGCCACAATGAAAGAGTCTCCTAGGTGCTGTTCTTGACAGCAAGTTATGTCACAGACATAACCAAGTACAGAGAATTAAAGGAAAAAACACTAGAGGGTTAAGGAAATGCCTTGACACTTTCAAGGTGAGACAAGCACCACCCCACCCATCATGCATGTTGCAGGGCCACATTGATGCCCTATACGGCCCTGCAACATGCATGATGGGTGGGGAGCTGCTTGTCCTAGAACACCCTTAGTCAGCTTTGCTCTCAAAATCAGCCAAAAACTCTAAGCATTTTGCTAGCACATGTGAATGCATTTTGTCTTGGAAAAGATGGAGGATGCCCACATCACCTTTGCTTTCATTCTGGCAATCAGGGTCAGTGGCTAACTGTCAGAGTGCACAACTGGTGGCCAATCTGATACCAAACAGGTAGCCCAGCCTGACAGGGCTCATCTTATTTTACAGATGGGAAACTTAGGCAAGAACACCAAAAGGAGAATTGGATTTGCACTCAAGTCCAGTATACTGTCCACTGGACCATAATAGCCTAGTATCTGAAGGATGCTGAAATTAAAGAATTATAAAAGTTTCCCTACCAGTTGCATTTCCTCATGGTTTTGACATGTGGCATAATAAGTATGTTTATGTGTCACATGATAGCAGGGTGATGGTATGACTAGTACTGAGGAACTAAACCCACAAACAATACCATCACCTAACTGTCTGTTAAAACATGATTCCCTACCTGTTTATTGCTAGCATGAGACCCATCGCAGTGGAAGGGACTTGCCCTGGCACAAAGTACTGGGGTCAGCACTCAACAGTCAGAGGATTACATTGCCCATTGTCATAACTCCCAGAGGTACGGAAAATGTGCTTATATCTAGTTTAAACAAATCATGGCAAGTTTTAGAAGAGTCCAACACTTTCTCATAAATAGGCCAATACTTTTCTGCATAGTTTGCAAGTTTCATAATTCATTCCAGCACTTTCAGTATTTTAGAACAGCTGACTTAAATCTGCTAACGTTTAGGTCAGTATTCCTCTCTTTTGTTTATCAGAGTTATTTATGAACTTGACCCAAGAGTATAAGTTAGTGTCATGTTCAGTTTGGAAGAAGGGAGCATTTCCTAGTAATTCCTCCACCCCTTTTAATCAAATGTTGCTAGCTGATACTGCTTGAGCCACACCATGCTGGCACTATGGAAAGCAGACAAGTCATTCAAGCCATCTATAATGGAAGTACACAACACAATTCAAGGCAAAATGCAAATGTGCACCTCCATGTTGATATTTGCATGGTTTAATGATTACCTGTTCATCTACAAGAAAAGAACACATCTAGCATCAGAAGCATTACATCAGCAGCATTAAGAAATTAGCAGGGTCAACACATCGTCACTGACAGGATGGGAAAAAATTCTGCTATTTCCTTAGTGTACTGCTTTACTGCACTTACAGGTAGGTGCTTCTACACTCCAACACCAACTGTTAGGTCAAAGGTTTATTCTATACACTTCCAGTAAAGGTTTAGGCCCCCCCCCCCTTTAAAATACTGGACTTGTTCACCCCCCTTAACAGAGTGAGTAAACCTTGAGACGGGCAGCACACCTCATAGCATCTCATCCTCCAAGCAGACAGCACCAGCAGATTGAAGCAAACGGGACTTGTGATCATAGCAGAATCACTGAATAAGGTTGGAAAGTACCTCAAGGGTCATGTAGTCCAAACGAGGATACTGTCTATCTACAGCATCCCAGGCAGATGCTTGTTCCGACAGTTTAGCAGTAATAAGGACTAGTGCCAGCACTATCTGCAGACCTTAAGGCAGCCCCCTGAGGAGATAAGTCCGGATTTAAGAAATCCTATAGCTAGTATTCTATAACCAGCAAATGGGTAGTTAATGTTTGTACGACATTTAGTTATCACTGTCTTGTTTTGTATTTGATTGTATAATTGTGAATCTTTGATGAGCTTCAAATGCTCAACACTGTATGCACCAAGATCAACGGGAGCTAGCTTATGCAACAAGACACCAGGGCAAATTTCTCCATTAGAAAGACAGACATATTGGCAACAATCTACAAGCCATTTACTATAATCTAGCTGAAGTCAGCAGGACTTCTCTACAGCAAATGGTCTGAAGACTGTAGTTTTAAAACTATATGGGACACAAAGTCAGTGTTATACAGAAGACTCCTGTCATTTCTAAAGGACAAACATAATTTAATTGTACTGTAGCATCTTACAATTGCCTTAAAAGTAAACCATTGCCCACACTGCATAGCAAGCACTGCAAGAGAGCAGTACAGATATGTACAGAATGTGAATGCTGTACTTCTGCGGAAGTCTCTTTTGACCCATAGCAAAAGGACCTACGTTCACTCCATTTTCTGCAAGTGAACACAGGTCCCTGAAATTAACTAACAGTACTGAGGCAGACTGCAGAGAACTGCAGCTCACTGAAATATAACCACCCCTTTTTGGAGCTAACATACCCCAGTGAAATCAATAGCAAAACTCCATTTCACCTGTAACCTTTCAGGTTCACTGCCTATTAAGCAGAAATAACTATGCTACAAGGCATTATGAGAACAAGAATTATCTAAAAACAATCTTGCCCACAGGGTAACAGACCTGCTTTAGCTTCCAAGGGCAAGCAGCCTTCAAGAATAATTTTTGTTTTAAATAATGAGTATCATACAAGAATCTATTATTAACCTAGCTCAAAGTTATTCCCAACTATTTGGGGGGGGGGGGGGGGCAGAAAACAGTCCAGGTTGCAAAGGCTATTCACATCTTTTAAGAAAAACTTAGAGCACATCATCCATCAGTAATGGAACATGCTACTGTTACTGTTAGCCAGGACTAGAGCTGATCCCTTCTTTCCACAAGCCAACAGAGTGGAAGTTGAAAGGTGAGTTTTCCCTTCTGCATCAGAGGCCAATGGTCACATTCATTAAATATTAACCTCAAGTTCTTGAAGGGTAACGTGTGGGTATCTTTCACCACAGAGGAATATGAATCACATGAGTCACAAAAGAATGTTTGAAAGACTAGAGTCATTTCATGTTATGCAGGTATTTTCTTTCAAGAAAAAAAAAAAAGAGGAAAAAAAAAAGGGGGGGGGGGAGCTCAAACACATTACATTAAAAATCCTGTTCTTCCCCATGTTTCTAAATCCTTCATTCCCCTCCTTTATGAAGACTAATACCTCCCCTATATTCAGAAATACCAGCCTGACACAGATCTAAAAATGCAGAACAATTCTTCATGGTGCAATTTGTTAACCACTGGTACACACTGAATAGTAATCAATTTAGGCTAAGAAGCTGGGCTTTCAGAAGCAGGGTCTCCACTATCCAGCATGCATTATTATACAACAATTCAGCAACACACCACATCAATGTATATGATCCACCAAAAGATTCTGTTGCTATGCAAGGTAGGAGGTCATGAACCATGAATACCTGACTATTGCTCCACTTTAAGCAACTTTATTACACATTCTGAAGAATGCATAACTAAGAATTTCCAGGAAGCTTAAAATTTAAGGCATGTTTATTTAGTTAGTTATATTTCTTAACCGCTTCCTCTTTGCCTACATGGGCAACTCGGAACTGCTTACAAGTCAATAAAATCAATAATTAAAAAACACAAAAAATAATAAAATACTATGATACTATAAAAAAAAAAAAACACAAGCAGGTGGAACCAACCCCTTCCCCCCATTTCCCAACCCTCACCACCCCCCATCTCCCCCACCAAAAGCCTGGTGGAACAGCCAGGTCTTACACGGTCTTCGGAAAGACGGGAGGTCTGGGGCTAGACTGGCCTCGGTCGGGAGGGAGTTCCACAGCCGCAGAGCTGCCACCGAGAACACCCGCCCCATCATCACCACCCGGGAAACCCAGAGGACTTAAGAGTTGGGCGTCCCTGACCTTCTTCAGGGGCCACACCACAGCCCGGGGCCTGAAGTGCTGCTGCAGGTAGGCAAGGCCCAGACCGTTTAGGGCTTTATAGGTCAGTACCAACACCTTGAATTGGGCCTGGAAAACAATAGGCAGCCAGTGTAGCAAACAAAGCACTGGTGTAATGTGCTCGCGGCACCCGTCCCCGTTCGAAAACAGGATGCCACATTCTGCACCAGCCACAACTTCTGGATTGTCACCAAGGGTAGTCCCATATAGAGTGCGTTGCAGTAGTCCAGTCTAGAGGTAATAAAAGCATGGATGATGGTGGCCAGATCAGAGCCTGAAACATACGGCTGCAGTCATCACACTAGATGTAACTAGCGAAAGGCGCTCCTTGCCACAGCTGCCACCTGGAAATCCAGGCACAGCTGCGAGTCAAGAAGCACCCCTAGGCTACAGACCCAAGTGGCCAGAAGAGAGCAGATCCCATCAATGACAGAGGCCACCACACCCTCAGCCCTACCCACCAGCATCACCTCCGTCTTGTCGGGATTCAGCTTCAGACAGTTTGCCCTCATCCACTCCCCCAGTTGCCAAACACCGGGTAAGGACCCAGACTGACAGGTCTGGGTCTGCAGAAAATGAGTTAAAGTTGTGTATCATCGGCGTATTGATGACCATGTACGCCAAACCCCCTCACAGCCTTGCCCAACGGCTGCATATACACGTTGAACAGGAGAGGGGACAGAATAGAACCCTGCGGGACTCCATACGTGAGGCTTCGGGGAGACGATGAGCACTCCCCAAGAACCATTCGCTGAGTTCTCCCGGCCAGGAAGGAGCGGAACCATTCAAGAACAATCCCACCCACCCTAGCCCGGTTCTGCAGCCTTGCCATCAACATCTGATGGTCAATGGTATCAAATGTTACCGACAAATCTAACAGAATCAGTAAAGATGATCTGCCCTGATCCAGTTCCCGGCGCAGATTATCAACCAAAGCCACAAGTGGTCTCAGTGCGAAAGCTAGACTGCGAATGATCAAGGAAACCGATACCATCCAGATGCCCCTGAAGCTGCTGAGCCACCACCCATTCAATAACCTTCCCTAGAAAGGGACGGTTAGACACTGGCCAACAGCTGGCCAGTGAGTCAATGTTTATCCCTGTGGATTTTTTTCTTTTCTTAAGTGAAAAAGAAAGCTATGCTATACACAAAACATTTAAGGTTTTAATCTATTAAAATCAAGAAGTATGCATATATTTCAAGTCAAAATAGTCAATTCTGAATTCAATACTGAATATGGTCCATCAGAATAACATTTTATATGGGGACTGCGAAGGAAAGGTTCATTTTGTAATCCACAAAAATATAAAACTTTAATACAGTAAACTAGAATAGAAAAAAGATTTTACTCTTCTCCATGGAAATTTTTACTCTACTTGGAACACAAGAATTGCTATAACTAAATCAAAAAAATTGGAGTTATCTAGTTGAGCATCCTGTCCAACAAGAACTAGCACCAAATGCAAATTGATGCCACAGAGCAATACCTTTCAAAATCCACTTCCTGTTGTTGTTGCTGCATTACACTGACTAAACGGGCATTCAGGTTTAAGTATCAATCTCAAGTTTTATTTGTTTTGTCAGAGGTGGACAGAATGTCACACCCCTTAGAGTGGTACCTGACTGACAAGTGTTATACTTGTGTGTGTGCCAATTATCTGATTGACTGGTTATAGTCGGAGGATCAGAATATCCTGGAAAGATGAGAGGTTAATTTGCATACTCATCCATTTTGGAAAGATCTTTGGCCAGTCTGTGCACAAGCGTTTATTTTAAACTAGACTTGCTTTTAGCAACCATATGGATAAGTTCTTCCCATCAGTTCATATAAATGAAAGCAGGAGTTTGTTGCATTTATTTTTTCAAGTATCATCTAAAAAGTCATTCCCACACTTCCAATTTCTACACAGCAAGGTCCACTGCAAATGCGTATTTTGCATAGCCATTACAGATTCATCATCTAAAGCAGGACTATCCAACTGACAACAGCCCATGGGCTACATCTGCCCCACAGTAGGATTTAATCCAACCTGCAGCCTTAAGATCCAATTAAATAGTAGTATACTTAAATAAAATATCAATTTTCAGAATGACATCAGACAATAATAGCTTCAAAACTGGTACCATTTGTGTTGATAGGTTTGAACAGGGTTCGACTACCCCTGCACTATAGAAATAGTGTGCATTGACCATACAATGAGAGATTTTTGTGCAATCTGGCCAGCCAAAGAATTGCTGCAAGGCAGTCTGATCACAGGGGCCAAGAAGTTAGACAGTCCTGATATTAAAGAATATTTTCCCAGTTTCCCACTGCCTCAAAGCAGAACCTCTCATCCTATTTCTCCCTGGAGTATGGCAAGTTTTTCATGACAAATAATATCATCCAAGTATTTCAAGTAAGCGTACCTAGATCTATTCTAGATTTATGTTTACACCATTGATAGCTGCGTCCTATTGAAAGATTACTTCTGCTGCCACTTACAAGTTATTTCAAATGCTGTAAACAATGCTGAGTCAGCAGTAAAGGCAACAGAAGATTGTGCCAACCTTTGCTATGGGTGTTAATAGATGTGATGGCAGAACGCCAGAGTCACATCCCGACTAAGGTCGGGAATACACCAGCAACATGGTGCCAGCAGCAGGCCACTGGCGAGGACAGGGAGACACATGGACATGTGGCCGCCTGGCCCTGCCCTCATGCTGCGCCCAGGGTCCCACCCCACCCCCACGATGGGTAGCTATGTCAATCAATGACAACCACCATGGCAGCCAGAACAGCAGGCTAACGCACACAATAGTTAACTTAGGCCCAGTCAGGTGGGCTATTACCTGGGCACGTTGGCAGCTAGCCTGGGCTGTAATCCTGGAGGAGAGCCTGGGCTAGCCACCAATGTGCCCGGGAGCAATCCTGGGTCAACATCTGGCAGCCTGCCAACAAACATGCCCGTGGTTCACAGGCCACCATCATGATTGTTAACACCCCCTATCCTCTAATTGACATCTGTTCACAGCAGAAGATGCTGCATTTGGAAACAACACATAACTAGAAACAGAGTACCCTATTGTCAAGCTTCGGACACAGACTGTCTATTTCCACCTACTGTATGACAGTTGTCATGAACCCACATCATTTTTCCAGCTAGCCCTCTTGTTGCTCTTTCTGCAGATGACAGTTTGTCACAAAAAGGGAAGGCAGGAAAGGAGAAGAGAAATCCTAGGAGTACAAGCGTTTCCACGCCTTGTGACCAGAATAGGTGAGCTACTGGTTGACTGTCAAACATGCTTAGAAAAGACAACCAAGACAGGAACACTTTAAAACCGAAATTAGCAGTTGTTTTCTGAAGGCTAAACCTATTTCCACAAACAAATCGCAAAACCATGCATTAACAGCTACTACAAAGAAACTGAAGCCCATTTCAAAGAACCTACACACAAAAAAAACTAGCCTGAATTGTCTTCTCTCCCTTTGACTGAACTCCCTGGGGAACAAACACTTCTCAGTCAGCGCTGTCCTATATGTACAGAGTACAGAAGTGGGTCTCGAGCTGCAATTGTCATTTAAGCCAGGAATTCTGCTAGCCTTTGCCTGTTATCCTGATTTGGGAGAGAAGACTCAGGGTGACCAGATTTCTCCTAGGGGGCGGGGAAGTGGGGGTGGGTTTTTTTTTTGGGGGGGGGAGATAGCAATAGAGATGATGGAAAGCAGCAGCCAACTCAGAAAGAAGAATGGGGTGGGTCGGGAAAGCTTTTGCATCCCAGGGAAGGGGAAAGCCAGCGATCAGCCTGTTACCATGCAATGCAAGCACGCCCGAGCCGAGCCGCTGCCAGGGTCAGACTTGCACACTCCCAGCAGCAAAATCACATCCCGGCCCGCGGAAACACCCAGGAGGCGGGGGAGGGGAGGGGGGCACAGGCACAGAAAGGCACCGAAGAGGCCAGCACCACCGCAGCGGGGACGCACCCAGCACCACGCAGATCACATCCAGCGCCACGAACGGGAGCCTCGTCTTGTCAAACATGCTGGCTCCGAGCGGAGGGGGACGCGCTCTAGCGGCAGGGCCAGGCAGGGCTGCGGCTGCTGCTGCTTCTGCTGCTTCTTCTGCCAATGGCGCCCCTGGCACTGGAGCCACCACCGCCACTGCGGCTCCGCGCTGCCCGGCTTGGCGCTTTAAAGCGGGGCGGGGGGTGAGAAGGAGGAGGCAGCAGCTCCTCCAGCTCCGGTTGATAGACCCGTCTTGCCCCGCCTCCTCACGACTGTCTCGCCGGCCAATCGTCTCGTGCTGTCCACGCGTGACGTTCCGCCTACTCTCCAGAGCTCGCAGCCGGCAGTCATGCGCCGTCAGAGAAGACGCGTGGAGATTTTTGTCCCACGATTCTTCCCGTAGTTTTTTTCAGGAGCTTGACTCCTGCTGTGGGCTGATACTGGGAGCCTAGGAAAGAACCAGTTCTTCCCTGGCTGGGTCACACACCCCTCCCCAGGCAGGGCCCTTGATGCTGGGAAAACAGGGAGTGAGTTCCGGCCAGAACTGAAGGGGTCTCCCCCGCCCCTGGAAATCAACTCTACTGATTTAATAATAATAACTAATAAAAATTATAAATAAATATTTCAAAATGTTAAAAATGAACATTTTCATTTCTATGGGGAAGTGAAACATTTTAATGTTTAACACCTTCCTTTTTTGCCGCTCCTCACTCCCAACACGTGCATGCACACACACCCCTCCCTACCTGTGGTAAAATGGAGAGAAGAGCCAAGCAAACATTTCATACAGTGACACCAATAGCGTTGCCACCTCTCACAGTTTAACCCTGAAATTCCCATAGGCCAAAATGGGAATCTCAGAGTCAAACCACAAGAAGTTACAACTCTATGCACCAAATTTTTAGAATTTTTGATTAAAAGGCAGAAATTTTGAGTGTCAAAAATGCTCTTTTGAAATTATCTAATGTTATATTCTTTTGGACAAAAATCAATTAACTCTCTTCAAAATATTGCCACAAGAACAGCTCCACTGAGTCCTTATTCCAGCATCAGCACAAAACACCAGCTAGTAATGACCCAGCAGTGCTGCTGCCACTAACAAAAACCACACAAGGTGGCATGACTGCATTACTAGAACAAGCAACTTAGGGTTGTGTGATGGCACTGGAAGTAATGGTATCAACACAAAATGACACAAACAACAGTATAAGAGTACCATTATTTATCAGTGTCATGTAGGAAAATGTGCCTTGCCCTTGATGCTGGGGGTAAAGCATTTGGTTGGTAGTAACCTCCAGCATAAGCAATTGTTTACCACACATTTTACCCCCAGCATTGCCCTGTCTCTTGTGTGAATACTTTACAGATACCTTAAGGTACATGGAGGTAGGTCAAGATTAAGCCACCAGTTGTCAGAACCCAATCATTGAACTCAAAAGAGGGGTTGATGCATGCCAGGTAAATGCCTTAACTACATGGTCACAAGCCCACTTCAACAATGGATGTTTTCAGATGAGCTGCTACTCCGCATGGCCACCCATCAACCATGGATATGACCACCCGGCTCAGCTCCTTACCCTGCACAATCCCTGACCATGAGTTTCTGCCTGTCCCCTCAGTACTGCCACCCCTCAGATGCCCATGGTTTATAACCTGTCTTTGCTCTTGACCATACACTCCACATATGCTTCTCTGACTTAATGCCTGTGTAGACTGACCTCCCAGATCATGACCCTCTGCCCAGCTCTGACTCATGCCCTAACTCTAGTTGAAATCCTGACACCAATATATTATGTGAACAAGACATAGGGACAACAGTCCATCACAGTGCAATATGACAGTGTGGTGAGGTAGCTTCATTTAGGGATTATTTATATAAGATGCTGGTGGTGGAGCTAGTCATGACTTATTCACTGGGTACCTCTGGGTAACTACGAAGTGTTCACATGAGATGTTGGAGGTAAAATATGAGACAACAACCACTTGCTTGCAACAGGGGTTGCTGAAGGTTATTGCCAGCAGGTGAAAAAATACTACTTGCTTTTGTCTCATGTGAACACTTGAGGGGCTCTGTCACTCCTCCGTCCCTACCTCCTTCAGTCCCACAACCTATTAATGCTCAGTTCTTTCTGGTTTTCCCTGCTGTTTCTTCCTACCTCTCCTACTGGGAGTGTTATTGAATCATGGGATAGCTTTGTCCACTCCCCAGAGAGGTGATGTCAGGAGGGAGTGGGTGTGTTTACACAGTGCTGCTGGGATACATACAGTCCCATGTGAACAGTATGTCTTAATCTAAAAGTCTTAACCTAAATGTCTTAAGAGTAGTATGTCTTAATCATGAGGAACTCCACCACCAGCATATCATCTGAACAAACAATTAAATACCATCAGAAGGCAATGTGTTCTAATGATATTGTGACAAAACACCCTCAGTTAGCAATGGACCACAACAGCACAGAGATGGACTACAACTACATCACATAACCATGTTGAAATATACTGCACCATTCTAATCCTAAACAAATAGTTAGGGAGAGCTTAGAACCATACAGCTGGAAGGAACACCCAGAATGTCCAGTCCAACCCTCTGCCATTAAGCAGGATCTATGGGACTTACACCACTCCTGAAAGATGTCTGTCTAACCGATTTTAAAGACCTCCAGTGGTGGAGCCTCCACAACTGTCCTTGGTAAATTTTTCCAACCTGTGGTCTCACCGCTGGTTTCTGTGAAATGAGGATGATCAAGTACAGTTTGACTGTCAACTATGCCTCATATATGATAAACAGAAAAAGGGAACAATCAGGTCAATCCTCAAAGCACTATGGGCATTTTTAAACAAGATGCATTCACACATGGCCCCCCACCGTCCACATGTCCAACTGCTTGTGTGATGGTGGTGCATGGGGAGGCGCACTCCTGTGACCCAAGCAGCAACCACTCATGATCATGCACAGAGCACTCCTGAAAAATCTGGAGTAAGGTGGCCACCTCCATGGATAGGGTAGCCATGCTGGGAGCCACTCATTTAAAGCACTTCCCAGAAACATTGTGTGTGTGGGCACCCTGCAGCTGCACCACTCAGTGGCTACAGACACACCCACCCTGCCTCCCACCCCCACCCCCCGCTCCCACAGCACTCATTTAAAAATACCCTATGTGGGTGCAAGAGCCAGTGAAGTGAGTAGGGCTTGTGCAGACAGAACACTTTGAGGATGGGAGCCAAAAGGCAGATGGAAGAACATAAATGAAGTAAATACAAAGGACTTCCTACTCATGGGTCTCTGCACCCTATATACTTGAAGGTTCTGAGAATTTTATAGCACTAGCTCCATAACTCAGCTCCCTTACCATTCTGCATCTATTGACTTAATAAAACATAAAGGCACCTTCCAGTCCTCTGAATGCTTTTATATTTTCTTAATAAATGAAAAAAGTAAAAAGGGCCCAAGTCCTCAAGTGTCAAGTGAAATGAATGAGCCTTACAACCAGCACAGTAATCTGAAGATCAGAGGTTAAGGCCGGAAGCATTACTGGAATACTTCAACATGCTGCAGCACCAAACTATGAGGAGGGACCACACTCAAGTGCCGGAAGACCACATTCTGTTCTAATGGCCAAATTAGGGCCTGTTCAGGCTAAATTTCGCAGAACAATTTTGGCCTCTTCTCGCTGCATGTCCAAACCCAAATAATTTATCATACAACCCACCCACCATCAAAGAAATTATTGAGTAATAAATTGCCTCTGTACCATGCCTTAAAGGCTGACAAGCAAGATCTAGCAGATAACAAGTTTCAAAGCTAAGAAAACATCACTGAGGATTTCTTGCCTCCAGTACTTTAGGGTTCGAATTGAAAGACAGTCAAGGAGTGTCTAAACCAGAGGGATGGGACCCCCAGAGAGGTCATGCCATCTGTGGGTGAAGTTGCAATGGGTGTGAGATTATCTTTAAATCTCAAAATGGGAGATTCCCAAACTGTTCCCCACCACCACCACAACAACAACAACTTGGCCCCTTTTAGCATCTGACTACATTGTCCAACCCCCTTTGATTTTATACATGTTTAATCATCAGTCATCATCAATTATCATAAAATCATCTTCTTCTTCTTCTTCTTCTTCTTCCATTACTAAAGGAATGAAAAATAAACAATCTGCAGCTATTACAAGTCCTTTCCAAAGTGGATTTTCTAGCTCAGGGGACAGACCCCCACATAAACCGCCGCCGCCCCCGAGGATTCCCAGGCCCCACTTCGGGAAATCCTGGGCTAGGAAACATCTGATCTAAACTGATCTCACTTGTCAAGGATGAATTATCTCAGGTTGCTAGGAGTCAGACTACACTGGGCTTTCAAAGAATCACAGTGTAGACCTCCAGAAGGATTATGCCAGCACTAGCAATTAGCGTGGGTGGAGTCCCATTGAAGTAAATGGGGTTTGTGTAATGCTATCCAGTAGGAGGATCATGTCCTAAAGTAACAAATTGAACTGCACTCAAAAACATATTAGCCAGTGCAGCATCCAGAGCACAGGAGTAACATGTTGGATTGTAAGGACTAGATGACCTCTGATGTGCCTTCCAACTCTATGATTCTATGTTCAACAGAGCTCGAAACACAGAACAAAGTGATCTGGCAGGTTCTCCCATGAGTGTGACCTTTGAGTAGAGTGAATTACTGCAGTGTAATCTGCAGGTGAGAGTATTGTAAATATTAATCATGGGACCTGTATTTGCTACTACTACTACTACTAATTTCTATAGCGCTACTAGGCATACACAGATCTTTACACTCAGATTTTAACAGACAAGTCCCTTCCTAGTGGGATTACAATCTAAAATGGACAATCCATCCTGTTCTCCAAGCCCGTAGCTTGGGCTTCATCTTTGACATGCACCTCTCTTTTAAACCTTACATTGACTCTGTTGCCAAATTCTGCCGATTNCTTGTGGAAACATAAGGTGGAGACAGAAGAAAACACATGGGAACCAGGAAGTGGGCACAGATGATCTGCACAGCTCTCAGTTGCTGCTGACTGGTCTTATATACTGACCAGCAGCCAATGAGGAAGCTGGGGGCCTGGAGCAAAGCTGAGGAGGGGTGTGGCTTAACCAGCCTAAGGGAGGACCAACAGTGCCAACCCTCACCAGGGCACCTTGGTGGCATGGGGGCACTCACCACAGCGCTCAATACCCCAAGGGTGCCAGTTCAGGGCTGGGTCCTTACAGGGTGCCTGAGACGTGACCACAACTCTATGGTGAATGGGTAGAGCACAGGCAGACTGCAGCAGGGAGGACTGCATTCCTGTTTGTTGTTGTCTGGCGGCTGCAGCAGGGAGGCCCACGGAGTGACTATGAGCTCAGTCAGTCTCCCCTCTTGTGTGAAAACACCCATAGGCACAACTTGCATAGGGGGGAAATGCAGCTCTCCATTACTGCAGGGAGGAAACCACCGTAGAATCCCACGTCTCTCCCAGTTTACCAGTGCATCTAGGGAGCTACTGCTACTCCTCCTCATGCTGGGGGCTTATTCCCACTGCTACCCAAGCCGTAGCCCTGGTATGCAAGCCAAACCACAGGGCATAAGAGCCAATGCCCTTTTAGCAGAGCTCCTGCCTTGGCCAAGAAAAATGTTCAGAGAGAAATTATGATTCCTGCGTCTATTTCTATGTTCTGTACAGCACCAGGTCACACTACTGGCGCTATATAAATGCTTATAATAATAATAATAATAATAATAAATACACAAATATTCCCATTTTACAGATGGGGAACTGAGGTTCAAAAGTTGCAACTTGCCCAAAGGCACCCAGTGAGTTTATAGCTAGAGTGAGGCTTGAACCCTGGCTCCCCAAGTCTAAGTCCAGCACCTTATCCACTACACCATATTTGCTCCTCTGAAAGGTAGCATCACAATCTCTTAGTTAAATGAAGATTAAGAAAGGTCTTGTTGGCCACTACCCCATATTTCAGGAGCAGTGAAGGATCCAAAAGAACTTTTGGAGCTGCAAGCCTCTTTTACAAAGAATGGACATCCCTATTAAAGAGTGGCAAGAGACACCACCTTTACCAAGTACCTTGTTTTATTATATCCATCAGAATCACCCTTGTATTGCCTGAATTAAAATTCAGACAACTCCTCTCGTCCACACTCTGATGTCAGTCAATCAATTGCTAGGCAAGCAGACTATCTGGTTTCAATGGCCGTTTTTGCATGGACGCAGTGGATGGGGGGATGGGTGTTTGCCAGTGGTGGGTGAAAGTGGATGTCCAGCCTTTTCCACAGGCACACACCCACCTCCATCCATGGAGCCTCCTCCTGTTTGCCGGATGGCTCCGTAGGTGGGTGATGGGTGGAGATGGGTGTTGCGCGGGAGCACGCACACACCCCCACCCACCGCCAGCACACCCATCCCCACACCCACCACCGTGGCACTTGCACAGATGCCACCCCCCCTCACCGCACACCTGCCCACAGACCCAGGAGGGTGGGGCGTCCATGCAAAAACAGCCAATGAGTCATCAAGCTGAATGTCCTCAGAGAGAGTGAGGTTGCGGTGCTGGACCAAATTGTAAGAGATGGAAACAAAGTAATTCAGATTATATCTTTCATTGGACCAACTTCTGTTGGTGAGAGTATGCAAGATTTTGGACCTGTGTAGCTCTAAAGTCTGCATACTCTGACCAACAGAAGTTGGTCCAATAAAAGATATCACCTGAACTTTGTCTACATCATCATGCTGCCAGGAGCAAAGAATATCTAAAATGGTATCCTATCCTGTCATCATAATATACAGATAAATGAAATGAATGAATCGGTCAATGTTACTTTGAAATAATCAGGCAATTTTCTTATATGAAGCCAGTCATAGGGTGTTAATATACAAGACATTGCCCCATTTTTGCCTCCATTAGCCCTGGATTCACCTGCTTATGTGTCATGGGGCCACCAGATGTTCGCCCTGGAGCTGTCCCGACTCCCAGGGCCACTCCACAGGGCATCATAACTGGAAATGCGGAACACGTCAAGTGGGCAACTCCACCTTCCATGAGTTGGGGGGGGCACAGGACACCCACATGGCTACCCCATGCCCCCCCGTCTGTTGGGGCATGCGCACGCATTCAGCACCATAGAGTTGTGGTCAGTAGCCTAGGGCATGCCACGAGCACAGACTAGGACATGGGGAGTAATGGCAGGATGAGTTCTGAAAAGATGTGTAGGGGAGTGGTGTCAGGATCAGATCCGGATAGCCAGAAGCAAGGATCGAAGTGTAGGGACCAAGTGAGCTGGTGCATGGTCCGGTCCAGACATCGAGGAGCAAACACATGGACCAGGGGGACCAGGCAGACGAACAGATGGGACAGACGGACAGATGAGGCAGGCTGACAAATGGGCTAGATGAGGCAAGGCTAGACCAACAGACTCAGATTGGGACAGACAAACTCAGGTTGGGACAGAACTAGGCTGGACACAATGAGATGTGATGGACAAGGCAGGACTGGACTGGGCAAGGCCAAGCTGGTGCTGGACGGAATGGACTCCCTGGGCAGTTGCTAGAGGACTTACTGAGCCATCACTAGCGGGTGCCAGGCCAGGGTGTCCCTATCCAGACAGATGCCATGCTCCCGTCCAACCAGATGCCAAGCCCCAGTACCCTGGCAGTCAGCCCCAATAGGATGCAAAGGACTGGATTCTCAAGGAAAGATCAGAAGGGCCAGCCTCCTTCTGGTCCAAAAGACACACAAGGCTCAAGGAGTGCAAAGCTGGTCCAAAGTTTGTGGAAACATAAGGTGGAGACAGAAGAAAACACATGGGAACCAGGAAGTGGGCACAGATGATCTGCACAGCTCTCAGTTGCTGCTGACTGGTCTTATATACTGACCAGCAGCCAATGAGGAAGCTGGGGGCCTGGAGCAAAGCTGAGGAGGGGTGTGGCTTAACCAGCCTAAGGGAGGACCAACAGTGCCAACCCTCNCATTTCACTTTCTTTGCCAAGCCTCATTTTGTATAGTTTCCTCAGTAGAAACAGTTTGCTATTCAGGCTAGTTCTCTCATGCAAGTTTTGCAATGCAATCCACATGCCTCTTGCTGTGGTCTCACTTCTTATATGGATTAGCTGATCATCTTCTACCAATAAACTTATATTGTAACCTTTGCTAACCTGGCCTTTTTATCCCACCTTTAAAAGTCTCAGCAAAAACAGATTCTGAATCTTGTCCAGAGACCTTATGTCTGGGAATGATATTACCTCCAGCCTGAAAGCGGCTGATGATGGAATCTTTGCAGTAAACACCTGCAAAAAGGCGGAAACAAGTACCCCCCCTAGACATGTTCATGACCCTAATTAATGCCCGTGTACTTTGAAGGGCCTTGGCAGCGCGATTTTGGAGATGGAGGTTCCAAGTACCTCTGGAGGTGACTCCCAGATAGTTATAGGATTTCACAATGTCAAACGTCCCCGCTGACACTTCCCACGCAGGGGTTCTTGGCTTCCTTCCCAGGATCATAATTTTAGATTTTTGATCATTCATTTTCAGCCCATTGCACTGATAGTACCTATACAGTTTTTCTAGCAATCGTTTCAAACCTATTTCAGTCTGTGCCAAAAGCACCAAGTCATCCGCAAATTGAATTGTGCACACCTGAACATTCCCCACCTTAGGTGGATGAGTATCATCTGCTTTAAGGAGTGGGATCAGATTTGCCACATACAAATTAAAGAGGAGTGGCGCAAGGACACATCCCTGGCGCACCCCTCTTTGAATTGAAATCAACTGCTGGCTTATGGTATTCCCCATTTTGACCTTGGCCTCATTATCAGAGTATAATTGTCATATAGCAACCAGTAGTTTACCATCAATGCCTAGGACCATAAGTTTGGCCCATAGCCTTGGTCTAGCGATAGTGTCAAATGCTTTGGAGAAGTCCATAAAAGCCATATACAGTTTCCTTTTCCTGATGCTTCTATTCTTCAAAATTGCCTTGAAGATGTCCTGGGCCCATAACGTATTGTAAAGTTAGCTTTCTGTTTCTTCAAAGCAGAACTTTACTAAGAGCTCAGAAGACATGCTTCCATACTGTACAGATTGCATGGGACAAGATGGAGGACAGAGCGAGGAGAAGAGGGGAGACAAGGATAAAAAAATCTGTTTCATCCCCTGACCCTCCCCCTACTGGACAAGCCCCATATTAAGCTTGCAGAGCTTGCAATGGGCTTTTACTTGTGACTGTTGCACAATCCAACAAGCCGTTGGCCATTAGAGCAGTTTTTTAAACTTGGCGACCTTACCTGGAAGGGACTAAATTTCCTGTTACAGTAATTACAGATCATAAGAATCTCACATATTTACAATCCGCCTGGATCTCCAACGCTAGGCACGGACATTGGGCCTTGTTTTTTGCCTGTTTCAGCTTCAAAATCCACTATTGACCAGGTCAGCAAAACCTGCTCACACATGTCCTTTCCTGGTGTACGGAAATCGGGGAACCACCCGATAAGAGAAGTGAACTGTTACTCGATAGGAAGACATTTGCAGGAAAGTGTCTTTCCGTTTCTCAACTGAAAGAACTATCAAGTCAGGATCTGACATTATTACAGAATCCCCACTATGAACAGCTGCATGGACTTTATTTCCGCGAGGGGAAGATAATAGTACCAAAAAGGGCACAACGATGGGTGATCTGGAGTCATCATGCTGCTCCCTTGGCTGGACATCCAGGACAGAAGCAAACCTTGGACATACTTCAGAGGCACGTTTGGTGGCCCACGATGAAAACAGACATCAAGAGGTATGTACAAGCTGGTACTACTTGTGCCAGAACTAAGGTTCCGTGAAAATGACTCCAGGGACTGTTACACCTGTCCCCACTCCCACAGGGGTCATGGCAATGGATAGGCATGGATTTCATTGTAGAATTACCTGCCTCACACCAATGTGACACCATCCTGGTAATAGTGGACCACTTTTCTAAACTAGCCTATTTTGTTGCATACCAGGGGCTTCTGACAGCTGCACAAACGGTGCAGTTGCTGTTACAAGTCATTAAACTGCATGGCGTTCCTATAGAAATTATCTCTGATAGAGGCACACAATTCGCGTCTCGCCTCTGGAAAGTGCTTTTGTCCAGTTTACAAGTAAAGCTAAGTTTAACTACGGCCTATCATCCCCAAGCCAATGGTCAAGTAGAACGAACAAATCAAACTCTAGAACAATACCTCAGGTGTTATGCGGATTGTTTACAGAACAACTAGTACGAACTGTTATCTATTGCTGAATTAGTGTACAACAATACATCAAATGCCTCTATTGGATCGTCGCCATTTTTTGTAACGTACGGTTATCACCCCCATATTTTCCTACCTGATCTCATCCCCCTCTCTGTTCCTGCAGCTGGTGCTCTAGTCACCCAGATTCACAAGGCACAAGCCCATGCTAAAACTATGCCTACCATTGCCAGACAACACTATAAAACATATGCGGACTGTCATTGGCAACAGGCGCCTGAATATAATCCAGGAGACTGGGTATTTTATTTTATTTTTTTATTTACTTAAAATTTATATCCCGCCCCTCCTGCCCACAGGGCAGCCCAGGGTGGCAAACAACATTAATTAAAACAGTATAAAATTTTTAAACAATTTAAAAATGCAATATGTGGGGAAAACCCCCACCCCTACCCCTCACCATGGATTGATCGGCGGCACTACCCTTCTCCTAGACCCCCTGCAAAACTTGATTATAGATATATGAGACCCTTTCCCATTACACGTAAGATCAATGATATTGCCTATACCATAAAACTACCCCTGCCCTATCATATCCACCCCTCCTTTCATGTGTCCCTTTTCAAGCCTGCACTTCCCCCCACTGGGAGTACAGATCAAGACCCTCCCCCTGTAACTGAAGATGCAGAATATGAAGGTCACGACATCCTTGATTCCTGTCGTCGACGAGGTCATCTGTATTATCTTGTTGACTGGAAAGGATATGGCCCGTCCAATAGATCATGGGAAAAGGCCTCTGATATACATGCCGCTCGGCTGGTGCAACAATTTCATGCTTGCCATCCCACTAAGCCTAGGCCTTTCTCCTTACGTCTACCTTGGAGAGGGGATACTGTCAGACCCCTGTACCGGGGTCAGAGGTATGGGGGAAGGGAAGCTGGGTGAACCCGGGAGCCCACACGCACCTGGGAGGGGGTCTTCAAGCCACGACGGGGGCAGGCCACTTGTGGGGGCGGTGCCTCCAGGATCCATGGCACTGGCGGAACCATTGCTGGGGCTAGCAGGAACACAGGACATGGTGGGGAGGGTTCCTGGGACTTCGGGAGCCCCACCACGTCTATCAGCGGAGGCAGGAGGCATGGCCAGGGACGTCCTGGCATCGCCTGCCATGGCCAAGCCCCCTTCCTCACAGCTTCGACGCTCAGAGCGCCTGCACACCTTACAAGCAGCAAGGGATAAAGGCAGCTCCCTGCATCTCCACCTTTCAGAATCAGCGCCTTGTGCCTGTGAGACTGGCCCCCTCTTCATTGTTTGGTTTTTGCCTTGGACTCATTTCTGACTGAGAGAGCTGTTGTGGTGAGAGTTTGGTGTACGTGCGGCTGGGGTGAGTAGCTTGTGGATTGTTTGGAGTGAGTGTGTGGCATCCTTCTCGTGTAATCCTTCCCCCTCCCCCCCATGTGACCTGGTTCCTTCCAGTGTGTTTGCTCTATCCTGCTCCTGTGCCCTAGAAAATTCCGCCCCTTTTCCCTATCACTACCTTGCACCTCCCCTTTTCCTCTCCCGGTCCCAGTGTGTGTGTACCTTGTAACCTTGAGGTCTTGCGCTGCCCTCCGCCACCCTGTGGCGATCTAGGCTTTTTAACCCCAGAAGCCACTCACGATCCTGAGGGTTTGTTTACAGGCAAGGCACGACCATCTATCGTGTGTGTGAGGGTGTGGTGTATCCTTGTTTCCCCTTTTTCCGTCCCGTTACCCCTAGTCCATCACAATCATCCATGCATTCGTCACCTCGAGGCTAGACTATTGCAATGTGCTCTATGTGATGCTGCCCATAGTGAGGGTGCAGAATCCGGCTGCCCGTCTCCTCACTGCGACGGACCATAGGGAGCACAT
>QEPC01012145.1:3017992-3036834 GCA_003113815.1 Sphenodon punctatus
TTTTTTTTTTTTAATCACACACACCCAAAAACAAACACACAGGCAGTCACCCACAACACACACCAACACTCACCAACCACAACAACAACAAACACACAGGCAGTCACCCACAACACACACCAACACTCACCAACCACAACAACAACAACAGCACACCCAAACACAGCCAAAACACACAAACCGAACAGCCACCCAGCCAAACACACACTCAAATTTCCGGTTTCCACCGCACTCGTGCTCTCACAATATTTTTTCCCAATGGCCAAACCCGAACCGAACGGCCAAACCGAACGGCCAAACCCGAACCTGGCGAACGATCCAAACGGACGAACCGAACGCAGCCAAACCGAACAGCCGAACCTGAACCACGATCTGTTTGCCCATCCCTAGAAACTATACTTGCCCTTCACCACTCATTAAACTTCACCTCAAAGGTTCTCAAAGTTCTCAAAGGTGAAAGCCAGTGGCTATGTGAATACCTAAGCTAACTCTTCTAATAACCTAGGATTAATTCCATTAGGCCTCGATGACTTAGATAGATCTAGATTTTCCAGATACTCTTTAACTTGATCCTTCCCTATTCTGATCTGCTTCTGTATGTGCTCTCCTCCTCAATATTTAATGTCATGAACTGGCCAAAATCAGTAGCTTTTACAACAGAGAATAGGTGTGTCATCACTTTCTGTGCAAGTGACTTCTCCCACTTGCAGGGTTGATAAGGCTTTCAACAGTGAGGAGGCACTGCCATGTAAAAGTAATACAAGTTAGGATGGATGTCACTTTTTCAGTGGATTGATAGGGAGACCATTCAGTCTGCATAACTGTATCACCCATTCTCCACTTCCCATCCCCCACTGCTCACTCAGCTTTCCAACATCGTAGAGCAGTACTGAACAATAGTTTAACACAATGCTTTTACCATATCCACCGAGTTTGCAGGGCTATGAGCAAGGTAGAATGCGGTTACTCCAGAAACTATCTATCATCTTGGGGAGGGTGCACACATTTTTCTCTTTTGGGGCTATGAATAAATGTAAATGACCAGGACCTTAGTTTCAGCTCCTCTTGCTGCACAATGGGTGTAAACAGACAGATGGCAGCTCCATTTCTGCCTGCGCCAGCCCACTTCACCCCCAGGTTGGCTGGTCCATGTAAAGCCGCCCGTCAGATGTTCAAAGTGGAGAATGCTGCTGCTGCTGCTCTGGAATATCCTGAAGTGCGCTGCATGGAGTGCGCTGGCCAAACCCTGGACAACAGCTGAAAGTGGAGCTGCTGTCAGTTGGTAGGGTGGAACTATGGTGCAGCTCCATGTTCAACTGCCTCTTGTCCCATTCAGCAACATGGAGTTGCAGACGCCAGCCTAGAGTGTCTGGCAAGTATCCACAACTCTATGGTGCTGGGGGGGTGGGCTGCATGGGTGGTTTGCGGTCTATGGAAACCACTGGTCCATCTGTTGCAGACCCAGGTGGGACTGGAAGTGGGAAGACATGGGGGTGCACCCCTAGAGCATCTCCAGGGGCATCCAGGCTCTGTGTTCATCTGAAAACACCCAATGTCTCCTATCACCAAGCCAAGACATCAACTCAGTACTGTCTCAGGGGAGAGTGTGCCAATACATTGCAGGGGTATAGCGAAATGGCAATGTGTTTGAATACAGTTCTGGAAATACATGAGTCACTGTATTTTTTGAATGTGTGATCCATGACTGTATGTTTTTATCGTAGATCCAATAAGACAGGATTGCTTTGGTAGAGGATAGGAAAGATTGCCTCAAAATCAGCCTGCCCTGTATGTGGAAAATGGAAAAAATGGAAAAAAAATACAATGGAAAAAAATACTTGCAGAGCTGAAGGGGGATATTATGGACTTCATAACTAAGTGGACCTCGAGTATGAAAATTATTCAGGGCAAGGACTACACTCAGTTGGGAAATTCTTTTTTATTTATATTTTAATTGTAATTTTCCAACTTTACTAGTGTTGTCACCCGCAACGTGGGAATGTATCTATTGACATAAGAACTTGGATAAACACTTTGTTGATTGTTCTGTTTGATTAGGTGCTATTGATGTAACCGGACTTCTGTTTAGTCCTAATGTGAACCAAAATAAATAGATAAATAAATAAATAAAAAGCAGGTTGTCCAGCATCTTAATGCTCATTCAGGCTAATGTTTCTGTGTCAGCTCACTTTGCTTTCATGCATCTGATTAATAATACAGCTTGCCGGGTAAAAGACGTGTTACAAATGTAAGGTATTTTGTATTTGTAGTGGCATCGTTAATGAAAGTAACAGATTCTGCCTCCTTTTCAATTAAAGCAGGGTTTAATCTTAGATTCTCACTGCCATCTCCAGGACCTTAAAGAAGACTGCTTTCACTTTTTTTCCCTCCTCGCACCATTGTCAGTAATAGACAGGCCACTGGCAATTCTTCTGAACTGTTGCTATTGCAGACATTTTTACAGAATTTAGCATGGTAACAAATTTGCACAGAAATTGCCTCCAGCAGCACAGCGATATAGCCTGAGTGAGGAGCACTGTGAACCACTGGGGGCTTCTGGCATATATTTCGAGGGTGCATGAGCCTCCTGCCACCTCTGTCAAAGACCACCCCCTTCTGGAAAGAAGAGACCTGTGCTAGGATGTCCTTATGGTAGTTTGTGGTTTTCTTAAGATAGGAGAAATTGATGGAATGGCATGCTGGGAAACTCATCTCCATTCAAAATTTGTATTAATTGCACCACGTAGTTAATTTGAATACTTTGTCCTGCTCAGAGAAGCCGCATTTTAATTTGGGTTTCTTGCTCACAGAAATTGGAACCCTACACCCCACTCCTGAGTGCAGAAGGCCCTGATAATAGAATTTATTGTTTAAAAATTCATCTCTGCTTTCAACACCAGACTTACTCCAGCATCCTTATCTTTTACCCGTATCTTTTTCTCCAGATTCTCCCCCTCTTTTCTTCTGAGGAGCCATATCTCCTATAGGTTAGCTGTATACCTACTTAAAATCCAGTGCAAACTTTTCATGAAAAATATCTGTATATCTTGCAAGCACAGTAGCACACACTTTTCTGGCATGCATTGTTTTAACTAGGCTGCCACTTGTTGAAGGACATCATGCAAATATATGAAGATATGCATTGAAAGAGTTAAACCATCTCTTTGCCATAAGACTGGAAGCTTTGCCTAATGGCATGTTTTGGCTGCAATCTGGAAATCATTTGCTCGTGATCATTTTTTGTATTCAGTGGGCCCAACTCATGAGTAAGTTGGTTCAGGATTGTAGCCTTTGGCTCTGATTTTCCAAGCTGATGTAAGCCCCATCCTGGCTCTTAGCTGCTCATTATGAACTTGGCTCTGAATTTCATTAAAATGGAAATGGCTCAATGTAATGTGAATGATGAATAATAAGACTAATAAGAATGTTTCTGTTGTATTTCAAAAAACTTTTGAAGGTACAGTCTAAATGCACCTCACATGACTCTGTTCGTAGCAGGACTTGGATCACAGAGCAGTTACAGCAGCAATAGTCAAAAGCCCAGTCCTGCAAACATTTACATATGTGCTTAACTTCAAACAAAGAATCAGTCCCATTGGCTCTGATCTGGTGGGGCTTGTGCTGGTGCAGTGTTTTGAGAGTCAGTGACTCAACTCATGTCCCACTGAAGTAGAACTACTGGGTAACTAAGTAGTTGCAAGATCAGGACTGAAGGTCTTGTCTATTTAGGCTCTGATCCTCTAATTGCTTCAATGGGGCAATGGCCAAGTGCTTTGAGGATCAAACTGCCTCACTGTAAATGTGTTAGTAATAACTATCCATTGCTTTATGAAAACGGTTCATAAATATATCATTCCTGCACTTGGCCATTGCCCCTTTGAAGTAATTAGAGGATCCGAGACTAAATCAGGGGTGGGGAACCTCAGGCCCAGGGGCCAAATGCGGCCCTCAGCAAGTTTTTATGTGGCTCCTTTCCAGATCTGGCCCTTGAATCCAATCTCTACCCCCGAGCACTGGAAAACTGAGCTCATGATAATGGAGAAGAGAGGAGGGCATGCACACAAGGGTAGGGGACAGATCCACAGCACTAATCCATGATTTGGGCCCTACTTTTCTTTAATACACCTGTTAAACACCCCCACCCCCACCCTCTATGTGGCCCTCGGAGCTCGTACTAAATTTCAATATGGCCCCCGGGACAGAAAAGGTTCCCTACTCCTGGCCTAAATAGACAAGACCTTTAGTCCTGATCTTGCAACTACTTACCCAGTACTTCTACTTCAGTGGGATATGAGTTCAGAGTCACTGACTCTCAAAACACTGTGCAAGGGCCATCATTAGCCATTCCAGGACTACGTAAGGTCTAACTGGAGAATGGAACAGCTTTACAAAAAATAGGAGGGAAGGAAAATGTCTCCCAATCTGATGACATGGGCTTTCTCCCAGTGAGTCCTGTGACGTGGGCCGAGTCATGCAGCGGTGCAACTGTGAACACAGCCCGCTACAGATTTAGGACTTTGGAAAAGAGCAAGAATTATTTCACAATTAACCTTAATTTTATAACCAACAAAGATCAAACCTGAGCAATCAACTGGCATGGATCAAGTAATTCAGCAGACGTATTATTTTTCCCCTTGGTATTACAATGGTAAATAGCGCATACAGCATAACCAAATACAGTTTTAAATGTTTTTATATACCCTGTTGCATGAAAAATTGGAAAAGGGGAGAGATTTTGAGAGAGAGAGAGAAGGATCCCACCAAAAAACCACCAAAATCCTGTTCAGTAATTATCGCTTTTAATAATAGAAACGTGTCTCACCAGAGAACTTTTAGCTTCTTGTACAGATTTACAATTGTGTTGGATTCACCTCCTCCTTCCGCAGACTCCTTCTGAAACTTTGTCATTCTTTATTATGGAACTGACATAGGCTGGCTGGTTTATAGCCAGTTGTACTAATAATGAACTGGCAATGAGATCAGGTATTACTGGAACTATTTAGTCATCTCAAAGCTGGAAAAGTAAAGCTACTCCAAAAACCTAAAGAAGGAAAATAAACCCTGCTGAATGTCCTTTAATTCATAGTTGTAGTTTCCCTGCAGGCACGTAATCTGAAAGGTATTTTTTTTCAAATTTAAAATGCCAGTGCCTGCTGCTCTTCTGCCCGCCTGCAGCCTCTCACTGCCTGCTGCTGTGCCTGCCTGATGCCAGTCTCACTCTCATTTTCTGCTATGCTGGGGCACTCACTGCAAGTTGAAACTCTGTTATCCTTGGGGTGCCAATGCTTGTGCCTACTGATTCAGTGCCAGCCTGGTGCCTTCCAATGCTTGCTGCTCCTCTGCCCACCTGTTGCCTGCCAGTCTCCCTCTTTCATATCCTACCACCTTGAGGCACACTCTGAAAGTTGAAGTCCTGTGCTTCATGGGATGAAAATGCCATGGCCTGATGCTCCTGTGCCCACTTGCCACCTGTCAGTGCCTACTGCTGTGCCCAATGCNCTGTTATCCTTGGGGTGCCAATGCTTGTGCCTACTGATTCAGTGCCAGCCTGGTGCCTTCCAATGCTTGCTGCTCCTCTGCCCGCCTGTTGCCTGCCAGTCTCCCTCTTTCATATCCTACCACCTTGAGGCACACTCTGAAAGTTGAAGTCCTGTGCTTCATGGGGTGCCAAGTCTCCTATGCCAGTGTCTGCTGCTCTTCTGCCACTGCCTGTTGCTGTGCCCGCCTGCTGTCTGCTGTCACTCTCTCTCATAGTCTGCCACCCTGGGGCACTCTCAAAGTTGAAGCCCTGTCATACTTGGGGTGGTAGTAACTGTGCCTGCTGCTCCTCTGCCTGCCCAATGCCTAAAAGTGCCTGTTGCTCCTCTGTTTACCTGCTGCCTGTCTCTCTCATATTCAGCCACGCTGAGGCACTCTCTGCAAGATGAAGCCCTGTCATACTTAGGGTGTCAATGCCACTCCCTGCTGCCTGCCACTGCCTGCTGCTATGCCCTCCCACTTCCTGCCAGTCTCTCTCTCTCTCCCACATACTCTGCCCAGCTGTGACACTTACTCCAAGTTGACACTGTTACATCTGGGGTGCTGTCAACTGTCCTGCACCTGCCTGCCATTATCTCGCTACCTCATATGTCGCCCATCCACTCTGGGGCACTCTTTGCAAGATGAAGCCCTATCGTACTTGGGATGCTGCCTGTGCCTGCTACTTCAGTGCCTGACCAATGCCAACTAGTGCCTGCTGCTCCTGTGCCAGCCTGCTTCCTGCCAGTCTCTCTCTCATATTCTGCCATATTGGGGCACTCTCTGTAAGTCTCAGGATGGGAAAGTGTAAGAGGGACAAAGTTAAACCAATGCAAGACCTGCAAAGTGATGCCCACTGAAAATAATGGGAAACAAATTTAATTACTAAAACAAAATCAAATTACAAAATGGAAACAAATACATCACTAAATTTTTGAAATGAAAATGAATCCAAAATGAACATGAAGCTGGTCTCTTCTGCACACCCCCTAATATAAATCATATTCAAGTTAGACAATACGCAAGGAAGGTGCTCCGTGTATAATACCCAAATCAATTTGAAGATGGAAGTCTCTGCAGCTTATGCCAGCACTGTAGGGATTTCAGCTTGCTGTACTTCATAAAGCAAGTGCTCCATTAAGCTAGACTTCAACCCTTTCCCTAAGGGTATGTGACTCCCTGACTTCACAGTCAAGTTTCACAGTCAAGGCAGTGCTGCCCATAAACCAGAGACAGACATCACACCCTTGTGCAAGGAAGGGTTCATAGTTTCTCCTTTTTTGGCTTGTTAGTCATAAACAAAGTAAACTAAAACTAGTTTCTCCAGCGAGGAATACGGCAAACTCAGTACAAATGAGAATGCAAAGAAAGACAAAGAAAAATACACCCCAACCAGTATTGGAGGAAATGAGTCTGGAGGAAGGTGTGCACCACCTCACATGGCCACTGAAGACCAAATAGAGGACTCAAAAGCAATAATTGCCTTTGTAGCAGGCATAATCCCCCAATGCATGTCCATACTAGGATTCTTTTGAATGTGAATGGGACATTCCCCTCAATTCTTCCCTTTAAGTCCAGGTATTTAGTAGGTGCCTTTATACTTCTGGGTTTCCAACTGGCCGGCCAAGCTGGAATGGCAAGTTGTATGAGCTTCTAACCCTTTAAGCCACAGAGTTTAAAATAAGCAAATAAAAATACAATACAAGTGCACTTCAGAAAAGAAAACGGATTCTGAGGTTTCACCACATAACTCCCCCATTTCTCCCTCAGTCCCCTCTCTCACTAAGGGGCTAGGGCATAGCCCCCCCTTCATCCCACACACCCCTCTTTCATCAAGGGCGTGAGGCATAACCCACTACCCATATTCCCCCACCCCAAACCCCCCTCTCTCACCAAGGGCTCAGGACAAACACCCCCATTTCCCCCACTCTTGCCCATTCTTCCTCTCATCAGGGTGTCATGGCACAACCCTTCCCCACTACTTCATCCCATTGCATCCCCCAAGCCATAACCATGCTCCTGAGCCCCTCCCTGACACCAGGCAATAAGACTACCCCCAATCCCTACCCATCCCCCACAATATTCCCCCATTCTCTAAACCCATAACACAAAAATAAAGCAAACAAAACCCCAAACCTCCCTCCAGGCAGCCATATAACCCATTCCAATCTTAGTCTGTAGATGCTCACTGAGGATCTGCAGCCACAACCACCCTTAGGGTCCTCCCCTTACAGGTATACCTGCAGAAGAAGAGGGCAGGTGTTACTAATCCTCCTCCTCTTTAAACCAGGCCTGGCCCAAATGCACCCCTGCAACTACAGCTCCCATGATGCCCTTAGGAGAGATACTAGTCACTTAGTGTCTAGTCTCAAACAAACTAAACCAAGGTTGAGGTAAAAAATAAACCACAGGCTGAGAACTGCAAGTATAAAGAAAATTCAGTACAATTCTTGTTCTTGTTTACTATGGGAGAGGTCTACAGAGCAAAGGAAACTGCAACCACAGCCAACAATAAGAGCTGCTTGATGGGTGCCACTGTGGTGGGAAATGTGTTATTAAAGCAAGAAAGATTCAGACACACAAATAATTTCCGTGACATCTGAAACTAAAGAACGATCAAATCCAAATTTACCCCCAAAGGCTGTGATTTTGGAAAAAATGGAAATCCTGTCTCCTGGCTGGATCACCGATTTGTAGGAACACTGGAATGAATTCAGGGGGAAATCTAAGTTTTTACCAGCACCTTGTCCCACAAATAAACCTCTCTCTTCCACAAGTAAAGGAGTTTGGGATTAATTAACAATGAATGAATGAATGAATGAACAAAATACAGTATGACTGTGTATAAATGACAAACAAACAGAAAAAGGAATACAGATGGAAATGTAAATATTGGTTACAGAGCAATAAGGACTTAGCATAAAAGGAAGCATAAAAGGAAACTTAAAGAATCTTAATTACTAATGGTGTAATTAATTGCAGGCCAGATGATTAGCACAAGACTTACCCAAGTAGGCATCATACTTGTAGCATCTGCAGATGGGTACCTCAGTACTAGGTGAAGAACACCCGGAGCTGCAGAGAGACTGGTATTGATGGACTTATCACTAAACTACAATCATGTTTTATCCTAATATAGAAGTCAATATCACCTGATTAGATGGGGTTTGCAAGGGCGGGGGAAAAAACCTCTAAATTGGTTTTAGTGATTTGTATGTTCAATTTGTTCTCAAATTGTCCTGTGCCAGTTACAAGTTTCACACTTCTGACATCCTTCTTTGGGCCTTAACATCCTGCTATCTTCAACTAAGCATCACTCATACTAAGTCAACTTAATTCAAACCCAACCAGGCCTTACAAACCCTTATGATCTATTCACAATGGTATCAGTTTACTCCTAGTAACTACTACTGATTACACATGCCAGTCTCCACCCACCCCGAGCCAGCATGGGTAGATGCAGACGTGGGTACTATGACTCTCAGTGTATCCCCTCGAGCTTGAGAGCCAGCCCTTGTTCAAGGAGCCTCCTGAGATTCTGGTTGAGGGCACGGAGGACCTGGATGCCACTTTTGTAGAGGAGGTGTTGGAGGTGGAGGAAAACTACCTCCAACACCTTCAAACAAGTAAATGCACCTGGGACTTCAGTGGGCTATTGTCTCATTTGAAAACACCCAGCATCCCAGCAGCACAGTGAAAACATCCTGGATGAAATTAGACGTGCGAGCCACGTGCCAAAGGAAAGTGCATGGGGACTCACAGTATCACAAAATGAGCCCCAGATTTTAACAAGCTGATCCGACTGCTTTGCTGAAGGCTGGCCTCGGGCTGAGAGACGTTCCAATGGGATCGGGGTGGCAGGAGAATTTGATTTAGAAGGCACTTGGGCCTGTCTAATAAGCTTCTATGAGGATTTGGGAAAGCCGTAGTTGCATAAGCTTCCTTTTGATTCCACCCAAATTGCTGGTTGTCAAAGCAGGGTGCAAGGCTCACTGAAGTTAATGCAGCTTGAGCTGGCACCGTGCTTTGAGGAAGAGTCTGAAGACCAGGGAAACATACTTGGCTGAAGGAAGATTTATGGGGAATCCATGTCATCTGTATAAAAATGTGGGAGAACCTCTTCTAGGGTGCGGCAATCCTAAAACCATCTGCTCAGGACTAGTTCCATTAACTTTAAATAGGACTACTCTTCAGTAGGTGGTTTTTGGATTGCAGCCACAGCAGGTTATTTTAGGAAAGGCCTCATGCATGATTACTACTCATTAAAGCTAGTTGGGAAATAGGATTTCCATCCCATATAATACCAAATTATTATTAATTATTGTTATTATTATTAATAATAATAATAATAATAATAATTATTATTATTATTATTATTATTATTATTATATCCTGCTCTGATTTAGGATAAAGGTTGTAAATTTGGGTCAAAATGAAACTTTCCAAAATTTTCATTCTGTCATTTTCAAACCCAAGCACATATTTTTCCATTTACTCAGCCAGACCTTTATTTTATTTTTTAGCCTACCCATATTTTTTTGTTGACTGAATTCTTTATTTTTTTGGGGTGGGGTTAAAAATGAAATTTCTGATTAAATTTTACCCATAAGAACAGGATTTTCTGTTTGATTTTTTTTTAAAGCAGAAACTCACCCTTTTTCTCATAATGTTTCCTTCATCTGAGTCATCTGGGAAGGGCGGGGTAGAAATTAAAATAAAATAAATAAATATGAACCATGATTTTCCCTTATGTGGGTGCAATCCTGATTATATTGAAGTTAATGGCTAATCGCTCCTTGGCTTCAAAGGGAGAAGAATATCCTGTAATAGCCTCTTCCTGCTTCTCGTGTGACATCCTTGTGCTTCCTTAGGCTGATCCACAAAGTCCTCCATCCCGGCATGCTCTCTTCCAGGAGTGGCCAGACTGTAACAGCTCTCAGGCAGTTCAAACGCACCGATCCCAGATCCGACACTGGGTGTTTTTACACACACATTTCTCTTGCATGTTTGCTGTTACATCCTGAACTTCCTGCTTGTCTAAATCGCTCACCCAGATCTTAAACATCTGGCTCTTTGACCTTCTGCATAGAACTTTTCCCAGAACTTTTGTGTGTAAAACGTTCTCCTGGTAAACTGCTCCAGGCAGCTGCGGTCGCTTGGTTTCCATGGCAGCCCCTCATGTCGACAGCTGCGGCTACTTTAAGCTGCTTTAGGGCAGTGTTTGTGTGAAAAATGCATCCAGAACTTACTTGTGGATTTGTAAACCCAGAAGATTGAAAGATCAACACTTTAAGGTGTGTGTAAAAATGTCCACTGTCTTACTGGTGATCTTGTCTTTTACTTCATTGCCCCCATGTCTCAGCAGCTGCATTGCAACTGCTTCTCAGAATACTGTGTGTGCACGCATACATGCATGTGTCGTCTTGCAATTCTCGGCCATATGAAGATTCTGGGACATGGCTCCTGGCCACCCCTAACCTATTCACTTGAGTTTGGCTTGAATCGACAGAGAACTTTGACAATCGGAACCCTAGTTTGGAGAACTAGAAATTTCAACAGATCTTTTACAATTAAATGACAACAGTCACATTGTGGCTGTCTCTACATATGATGAGGGTGGAGCCCATTTTATGACTAGCCATTGATTAAGCAATTTGGTGCTCTACCAGATCTATTTGGAGGTGTTAGGAGGACAACAAACCTTTGCCCTGAACAAATCATACAGATGAAGCTAAAGTTTTATTTATTTATCTATTAACATTTATGCTCCACCCTTCCCTGTAGGTTCAGGGCAGGTTACAAAAAGACATAAAATACAATTTAAAAACATTTAGAATACAGTCCCCTGAAAAAAACAACCCACTCCCATTTTCCAACAACCTCCCACCTAATCCCATTCCCTATCCCAAATGCTTTAACAAAATGTTTTACACCGCCTCCAAAAGATGCTCAGGCCTGGACACAGACAGACCTCCAGAGGGAGGGAGTTCCACAAGACTGGGGCAGCAACTAAGAATGCTCTCCTGCGGCCCCCTCTCCACCCCTGGTGAATGAACAGGAGTAACCGGGGGAATCCACAGGAGGGAGCCCCTGTCTGACCACAGGGACTGTGACAGAACATGGTGGGAAAAGTGGTCTTTTAGATACATGAGTCCCACGCCAACTTGGTGGCATCATAACCAAACACAAATGACTTTGTACAGAAGCCTGTGATTAGCTTTGGCTAGGAGATGCTGTCCATGAGGAGAGCAAAGATCCCATAGCATTCTTCATTGACATAGCACTTAACTGTCTGCAACTGCCCCTGCTGCTGTGAACCTTGCTATATGCTTATGATTTATTGGGGGGAAGTTTAGTTTACTGTTTATGTGGGGGTTATTAGGGTATGACCTGCCCTCTGGTGAAAGGAGGGGGTAGGGGGAACTGGGATAGGGTGGGGAGGATCTTCCCCTTCTGTGATGGGGGGATGGGGGGGGGAGTTGGTCCTTGGGAGGGGAAGGTTGTATCCCCAAGTGAGAGGGGGGGATACAGGATTGTTGGGAAGGGTGGGTTCCCCCCCCCCGCCGCCTCTCTGGCAGGACGGCCTTGGAGGAGGGGGCCCGGGGGAGGCACCGCTGGGGGTGGGGGGGAAGGGAGAGAAACAGCCATTGGGGTTGTGATGGGCCAGGGTAGATATGGTCCCTTGGGGGTCCTTATTCAAACAGCAAAGCAAGAGAGGCACTTGTTGTCTGTTCCACTTGCCGGCCCCCAAGCACATGGCTAGGTGGATCAGGGCATGAAGACCCTGGGTCTGGTTATGATGCTATTAAATGTGAGATCAGTTGCCAATAAGTCGTCTACAATCTGGGAATTAATCCTGGATGAGGCGGCTGATCTCGTGTGTATTACAGAGTCTTGGCTGGACACTGAGTTGGGGCCTGTATTGGCTGACCTTGTTCCGGCCAGGTACTCTGTATAGCATCAGCCCCAACATGAGGGATGGCGTGGTGGTGTAGCCATTGTTTTTAGAAAGTCCTCATCCAGTTGTCACCGGGTATTGAGGCTTTCCATCTCGTGATCGATTTGGCTAGAGACAGATCAGGGGCTGGGCTGGCCGAAGACAGATTGAGGGTGCTGCTAGTGTACCGTGCTCCCGCCTGTGCTGTAGCATTCCTACATGCTCTAGCTGAACTGGTGTCGGAGGTGGTTTTACGGTTCCTGAGGGCATTAGTCCTGGGGGACTTCAATATACACGCTGACACTAGACTTGGAGGAGCAGAGCGTGAGTTCATGGCCACCATGACAACCATGGGCCCATCTCAGGTAGTGAAGGGCCCAGCACACAAGGGGGGACATACCTTGGATCTGGTTTTCTGCACTGGCCTAAAGGTGGGGGAATCCGTTAGTGGGGGCACATAGAGTTAGTACCTCTGTCATGGATGGATCTCTACCTCCTACAGACTGGTCTCCTGGTGAACGTCGGTCCCCGGATGGGTCCTGGACCAGTTTAATGGTCCGCTCTTGGAGGCAGGTGGAACTGGAAAGGTTCCAGAATGCTCTCCGTGAGTTACCTTCAAACCTTGATGGCCGGTCACTTGATGACCTTGTAAGCTTATGGAACACCCTGTTGACCAAGGCCATTGATCAGATGGGTCCTAGACATCCGATTCCCAGGCATTGGCCTCCCAGGTCCCCGTGATACACAGAGGACCTGCGACAGCTGAAGCAGATGGGAAGGCAGTTAGAGTGGCAGCGGCGCAGCACTTGCACTGAAGATGACAGATTGCAGCAGAGAGACAGTTTGAAAGCCTACGTCATGACTGTGAGAGCAGCAAAGAAGAGGTTCTTTGCTGCCCTCATAGCATCTGCGAAGTCTCGTTCAGCTGAGCTTTTCTAGGTGGTGAAAGGGTTAGTCAGTCCAGACACTCTCCGTCTGGAGCTGGAGTCTTCCAGCTCTCGCTGTGACTTATTTATTGATTATTTTGTGGATAAAACAGCTCGCATTCACCACGACTTCAATGACATGTTTATTGCAGTTAGAGAACCAGAGGCTGCAGAGATCCCATCGTGTCCAGTTTTGTGGGATCAGTTCCAGATGGTGTCATCTGCTGATGTGGAGGGTATCCTGGGGGCTGTGAGAGCCACATCTTGTAAACTGGATGCCTGCCCATCCTGGCTGGTTAAGGACAGCTGGGAGATGATAGGGCTTTACTGGCGGGGGTGGTGGGGGTGGTCATTGCCTCCCTTTGGGAAGGCAGAATGTCGGGGGAGGTTGAAGGAGGCTGTGGTACATCCTCTGCTCAAGAAGCCATATCTTGACATTGTCTCCCTTGCCAGCTATTGGCCTGTCGCTAACCTTCCCTTTTTAGGGAAGGTTACTGAGTGAGTGGTGGCCCAACAGCTCCAGGGACACCTGGACCGCATCAGTTTTTTAGATCCTTCACTGTCTGGCTTCCACCCAGGTTATGGCACTGAGACTGCATTGGTGGCCCTGGTAGACAACCTTCACCGGGAGTTGGATCAGGGTCGATCCACTTTATTGATTTTATTAGATCTATCAGTGGCCTTTGACACGGTTGACCACGAGATGCTGGTGGCTCACTTGCGGGACTGAGCCGGAGTGGCCAGCACCATTAGTGAATGGTTCCGCTCTTTCCTGGCTGGAAGAATCCAGTGTGTGGTGCTGGGGGAGCATTCACCGTCCCCCCCAGGGCCTCACGTGCAGGGTCCGGCAAGGCTCCATTCTGTCCCCTATCCTGTTCAACATGTATATGCAGCTGCTGGGTGAGGATGTGATAGGGTTTGACGTACAGTACCATCAGTACACTGATGACACTAAATTATGCCTCTCTTTTTTATTCAACCTGGACCCAGCAATCTCAGTGCTTACTCGGTGCTTGGCAGCTGTGGGGAACTGGATGAGGGTGAGCCATCTAAAGCTGAATCCTGACAAGATGGAGGTGATGCTGGTGGGTAAAGGGGTGGAGGAGTTGGTGGCCCCCATCATTGATGGAGTCCGTCCCTCCCTAGTCCCACAGGTTCGAAGTCTGGGAGTGCTCCTTGATTCCTGGCTCCTCCTGGAGGTCCAGGTGGTGACTGAGGTGAGGAGCGCTTTTTGTCAATTACATCTGATACGGCGGCTTTGGACGTATATCTTGGACTTGGACCTGGCCACCATCATCCGTGCCTGTGTTACCTCAAGACTGGATTACTGCAACGCGCTTTACGTGGGGCTACCATTGGTGACGGTTTGGAGACTGCAGCTGGTGCAGAACACGGTGGCCCATCTCCTTAAGGGGATGGGGCACTGAGAGCATATTACACAGTGTTCTGGGCTCTGCACTGGCTGCCTATTGTCTTCTGGGCCTGATTCAAGGTGTTGGTTTTAACCTATAAAGCCCTATACGGTCTAGGCCCCACTTTACCTGTGAGACTGCCTCACCCCTCGTGTTCTGGAGCAGCCCCTGTGGTCCGCTGGGGGCACCCTCCTTGAGGTTCCCCGGGTTTCTCTTACAGGGCCCATGGAAAGGGCGTTCTTGGTGGCAGCCCCGAGGCTGTGGAACTCCCTCCCAGTGGAGGCCCGTTTGTCCCCGGATCTCCCTTCCTTCCATCCCTGTTGTAAAACCTGGTTGTTCTGCCAGGCATTTGGCAGGGGCAAAGGGTAGTGGGAGGCGGGTTTGGGCAGGTTTTAGTCTTTTAGCCCCAGAGTTAGTTGTTTTATTACCAAGCATTGGCTGTATTTCAGAAGGGTAGTTTTGCCTTAACAAGTCTGCTTGCGTGAGCAAGGGTATGCAAAGTCTAACCCACATTTTTCAAAGAATCATAGGAATCCTTCAGTGTAAAATAAGATATGTAAATACAAGCTACATTGGCATAGGTGTAAAATGCATGGAGGCTGTGGGGACCTTAGTACCTCACTATTTTCAGTGAGCCTTCATCCCCTGGAATTTCTACTACCCAGGTTATCATACAGGAGTTGCTGTTTTTAAAAGTAATTTTAATCCCCTTTTTCTTTTGCTACTCTTCCTGCAAAGAGTTGTAGAACCTAAAATTGGCCAAATATTTGCAGAACCTTACGACTATATATATTGATCCACATCCTTCTATGGCCAAGGAGCAAATAGCACGGCTTGAGTGAGGGGACGCTGTAATGGTGACTGTAGGCTTTCCTCATCCTGGGCAGGGTGTGTGCTTGTCTGCTCCTCTGGAATACCAAGGGATCCTTCCCAGTCATTTTCAAATTGGGGCCTATTTAATAAATAAACATTGTATTGAGGAGAGGAGGTTGAGAAGGAAAGGGCAGAAGTCCCCAGAAGGGCTAGTGAAGGCCAGAGGCTATTTCCAAGAGGTTTGGTCTTACAATCTGTGGGGCTCAGGGCTGGGGTCATGGGGAGCACGACAAGACTGGGGGAGGGGCCTGAGAGGATCGCTGGAGTGGTGAGGGGTGGGGGGAGGAGAACTTACCTGAGTAGGGCAGTTAGGTCCCTGTGGAAGCACTTACTACACCTTCAGGAGCAGCAGCACCAGCACCAGTGGTGCCATTCTGCTGCCACCACACCAGAGGCTTCTGGCTCCTCACTGATGCTGCCCCTTCTCCTGATATTCCCACTGAAAGCCTCAGGGTGCCACTTCTCCTCAGACTCCTGGGGACCTGCCACTGAGAGCCTCAGGGTGCCACTTCTCCTCAGACTCCTGGGGACCTGCCACTGAGAGCATCAGGGACACATTCATTTTGCTCCCTGCCTCCCAATTTTCAAATCCTTCCTGAAAATCTACCTCTTCTCTTAGGCTATTCCTAGCTCCTTATCCCGTTAAGTTTGCTCCCTGACTTACTCAGGATTCTCTTCTCCCCTGAAACTCAGGCTGCTTTTAAACGAGGAGCGCTGAAGCGCCTCCTCAACGCCGCATTAAAGGAAAGCCGCCGGAAGTGACGTTCTCCCCGTTGCCACCACTGGCGGCGGCTGGAGACACGGGGCTTTAGAGCGGCGCGTTCTTAAGTCTGATAATTGAAGTCTTAAGAACGCGCCGCTCCAAAGCCCCGTGTCTCCAGCCGCCGCCGCCGCCGGCAACGGGGAGAACGTCACTTCCGGCGGCTTTCCTTTAATGCGGCGTTGAGGAGGTGCTTCAGCGCTCCTCGTTTAAAAGCAGCCTAAGCTAAGCACGTGCGCCTGTGACTTCATAAATGTATCCCTGTCTTTTACTCTGTTTCCCTTCCTTCACCTCCTCTCCTCTCTCCTAGATTATAAACATGCTGGGGGAGGAACCTTCTCTATAATTAACAATTGTAAAGCACCAGGTATGTTGCTGTCACTGAGAAATACTTAAAATAAATAATAAAATAAAATAATCTTTATTTTTATGTAGCGCCCCACCCTCACCCTGCCATGACACTCGGCACGCTCTACATATAACTAATAAACACAACTTTTAATCTTCACAATAACCCTGTGTGATAGGTTAGGCTGAGAGAATATTGTGACTGGCCCAATAATAATCGGGAGCAACAGGACCCCAGGAGCCTCCTGGGGTAGTCACTCCCTGTGCAGCCCTAAGACAGAGCAGAGCCCAAGGTGGCTGCCCTGTCTGCCCCACCCTAAGGCCAGCTCTGGTTTATTTATATTTATTTATAAATCAACTTTCTACCCCACCCCTCCTGCTCCAAGCAGCTTACAACATTAAAATGTATTTATTTAGTTAAAAAATTTATACTCCGCCCCTCCTGCCACAGGCAGCCCGGGGCGGCTAACGAAATCAATTGAATAAAATACAATACAACATATAAAAACATCAAATAACAATAATAACAATAAAAATGAGAAAGAAACCCCCCTCCTGCCTTTCCCCTTCTCCCTCACCAAACGCCGGGCAGAATAGCCAGGTCTTACAATTCCTACGGAAAACTGGCAGGTCCAGAGCCAGATGGGTCCCCACCAGGAGGGAATTCCAGAGGCATGGCGTGGCCTGGGAAACCCAAGGGACTTCCAACAGGGCACCCCCCCGATGACCACAGGGGCCGGTCTAGAACCCGGGGAGTGAGGCAGTCTCGCAAATAGGCAGGACCCAGGCCGTGTAAGGCTTTATAGGTCAAAACCAATACTTTGAATTGGGCTCAGAAGACTATCGGCAGCCAGTGCAGAGATCGGAGCACAGGTGTAATGTGCTCCTGACAGCCCAGCCCCACCAGGAACCGGGCTGCCGCATCCTGCACCTGCTGCAGCTTCTGAGCCATCACCATAGGTAGCCCCACGTTGGTAGCCCCGTATAAAACCAAAACAATACGTTAAAAGAGAAGGCAAAAAACTCCACCTCCCTCACAACCACCCACCCCACCCTACACCCCATCTTCCTCACCAAAAGCGGAACAGCAAAGAAAAGCAAAGTTTTACACACACAACGGAAGGACAAAGGCCACAGAACCGTATGAGAAGTGGGACCTACAGCTCACGTGTGCCCTAAGTAAAGAGCATTATTTGTGTCTTTGTGACTGAATCAGCGACAGGTAATCAGGCTGGTCTCATTACAGTTCAGGAAGAATATCAAAAGACCACACACACCTTTCAGTTGTTCTATTTGCTCATCTGATTTTTAATTTTTTTTTTACCAGTCTATGCATGCATCTATGTGGTGGAAAGAAGGGGGAACCACAGATGAAGGCGAGGAGGGTGCCCTTTAAAAAATGTGTGGTTCAGTCTTTGCATGCAACCACCAACCCTGTTACGCAGTTGGAACAAACAATGTTTCTGTTTTGGGTGGCATTTAATATCTAGAACTCGGTGTGGACGCATTTCTCTTCCCTACACATTGTGGCTGAATGACTCTGCTGTGCTGATCTGGAATGACCTGACTAATCCCAATTTCCTCAACCAGTTTAACTAAATGTCAAATGTGAACAAGGTCAGCAGACTTGAAAAAAGGACATTCAAATGAGGATGAAAAGAAACACATGGACAGCAGTTTCAACACAGTCTTTGGGGCTATTGGACAGAATTCAATGCGTCATAGCCAAGCTGCTCTATAAACACAGCAAGGAGTAATTGAGAAATGTTTCAGGCAGTGCTGTGTTTCTCATCCAGACAATGTAATCGACAGCTGGGTTACCAAAGCGAGAGACGGGCAAAACGGATGCTGGCTGAGGATTTGCAAAATCTCAAATCAGATGGTACTTTCAAATACAAATTGTAAAACAACTGCTTTACAATGGAATCTAATTTCACTTCAGCCAAACACTAACTGCATGTTCCTCCAGGCATATAGTGCTGGTGCTAGTTCCTACCACAGCACGAGACTCGTTTGTTTTAATGGGAATCATGCTGGTGCTAAATCACAGCACCAGTGGTGGCGCTAAA
>QEPC01012145.1:3041116-3061695 GCA_003113815.1 Sphenodon punctatus
CTGAGATGCAGGAACAAACCCAATCGCCTGCAGATGTTGAAATCAGAAGATCTACCAGGGAAAATAAAGGCAAACCACCCACCCGCCTGTCCTACAAAGCAAGTACCGACAGACTGTCTGAGCCATCAACATGGGAAGATGTTTTACAAATGTCAGAAGGGGAACACAACAAATGGACAGAAGACATGGTAGTAGATGTCCTGACAAAACTTTAGCAGGAGAGCGCCACAGAAAGCTATTAAGTAAAATGGGTTTAGTAGGTTAACTTCTGTCTGTTGAGAAGGGGTGTTGGTATATGCAACATCCATAAGTTAAATGCCTGCTGTATTAAGAACAGTAATTGACTACAGAGCCACCAGATGGAGCTGCTAAGTTTATGTGTACATGGAAGGGAGATGGGGTTTTGCAGTTGAATTCCTTTGTGTAACCACTCCTTCTTCCCTTCTCTCTCTTTGTCTCAGTCTCTATTTTGTGTTACTAATAGTTAGATGCAACTAAGGATCTGTGCCTGAGAAAGCTTAAGTAAAGTTCTGTTTTAAACCTTCAGCTGCATTTGTCCTTACTGATTGCGAATCAGTTATTATTCTGCAACATTAAAGACCCTGCTTTGCCATTTGGTTGGAGCAGGAAATTAGCCAACCCTTGACGTCCCTCCCAACTCTGATTCTGTGGCACTACCTGGTGATCATTAACTAACACCTAAATTAGTGGGTGGCATTTCCCAAAGAGCTGGACTCCTCAATCCTAAAACTGCTCCAACGGCACAACCCTTCTAGTTACACCCAGCCTTAACTTCAACTGGATTTAAGAGGCCATTCCAGCACCTCCCATGGTCATACTACCCAAGGCAAATAGTGTGGGCAGTTATTGCCAGTGTGGTAGTATTATTTGATGGCACCCAAAGGCGTGTGTTTCATCACACACGAAGGGTGGTTTCATGGAGTCTCCATGCCAGCAGCAAGGGTGTGGAGAGCAACATGGGCGAGCCCCATTGTAGGAGTGGACATGACCTGCACTGCTGCCAAGCACCCATGGCTCTGCCTGCCACTCCTCGTTTGCTGGCAGCAGCTTTGATCAGGAAGGAGCATTTGATACTAGGGCTGTTCATCTGCCCCCGCTCCTCCACTAGCCTTAATCCTTTCAGCATCAGTGATGGTATACACCATGACAAGTGGTAAAGGGGTTGAAGAGATTCGTTTGCCAGAGAAAACACATCAGTTCTTGTTACTTCTTTTCAACAGAAAAGCTATCTTGTGGGTAACGATTGTTATGGAGATAGCAATAAATACGTGCTAATCCATCACATGTTGACATCAGTGATGCCATCATGATCATGTAGCCGGTGGTGCCATTAATTATGCTGCCACATGTCTAAGCAGCAGGTTACTGCGAGTTGCATGCAATACGTGCTGGTAGTATAGATGTGCATCAGTTTCTGGGATAAAAGAGAGGAAATCAGTTCTTCAAGAGTCAGGAAAGCGAGTGTTTCTGTAAGGCTTGTAGATGTTCCACCCCCACCCCCCCGTCATCACCAGCATTTGTTGGCCACACTAAGCTTTTTGCCTGGTCTCAGTGGCTGCCCCTTTGCCTGTTGTAGCATTCCACCTCTGAAAGTGCAGAAAGCAAGTGTGCATTCTCTGTAGTTAATAGCACTTCCATAGGAGTACTCTAGAGCAAGTAGTTTGTGCAAAGGCAATGGCATAGCTAGGCTGGAATGGGTCCAGGGACAGAATATAGAATGGGGCCCCTATTCTGCTCAGTCAAAAGAGATGCAGCTGCACCAGGGAACATGGACCTCCCAGGATTATGGGCCTGGATGCACCTGCCCCTGCTGTTCCTATTATAGCTATGGCCTTGAGGATTTGTGGGTTGCAGCCACAAACTAAAGCTTGGTATTTCACAGGTTATTTCCAGTTTGCTCCATTTCACTTGTGCTTAAAATCCAGAAAGAGTGAAGAACAGGTCACTAGTACTTTCCCTTTGGCTGGAGATGTTGAATTCCAGAGGGCTTTTTTAATTTTGCCAGTTTTACCTAGAAGGGTAATTAATCAGTGGCAAGAATAATCTTGTGTAATATTCAGCACCACTGTCGCCCCAGTGACAAGCCCAAACTGGATCTGTCCCATGATTCTGGCCCCTAGACTGGATCGCTGGATCTGTCCCGTGACTCCTGCTCCCAAGCTGGACCTCAGGCCATTGGTAGCCAGGGATTTGATTCAGAATTCTCACCTTCATGACTCCTACCCATCTCCAGCATATTCTAGGGTAGGGATGGGAAAACCCCCAGCCTGTAGCCCATCACTCTTTGTAATATGGTCCCTTGTAAATTTCAGCCCATGGAACCATCCCCTGCCTTCGAGCAGGCTTCCTCCTTCTCCAGTAGGCAGGCACATTGAGAGAAAGGTGGGGCCTTGGTACAACCTGGCAGCTGGGGAGGGCCCTACCTTCCATTCCCCACATTTGATTTGAATTCACAGATTTTGATATCACTTGTTAGGGATCATACTGCTACTTTATTTACACATACGTTACTTGCAGTTATTATGTTAGATCATATTTTAATGTATATGAGAAAGAAAATTATTGTAGCTTTGGCCTCCTCTCCTTGAAGTTGAGGGCCCAGTACAATCATCCCTCGTGTCCTGGATCGGCCCCTGTGCTCAGTCGGGGGTGCCCTCTTGGAGGTGCCCCGGGTATTCTGGGTGGCAACATTTGAGAGGGTGTTCTTGGTGGCTGCCACCCAGTGGAGATTCGCCATCGCCTCTCTCTCGACCTCCCCTCCTTCCATAGACAGTGCAAAACCTGGATGTTTTGCCAGGCGTTCCGTGAGGGGGACAGGTGGTGGGTGGGTGGGGGCTCTTTTTCTTTGGGGGTAGGTGGGTATTTTGTCTTTGGTTTTAACTGATGTTAACTTAGGTCTTTTACACACAAGTGCCCCCCTCTTGCATGTGTGTGCGGGTGGGCTGCCCATGCAAACACTGCAGCGGGTGTGGGGGGGATGGATGGGAACCCATGGGAAGTGGTGCATGCGTGCTTCCCCCACCACCCACGCATGGAGAAACAGGCACCAATGCCAGGTGCCCTGCGCGATGAGATGGGGGGAGGTGGGTGGGAGTCCATAAAAACGCCACTCCACACCCCCCCCACCGTGGCCCATGTGAAAAGGGCCTTGGTTGTTTTGGTTTTAACTGAGGTTTCCACTTAGGAAAAGGATCTGGGGGTGGTTGTGGACAATACAATGAAATCCACAGCGCAGTGCGCAGCAGCAGTCAAAAAAACAAACAGAATGTTAGGAATTATTTGGAAGGGGATAGAGAATAAAACTGAGGCTGTCGTAATGCCTCTATACAAATCAATGGTGTGACCGCACCTCAAATATAGTGTGCAGTTCTGGTTGCCCCATCTCAAAAAAGACACAGCTGAACTAGAAAAGGTACAGAGAAGGGCAACAAAAATGATCAAGGGCATGGAAGGGCTCCCGGATGAGGAGAAGCTTGGTAGGTTGGGGCTCTTCAGTTTGGAGAAGAGACGACTGAGAGGAGATAGGATAGAGGTCTATAAAATCATGAGTGGTGCAGAACGAATAAACAAGGAGCAGTTATTTACCCTCTCAGCTAGTACTAGAACTAGGGGACACTCCATGAAACTCATGGGTGGCAAGTTTAAAACAAATCAAAGAAAATATTTTTTCACTCAGCGTATAGTTGGGTTGTGGAATCTACTGCTGTAGTAAGGGCCAGTACTATAGCGGAGTTTAAAAGAGGTTGGACAGGTTTCTGGAAGATAGGTCCATTCGCAGCTATTAGCCAGACAGGATCAGGAAACATGACGGGAGCTGGGGGAAAACAACAGGGAATGGATCCCCCATTGTGACCTGTTGGGTGCTTCTCCCAAGCCACCGTGATTGACCACTGTCGGAGAGAGGATGCTGGGCTAGATGGACCATTGGTCTGACCCAGTATGGCGCTTCTTATGTTTGATGTTGTTTTATATTTTTGTACTTTGTTTTAATGAATTTTGTTTGCTGCCCCAAGCTGCCATTGTACTGCAAGTACTGAAGTATATATATTATACTTCATACGGCAAGTATGCAAGCAAGTACTTCATACTATAAGCACTGGAGTATATATTTGAAATATTCCATAAGTACCGATTTATTTTCAGTACTATAAGTACTGAAAATAAATAAATTAATTATACTTCCATTGCCCTCCTGTTGATAGGCTTGCCCATAGGCATCTGTTTCAGTCCCTCCTCCCACACCCAATTTATGGCCTCAACTCTTCTGCCATGCCCGATGCTGCTTTTCAGTTTGTCCCTTCCCGTATCCTGGGCATGCTCCTTAAGCCCCTCATCATCATCCTATGGGCATTTACTAAATTCAAAAGTGGCTCATTGAGGGAAACAGGTTTGCCATGCCAGCTCTGTCCTACAACCCCGACATCTTCCAAAACCTGGATTCCAGTCGGACTTGAATCTCGAGGGAAAAACAGGATAAAGTGGTTCTCAAGCCTTGTGGAAGAGGGATTTTAGTTTACCTCAGCACCATTTTACTTCTCAGTAGGTAGGGATGAATTTCCAGAGTGAACGCACTGGAGATGCTGCAGGTCAGGATTGAGAGGGATTGGCAAAACTCTCTGGGAAAGACTGCAGTGTTACTCAAGGGCTGGCTCTTGCCAGGACTCTCAGCCTTTCACTTGCCAGAACTGTTCTCAGCACTTCGAGACAAAACCCAGAAACACACACTGTTGTTTTTATAGAGCAGAATTTAATTCCATCCCCCTCAAAAAGGACATGAAATTAGAGTCACATTTAAACTCCTATATTAGCCAACCTAGTATTAGGTGTGTGGGTGCGGTTTCTTATGTGCTTGCACAGGGGTTAAAGGTGTCTTTTCTGGCACATAAACATCGAGATCCACAACTTACTTACCAGAGTAGCCCAGCTCAAGCCCACAAGACTTCAACGGGGCTACTCTGAAGTAAGTGGGCTGTGGCTCATGGCCAAATACAAGAATTTATTCTGTGTCAAACTCTGCACACAAACAAAGCCATTTATGCTGGGTTTAAACAGCCTCAGAAACAGGAAAGAGTAAAACATTCCCCCCACACGGATTTTCTATAGTTGAAACAAACACCATTTAAATGAAGAAACTGCTGCAAAATATTCAGAACCACAGCTTTCATTTAGAACCAATTCAACTTGGAATAATCCCCATTCATGCCATCCCGACAATTATTAAAACTATTAATTATACTTATTTGTTTAAATTCCAGCAATGGAATTTAAACAAACAACTGCATTGTGCTATTAACCTGAGCTGCGCTGTTTGGGAAATTCACAAAAGCTCCAACCCTCAGAAGGCTCCACTGATCCAAGCCTCATTCATTTCAATGTGGCAGCACAGTTGTTTGAGGATCTGGGCCTATGAAATCTGTTACTCATTATTATGAAATCTGTTACTACCCATGTTAGGCTGTTGCTGTCCAAAAAAGAAGGGCAAGAACTAGGCTACAGATGGAAATAAATGCCTCAGCACAGACTCCTGACTCTTTCGGGATGTTTTTGTTGAGTTGAAAGCAATGGGACTACTCTGGACCACGTGGTTTGAAGATCATGGTCTGAGTCAAAAGATTCTAAACATATATATCTAATAAATAAATAAATACATATTTTTTGGTAATTCTTGGGGAAACTGTTACAGGTGAGGGTACTACCTTTATAGCAGGGTTGGTCTTGGTATATTTGTTTTTTTGTAAAGGGGTTCAGGATCCTGTCAATTCTGCACTGCTGCTGTTACAACGCCTCCAGCAGTGCAGAATTACAGTCTGAGCAGGGTGTGCTGACACTGCGGGCTGCCAACATATTCCAGGGCTATGGGGGTCCCACAGTTGTCGAAGAGCAGCAGCCCTGAACTAAAGAGAAGACAGTCACTCCTCCAGCCCCCACCCCCAAGATTCTCGTGTGACATTCCCTGGTTTTTCTAAGATAGAAGATGTCCAAAATTGATGGCCTGGCATGCAAAGAAACTTATTTGCATCTACAAATTTGCCTACTTTATACCCTTTAATTTGCATAATTTATTATGCTCACAGAAATGGAACTTTCTTCTTGCAGAATTTGGAAATCTTTTCCCCCCTCCGAATACACAGAATCCTGCCTATCATCCAACATCCCCCCATCTGTATTTGTACAGAATTACAAGTTCAATTATGGCATGGACAAGATTTTCCAGGGTGAGAACCCCAAGCTTACATTCGTTGCTAGATAAAATGGTTTGGTTGCTTAAAAACCTTTAGAAAAATAATAATTCAGGTAGAGGTGCTGCTTTAAATCCACTCCATTAAACTCTTCTCTACTGTGTGCTAACATATCCTGAAATGTAGTAGTGGCTTGTGGATTTTTACATTGTGGCCACCATTAAAGTTTCACACTTGCACAATGAACGGAATACACAAATAAAAAAATTGCCGCTGTGAATACAGATCTAAAAACAAACAATGTTGTTGGTGTGCAATAGTGAGCAAAAAAAGCTCTGTGAACAAATCAAAAAGGGGGAAACAGCAGCTGCTCTTGTAGATCAGATTCTAAAAAGAAAATTAGCAGGTCACGGTTTCAAGTCCATTTTAAATAAGGGAACACGTGTGATTTCCCCCCCCCCCCTTAAAATTTGCTACTTTAAAAATAAGAATTCATACCAGTCTTTTCATTACATCAATACCTCATGGCCTCCTGTGATTCTAGTCATTCTCTTGTCATTCCATTCACTTTCCCTGGTGCCTTCCTTATCATTCCACACCAACTTGACCCTTACCCCCAAAGATACAGCCCCACTGTATTTCTTCACAGTCAATTAAAGCTTATAGTCGTTCATACATCCCATTATTTCCAATTGGTATTCCCATTGTCTTCGTTATTTCCAATGGGCATTCCATGTAATCTTTTCATTATATCAGAATCCTAAATTATTAAGCATTTATATAGCACAGGGATGAGGAACCACAGGCCCGTGGATTAAATGTGACCCACACCTAGTGTATATATGGCCCCCTTTCCAGTTCCTGGATCTGGTCCCTGCATCCATTTATTACTCCCAGGCACTGAAAGACTGAGCTCAGGCTAATGGGACGGAGAGGAGGGCGTGCACACATGGATAGGGGATGGATCCTCCTCTTCCTGAGAGCACCCTTTAAGAGTTGGGATCCAAGCACAGCAAGGATTAATACATTTGATACATTTTAAAGTAGGGTTAAGTTCTCACCCAGAATAAAGCTATTGCAGCTGACAGGGAAGTGCCTTCTCACCTAGAGTTAAGCCATTTGCAACTGGACAAGGAAAGGTCTTGGGCAGAAGAAGAAGGTATCAGGACTTGGCTATCTTGTAAACAAGAACTTTGTGTAAACAAGACCCAAACCAAGTTCTGCAGGTCACCATCTGAGCCAAAACAAAGGCAGAGACGATGGGCAGACAGACCTCCAATGGAAAATTTGGAAGAAATGGAAAAGTTTGAAGAAATAGAAAAATTGGAAGGAGGAGAGCTTAAGCCCTAACTGCATGAGAAATCATGATAAAAGATAGAAGTACCAAAACAGGAGAACAATCCCTTCTGACTGAAGAGGAGAAGCAAGAAGGAACATGCATACCCAGGTTGTCCGGCCAGCAGCTGTCTGCGAATGCAAGACTGAAACTCTGGGTGAGAAATAACTTTACTTATAGAGGATAGGGAACTACTGCTGACCAACCAGTTTGATAACAATAAAATCTTGTTTTGAGACTAAATTGATTGCATCTGTGTGGTACATCCAAGGGTGACCAAGGGGACGGGATTGGGGTGCTCCAGGGGAGTCTGGGGAACCTACAATCTAACATAAGTACCTCCCACCCTGAACTTCTATGCAACCCTTGGGGTTTGTACCAGTACAAGGGTGTGAAAGTAGAGCTTACGTGGGGTGGGGTGTCATTCTTGATATAGCACTTCTGCTATCCTTCCTGCAAGCTCCCAGACTAGAGAGCAAGAGAAGAAAAAAAATATATGGAAAGATTCTTAAAATCCCAAGATTCCCAGTAACATGAGATTGCTTGAATAGTGTGGGACAAAATTCAAAGAGGCTACCACTATTTCCTCTTTTCAGAAACACTTTACAACCACACAATGCTGCGTGCAAAAGCAAGGTTTTTTTTGGAAGTTTTTACTTCAAAATATTAAATATAAGAAGTCTGTGAGAAAAGCCTTTGGAAAAGCTTTTAAATTCCATTTACTCCCCCACTCCTCCAGGGTGTATTCAGTTAAGCCACAAAATTATCTAAACCATTTTAAACATCAGACCATTCAAAACCACAAAAAAAGTTTTAAAAACTTCAGATTACACAGGGAGGGGGAACAGATCTCAAAAGCCTACTCCACAGGAAAGAGCGGGCAAACCCCAGAAATAAACAAACTAAAAAATAAATCCAAAATAAATAAATAGAAAATACAAAAATAATTCACTCAAGGGTGTGTGTGTGGTGTGTGATAATTAAAATGGTTCTACCACAGGAAACAGTAGCAAAAACAATAAATACAAAAATAATTTTTTTAAAAAAAGAAAAGATCTTACGAAAGTGCAAAAAAATTCTGCTGCTGCTGTAACCTCCCAACTAGCACAGAACAGTTCCAGGCTGCTGTTCTGTCTTCTGCTCCACCCTGTCCCCCAGGAGGGGATGGGGAAGCTAGCTCCTGTGGGCTCTGATTGGTTTTAGGGTGTTGAATATCAGCACCCTAAAACCATTCTGATAGGCTGGGTTCCACCATAGGAGCCCATGCCTTAGAGCCTCGGCTCCTCCCCTTGTGTTTAGTGTGCTGGTGCCACCCAGTTGGATGGCTGGACCACCCCCAGGCACAGGAAACTGTGTCCTGGCCCTGCCTGCGACTGCCCAGGGCTATCCACATCTCCCTTCCTTTCCCTCCACCCCACCGCACAGCTGATTGCACTCAGCACCTGCACATAATCCTGATCAGTGCTGAGTTTTTGCCCATGCTGCTCAGCACTAAGCACATATGCTGATTGCTATGGCAATCAGCTGTGAGACAGGGAGGGCAAGGGAGATGGGGCAGGAGTGGAAACCTGCAAGCCAGAGAGGTGTTGGGGGATAGGCGGGGAAGCTCAGGGCAGGCACTGGGAGGCAGGTTAACGCTCACCACCCCTCCCCCATGGGCCACCCCTGCTGCAACGTGCTAGAGACATTTGCTCTAAGTCACTTTTTATGCTGACTGACACAGACACAAATAGATTTCAATCAGTTTTCTCATCACTACAGAGAAACAGTCTCTAGTTGAAGTATGGGAAACTTAGGGTAAGACCCTTTAGTGGGATAGTGAGCAGCACATTAGCTGGGACCCAAGTTGACTGCGTTGCTGCACTTTGTAGTGATTTTTGCAGAATCAGCCAATCCTCTCAGAATCAGCCAATCCTGACCATGACCAAAGGGTAAATAGGCCCCTGGGAGATGAATTGTGGGTGGGTGGGGTCTGAAGGCCCTATGTTTGCGGGGGAGGGAGGTCCTGAAATTCCAGAGGATTTGAGTTGTGTTTGATTAGCAAAGTTATGATTCTATGTCAAACCTATTGCAAATTTGATTCCCAACATGCATAGTTATGCAAATCAAGTTAATTATGCAAATATTAATGCTCGCAGTGAATTTGCAGAATTTGGCTTCACTGGTTGCACAATTTAAGATTTTTTGGTGCAGTTAACTTGGGTCCTTGGTCATTAGCGTAAATAGAAGTACCACTTAATTGAATGGGACTTGCGTCCGCAAAAAATGTAAAAAACCAGGCTATCGACTTTTGTAATTTTTCAGACTCATGTGGCCCAACCTTTCAGACTCTGCAAACAATTTTGCAGACCATATTTGCACTGGCTCAGTAAAAGCTGTAGGGTCAGGCCCATTGTGAGGCACTGGAAGAAAGGCTGGTGCAATATGCTGCAGAAAGTTGAGAGATGCCAGACACATGTGAGGAGGTAAGGGACAGCTTGAACAATATTGTCCCATACAGGTACCAGCACCTTGGCCACCCTGATTGAAAAGCACAAAGGAAGATCAGAACTAAAAAAGGAAAGTGGATACTAGGAGGCTGATCCCTTTTCAGAGATCTCAGGTCACTCATCACAGAAAAAGAATTAGCCTGTGCTGCACCTTTCACTGGAGAAGAGACAAAAGAAGTTCTCATCTTCTGCTAAATCCCCCTCACACAGTTCCTAAATTTACCGTCGCTATAATGGGGACATGAATATTATTGAAACCTCCCACTATCCATCCTACCTTCAGTCTTGCTCCAAATCCCACATGGTTCAGTTTATACCCTTCAATTTTCTTTTACGTAGAGCCAAATTCTGCACACAGGAATACAGCAGAAAAGCACTCGGCAGAAAGGCTCTGATCCTCCAAGTGCAAGTGCCACGCAAATGAATGGGGCTTGCACCAGTGCAGTGCTTGGAAGATCGGAACCACCGTGACCAAGGCAGGAGAGCATCTGGCTTCCTCCAAACTGCCACCACAGACCCCCTGCTGCAGGAATCCCAAAGCAGTATGCTGTGTCAGGGCTCAGATGTGCATGTTGAAATCCTCTTCTCAGCAGATAGCTCATGCACTGGGCATCAGTGAAGGGATGGAGTGCACTCCTCCGAATTAGTCCACAATAACGCTATTTCTGCAGCAATGAATTGCACCCGTTTAGGTCTCACTCTACAATTGGCTTGGACATGACTTCATCTCTCTTATTTCTTTCTGTCACCTCAGACTCCTATTTCCCCTCAATTCTGTTCACATTGGCACCTCTAGCTAAAAAGTTATTCTATCTTCCATTTGCGAAGGTAAATGAAGCCAAATGGAGCCTTCAGCTTCCCATCCCAAGGTGGCTAGAGCACCATGATTGTCCAGTATAGCACCAGTGCTGCTTACCTGCCTGTATGTGCCTGTGCATTCAGTCTTGCATGCACTCATTTAGTGGAACTTGATCCTCGGTCACTCCGGAGCCCAGGATACATTTGTGGCATGTAGCTAAACATTCAGAGCAGAAACTCTTTCGAGCAGAGCCGGGGAACCTTTTCCCTCCCAGAAGCCAGTTACAAGCTCCACAGGCCGCACAGAAGTTGGGGCTAGGGGTGGTTAAGGAGTGTGCTCAGGGTGAAGAGAATGGTGCCCTGGGTCTGTCTCTTACCCTTGTGTGCATGCCCTCCTCTCTGCTCCCTTTCCCTCAGCTCACTCTTTCAAGTGCTTGAGGGAAGGAACTGGATCCAGGGGCCAGATACAGGAGCTGGAAAGGGGCCAAATAAAAACTTGCCATAGGATGCATTTGGCCCTCAGGTTTGATGTTCCCCTACCCTTGCTTTAGAGAATAATTTCTCTTTCTGAAACAAAGACACAGGGCTCAGATCTTTCTCCTACTGAAGTTAATGGGTGCTTTGCCATTGACTTCAACAGGATAAGGACTGTGTTCCTTGGTGAACTATATACCCTCGAACGATGGTTTATGTGCATTTCCCATTATGCTCACACCCTCGTGCGATCCCAAAGGCATTGCTATGTGGCATGGTCTTATTTTTACTCCCAGCACCTTGGTGATATTCAGAGGTGTTTGTGTGAAACTGCCAGCAACCACAGTAGTTGCTAGTGACCAGCTAGACATCTGATTCTTTGCATGCCCAAGGAACTTTCTCACCCTCAAGTGCAGGTGTGGTGGCGTAGGTGATGCATTAAACATCTGCAGTTTTGTACGTTCAGTTCTAAAAATCTCAGTCACACTGCATAGATAACACACTTAGAATATTAGACTACAGTACTTTTTAATATTAAACAATAAACATTAGGTGGCTAACGTAGAAACAGGATTTTTTAAAAAACAGTTTTACACCTTCTTGGTTTAGTCCCATATCTTTATTGCCTAATTTCATTACCAGTTCATGTGCACTTTAGATTTCTCTGAGTTTATACACTCTGCATGGAGTGTATAAACCTTCAGCAATTTGCCCTAACAACGAGGGATTTTCAGAGCCTCTGCTCCCACAGCTACACAAGGAGACCTAAACTAGACCTGCAGGAATGCTACGCACATTTCATGTACAAATATTTTTTTTAAATCACTCCTGAAAATACACAACACGAATGTCTCATCCAACAGTCACGGTAAATGACAGCCTGATCCTCTGCAGTGAAAGCAGCTCGTCTGGGTGGGGCGCTTTCAAGATTAGACTGGGTGATTGGGACCCTAGATTCTAATTATGGGTGAGCCAACCTGTTCTGTAACTTTGGCTACACCCTCATCACTTGACCTTATGCACAGAGCCAAGATGTGGCCTAGGCAGCAGGTAGAAACTGTGCTATTCTATTATGCTGCTTCCCTTGCCAAGGTTACCAAGACAAATGGATAGTATATAGTGCACTATGATTGGTCTGGATGTAAAATGAACCTTACTAATGCTACAGCTTCTTCTGCAATGATTGTGTAGAACTATTGCAACCTGTAGTGTTTAGATCAGCATTACATAATCATCATCATCATAATACTGAGAGGGTAGGAAGAAAAGGAAGTCATACAGCCCTACGCCCATATGTAACTATTTATAAAAAGGGAACATTAGCATAATTTACTTAAGGGAAACCTCTTTTTCTAGAAAAATGAAATCTTTGTGCCAAATTCTTCCCCTGGTGTACTTGCCTCAGGGGCAAATTTGGCCCATTCTAGCCATCCTGGTGTAGCCCATTCAAAGGAGTGATATCGGTTTCCTGAGAAGTCTTTGAAAACTTGATAGGCTACAATCCTCAACTTGTTTACTCCAGAGTAGTTCTACGGGCGTTAATGGGACTACACAGGAGTAAGTGGTTTGAGGTGTGAGCTTTAGAAAGGCCCTTTTGTCCCTTACTTTCCAAGGTGCAGAGGTTCTCTGGGAAAAGTTCAGCCCAGCTGGTAGCACTCAGTATTTAGGACATCCTTGTTGGAGGGGGGTGTCAGACTGTGCCAAGGCCACTCGGGGAAGCCAGAGATTTAGGGGTTTCACATTAAAAACTGTGCAATCAGGTTAACCACTCCTAGGAGGATTATGAAGACATGGACAGTCAGCCCCAGCCAGGTCAGTTGCCCCGCACGATACTGGGAGACCATGTAGATGAGTGACGGATACACAAACACAAAGGCCAGGCCACAAGTTGCTCCAGAATATCTGCAAATAAATAGATAAATACAATAAATCAAGTGCTTTGTTTGAATTCTTGCTTCTGGGGATTTTTGTAAAGGACCATTCTGGCTGAATAACCCTTATTTGCTAGGACAGCCAAAACATAACATGGCTTTCCGTTCCTTGTCGTTTGCTGCTGCCTCCCCCCCCCCCTCCTGTAACGTTCAATTGCTTGATAAAGTGTGTTTTTCCCAGTGCAATCCTACTGTCAAATGTGCCTCTAATGATTCAGCCATGTCCCCAGATGCGTCTGGAGACAGGCTTCCTACCTTTGATCTCAACTTCCTGAATGATGTACTTTGCTTTCTCTTGGAGACTTCGTAGACACACGTCAGAATAAGGCTGGATAACGTGTCCTTTGTTACTGTTTAATGTAACTATCAAGGATACAACTAGCAGAATACCCCAGGGGCTTACACCAAACATGTATTTGCACACTGACATGTAACTGCTGTTTTCCTCCGTTAATGAGCTCCTGAACTCATGGTGTAAAAGCATCTCTCTGATGCAATAAACACATGACCAGCACCAAACAGCACACACCAAAGCCCATTTGAAGCTGCTTTCACACGAGATGCTAATTGCAGGATTGTAACTTGCTCCCACAAGTTAACGTCATGTGTGAATGAACTATTCTGCGTTCATCCCCCAAATTAGGCCTTGAGTGCTTGCACGTTACCAGGCTCCCAAATCCTACTTTTACAGTGACAGGTGTTATGTTTGTGCAAAACTGGGAACGTGGGAATACCTGCCAATATTACAATTGTGGGAGAGCAGGCGTGGAAACCAGCAAGATAGAGCCATGGTTCATTTCCAGCTAGTTAATTTCAGCCGGATTGTTAATTTCACCTTGCTCTAATGGTCGCTTGTTAATTTCACCCAGCTCTAATGGGCGCTTGTTAATTTTACCCAGCTCTAAAGGCTTGTTATTTTTAATTCACTGCCAGCTTATGGAGTTCAACCCTGCTCTGAGGTCAGTTGGGCAGCAGGCACACAGCAGAAGGGGGAGGACAAAAATTGTGCGGAATCTGCGCTCGTGAGAATGGTAGATCCTGCGATTAGTGAAAATGCGAAAAGAGTAAAATTACGGGACACACGTTTCATGAGAAGGGTGCCCAGAAAATAAATCATGTGATTCTGAAGGTCATGGGAAGTTCACAGGAACAAGAAAATCATGGGAGACATGATGTGCTTTTGCATCAGAGACATGCTTCTACAGCAGGAGACACTGGGCATTTTTACACACATGTTAAAGTTCTGGATTTTTCAATCTTCTGGGTTTACAAATCCACAAGTAAGTTCTGGATTCATTTTTCACACACACACTGGCCTGAGGCAGTTCCTGGATGCATTCTTCACACAAACACTGTCCTGAGGCAGCCTAAAGTAGCTGCAGCTGTAGACGTGACAGGCTGCCATGGAAACCAAGTGACCACAGCTGCCTGGAGCAAAGCAGTTTACCAGGAGAACATTTTACACCTAAAAGTTCTGGGAGAAGTTTCACACAGAAGTTCAAAGATCTGGATGTTTAAGATCTGGGTGAGTGATTTACACACAGAGAAAGTTCAGCATGTAACAGCAAACATCCAGGAGAAATGTGTGTGTAAAAACACTCACTGTCTCGTGTGAAAGCAGCCTTAATTACTTTCCAGTTTCATCTGCCAATTACCCAACCCCCTTCTTTCAGCAGCAGCCTGTTCAATAACTTCCCAAATGCAGTTTCTTTTAAACTTGGACTTTACAATCCTCTGGCTACTAGACCTGGTTCTAGCCCTGAATGATGGTCCCATTCATTTCAAGCTGGTGCTAAGGGCTAGTGCTCTGCTCACATTAACCAAATGGAGGCCCATCCCCTAAAACAGCTTTCTGGATACTGTTGTCGTTGGCGGCACCCAAAAAGGACTGTACGCTGGCTTAGGGCTCTGTGAGCAGTTGTATCCCTGATACAGCAAAATGGTGGAGCATGTATTTAAACACGCACAAGTAGTAAAAATGAAGCCAAAGGGGCAACTTGCACCTAGAGCAGCTTGCAGAAACAGGGCTCTACTAGTCCTCCTTTGCCAGCACGGACACAGGGTTGGATTTAAGCTTGATGGGGGCCAGGCCTAGAGCTGCCACTGATCAGCTGTTTGGTACTGCTGATCAGCCCCCAACCCTGTCAGAGGAGAGAGAGACTGGGGCTGAGGCTGGTGTTTCTGCATCCAGCTGTGGGTTGGGGGCTGCAGAGCAGCAGCGGTGACAGGGTCTGAAGGAGGAGTGGGGGTCCAGTCCTGGCTGGTGCAAATTAAGCCATGACAAGCACAAGGCTTAAAAACGGATTCAAGTGTGGGTATGAGTCCCATTCATTGCCTGATGCACTATCCCACTGGAGGAATGGTCCCTAAATACCAACCATTTCCACTGAGGGATCTTTTTTTTCTTCTTCTAAAAGAAACAGTAAAAATTTGGTTTCAACTGTCCTAAAATAACAACTAAATTATTTGTCCCAGGTCAGTTCCAAACCAAAAACTGGAACTGCTTGAATTCAGGTCTCCAAAATCAAAATGTTTTAAGTTTGTTATCATGGGATCATCCACTGTACACCTGGACTCATCCTGACCTCTTCGGTTTGACTGCTGAATGAAGTTCCACTTTCAGAGGCTCTGCTACTCAAAGCACTGCCCTGGGACAAGTCCCACTAAAGCGGATACATAAGAAGCTAGATTTTCATGAGACACAGGCACTTATGGCTGCCGTGTTACATTGGCAGAAAGATGTAGAGTGTGATCTGAAATATCGGGGGCCCTATAATGCACCCCCAGAGCTGGTCCCAAACACTACCTCTGTCAGGCCACTGTGGGGCTGTACCCCCAACCCTACTGGGACCCCGTAGACTGGTTTGTCTACTGCTAGTTCCAACATTAGCTCCAGGCACTCCTAGTGTACCACTGCTGCCCCATCCCACACAAGCCCAGACACCTTCCCCTCGAGGCCACTGCCCACTTCAGCCACAGACTGTATCCCATCAGGCTGTGTCCCTTTCTTTCATTTGCTATGGACACACTGTTAGGCCACTGTGAACTGTGTTTGTTGTGACAAAGAGAAACGGAACCAATCACCCTTCTTCCTCTCTCAGCTCATTTACATGCTTAGAATCTATTAGTTGGAAGGTTTCTTCAGGTGGCTTCTGCCCTAAAATACTAGCATGCATACATACAAATAGACAAACTATTTTTTCTACTATGATATTAAAGGGTGCAACCTTCACCAGTTAATGTCTAGGTGAGTTGAGCCCACTGACTTCAATGAGGATATTGAAGCACCCAAAGTAATAGTTGGATTTAACAGACTCTGTCTCGATCCCATATAAGCAATTTCAACAGTATCATAAGCAAGTTCAGAGTGCAAACTGTACCTTATGATGCCTCCAATGTTTGGATAGAATCTGGCTATCGTCACTCCAAGTCCTACAATTGCTATGTTCAGACCCAACACATGGAAAATGCTAAAAGGGAAAAAGCATTGGGGGAAAAAACAGATGCATTAAGTGTACTACAGAAAAAGAGAGCTGTCTTCCCTTATTGCACTAAAACCTAAATGGTTTATCCAGTGGGAACATTTCCATTTGTATGACTCACTCCATTAAAGCAAATTAATTTCACACTTAAGATGACATCTACTGAATGCTCCAACTGCCAGATTTTAAACACTCTCAAATTCTTGGACTCTCGGCTAGTTTTCAAGCAGGGAATATGTATAATTTGGCACTTCTTCTGAAAACAGCATACCGAGTACTCCTGTGCTCGAATGCTTTGGACGCACTGCCAAAGAAACAATACTGCAGAGCTAAGTTTCCACATGAAAGCTTATGCCTTGGACCGAGAGAACGATCTGAGCTATACAAAAGGGCTAATGAAAGGCAGGGAAAGATTTCACAGAGAGTGGAAAGCATTGCACTGAATACATGCAAACATATCACAGAACACATTTGGAGAGATTACAGCCACGTTTAGGTTTAGGGAACTCAGTCAATACAAAGCCTAGTTACAATTTATATTAAACAGGGTAAGGGGGGTTGGATGAACAAAAAGATGTGGGGGTTTTCTTTGTCTTCCTTCCCTTCTTTAATTTTTCTTAACTGCTTTGCTTTTTTGTGGCAAGTGTGAAAACCTGTAGAGTTTTCTCTTTCTGAATGAGTTGTCTTTTAATGCACACAAAACACGAACTTTATTTAATGACAGGTTGTAGGGCTGTGCATGGACTTGCCCAAATGTTTTGTGCCTAAGAACTGTGAACCTTTAGATTTAAATGAGAGGTATGGTCTGTACCTAGAGATTGCTGGGATGTGTTAGTGGCATATAAGAAAGAACAGCACACAGCCTGATCCTCAGAGAGCCGTACCCTGCTGAAATGAATGAAGCTTGCACCAAATTAGGAGGCTGAAGCTCTCAGCTTTGACACTTTGGGGACAGAATCCTAAGCCCACTTACTTCAGAGTACTCCCATTGACGTCAATGGGTTTAGGATTGTAGCCAGTGGTTCTACACTTGCAGTAAGGCAGATATTTTTCCTTTTCATTTTTAAATCTATTCTTCTATTGTGTTTACTCCATTTCTGCCAAGGGCCCCCTTTCTCTTATTAATGAATTTAAAAAGTATCCCTGATTTTAAAAAAGCCGATGTCCTACTTGGATAGACATGAGTGACCCCGTTTAATTTATGACTGGAACATGGAGCGCTAACCTGCATTGTTTCCAGGCTTGGTTCGGCTTCCTCATTCACAAAAGTGAAGTGTTTATGGTTAGAGATACAGATGAGCTAGGAATTAAGCTACAACCAGCTGGAACGGGCTTAAGGAGATGAGTGAAATCAAAGAGCCCCACTAAAGCTTGACAAACGAAAGAATCATAGGGTTGGAAGGTACTGCAAGGCTCAGTCTGTCCAACCCCTCTTCTTACAACATTGCAGGCAAATGCGACTGCACTTGGTTCTTGAAAACAGCAAGGAGGGAGATTCCATGGTATCCCTGGGCAACCTATTCCATCAATTAACTGTCCAAGTTCCTCTTTTCTCTAGGCTAAACATCCCCAGTTCCTTCAGTCTTTCCTGTATGGATTGCATTTTAGTCCCTTTAACATCTTAGTTGCTCTCCTCTGAATCCTTTCCAATTTGTCAACACCCTTTCTGAGGTGCAGTTCCCCAAACTGAACACAGCATTCCAAGCAAGGTCTCACCAGTGCGGAGGCAAGCGGCACCATTGACTTCTACGTCTTGGATGCAATGGACCCCTTAATGCAGCCCAAAATGTCTTTGGTTTTTTCTGCAACAATGTCACGCTGGGTGTCCATGAGGCTGCCCACCCTTGGAGGTGTGCCCCACGTCCTCCTGCTTCCAGCCCTGCCGTGGTCTGGCTCAGATGGACCTGATGGGTTCCCAGGCCTCTAGTCGGCCTGCGTGGCACCACCCTCCACACTCTAGAGTTGCAGGCTAGAGTGTCTACAATGCTATGGTGTTGCACGGGGCTATGGCCAGCTGGAAGCGAAGGAGCAGCATGGGGCTGCGCATTGGACAGACTGCTGCTCCGTTTCGAGCTGATGTCCTGGGTTTGGCTGGTCTGCTCCACCAGCGGCGCTCTGGGACGTTCCGGAGTGCTGCCGGCAGGGCTGCCCTAGAGCAGGACCAGCCTGCTCCACCTTCAATTCTGATAAAGCGCCTTTAGACAGACAGGCCACCCAGGGGTGAAGTGGGGGCAGCCCATCTGCCTAACCCACTGTTGACTCACATTCAGTTTATGATCCACCCCAACTCCCAGATTGTTTTGGGAGATTATCTAGATTATTTTGTAGCCTAACCTTGGAAGTGGCGAACTTTTAACCACGTAAGAAACAAAACGTACAGCACCAGTTGAATAATAACAGTACAAACTGGGGTGAAGAGACAGTGTAACCCCTTAGTACCCTAAATCCAGGTCTACCCTCCTTCCCAAAGAGGGTAGGAGGGTAGACTTGGATTTAGGGTACTAGACCTGGATTTAGGGTACTGCTAACGGGCCCAGCCAATGCCCACAGTGCCAGTGCCCTACCCCCAGTCGCTTTCAAGACAACATACCCAGCGGAGGAGACGCACCGCCACCTCTGTGGTGTCCTGGCCAGGCGTTTTAGAGTGCTGCTATCAGCTTATTGCGAATGGTGGCAGTGGATGGTCTTGGCGAGGGAGTGTGTAGCAGCTGGTGAGAACTGCGGAGGTGAGCTCTTCCAAGCCCAGCACTCAGTGAGCAGGGCGTGCTGTGCTAAGAAGGGCGAGTCGCACCAGCTGATCCTCGGCCGGAGGGATAAAAGCTTACAGGCGCCGGCGTGGTGCTGGTTGCAATCCACTGCCCTGTGCTTTTGGGCTCTGCATATATGGCTAAGCTGAGGAGGAAGCCGAATGGTGGTGAACAGGGAGTTCCTCTCCCCAATCAAAGGAAGCTGGAGTCATTTTTTCCTGGACTTGTAAGTACTGTGATTGGGGATGAAGATGTGGTTGCTGTTGAACCTGAGATTCCCCTGTCCAAAAGATCTGTTGTGCTAGAGTCTGAGGAGAGGGTATCGGAGGATGCCCCCGCGCAGAGGGAGGAAAGGTCTAAAAGGAAAAGAAGGTTGGTGGAACCTCAGGATGCAGAACAAACTACAGATAAGAACTGGGCACAATTGATGGCGGAACAAACAGAGCTTATTTGTAAAACTGTACAGCATATATATGCAAAGCTGAATATATTAACAAGGCTTGTGGAGGAGAATCAGAAGGGTTCTCTCCATAGACGTTCCCCCAAACCTCCTGGGCCACACTTTTTTAGACAGGGAAGTGGGGGGTGGGGGGGCAGAAAATAGAAACATCCTAAATCTATATGGGGAGACGGGGGAATAATGGGGATGGTTGTCACTGGACAATGGGGAGGGCGGGGGAGAGGGGTAGTAGAGAGGAGGAGGGTATGAATGTCATAGGTAGTCAGTCATTTATTTATTGTAGAAATGTGTAGCATTTACAGTGTTCCTGGTGCATGCAGGTCATGTTCCACAATGGTCATCCCCCGCCCTGGTGGCAAGACATTTGAGAGTTCTCACTGCTCTCCAAGGGATATCAGAGAGCTTAGGATTGTTGCAAATAATAGAGAGGTTTTTAAATGTGTGGTATCTTTCAGGAATAGCAGTATACCTGAGCATATCTGGGAGGCAAGTAAGTTTTTAATGGCCAGAGGGGTGCAGGTAGCTAAAGTGTATGTAAATAAGGACTTACAAAACATAAAAACTAGGGGTGTAGTCAACCATGAAAGGGAGCTGTCGGTATTGGGGAGACGGAGGGGTGTACCTCAGCAGATGCAGATGGAGGAAATAGATAATCTAAATGT
>QEPC01012145.1:3063339-3088077 GCA_003113815.1 Sphenodon punctatus
CCCCCCCTGCACTCCTCTTCCCCTTCCTTAACCCTTTCCTTCCCTAGTCCCCTTCCCCCTTCCCTAGGGTTTATCCCCTTCCCTTCCGTCCTCCTACACCAATATTTCACGGTGTCCTGGGCCCTGTATATTCCCCCGAGAGTCTGGTTCCCTTCCCTGTGTACGTATTATTTCCTCTTGTTGGGGCAACTAGTCACCTCTCCACTAGTCCCGATGATGAAAAGGGTTGCCTTCTAGTTAAGGAGGAAAGCCCACCTAACACCCTGAGGGACATTGTAAGCTTCGACAGAAATCCCTTTCGGAGAGGTGACCGCCCTGTTAGGCATCTTTCGTTACCCTACCTTGTTTTCCTGCTCCCTTCCCCCTTCCCCGTGACAGGTAGACCCAGTTGAAGGACGGCCTGTCTGTTAGCTGATGAGTTGAAGGTAAACTTGGTGGATATCAAAATGGATATTATGGGGGCCTGTGGGTGCCTTATTGAATTTTCTGATTGGTCCTTGGTAAAATTTATTTTAGATGTTGTTGGTTGGTTAAAAGGGAGGTGGGAGATTTTTGGTTTTGTATACTTTTAAACTGTTTGTATCATAATTCAATTTGTTTGGTTTATATATATACCTTTCTCATCTGTTCTTCTGTTGTCTTTGCAATGGCCTTATGGCTAGACAAATAAACTTATTATTATTATTATTTAAAAAGAAAACTTTAAAAATTAAATAAATTGCATATAGCACCCCTTCACGTAACCCAGACTTTACAAAACTTTACCCTGCAGCTACAGAAGCCACAACTATCAGCTCTTTTTAATTTATCCACGAGAAAAGGTCTTTGCATAGTGCCCAGTAAGTTAAATAGTTGTTTGTTGAGATGCTGGGTGTCGACGTGGGCCTGATCCCTCAGTAGTGGGCAATCACCACAGCCCCGCAGAGAGGCAAGTGCCGGGAGTCAGTCACACGGTTGCAGGGAGGCTGGTCCGTTGGAGCTGCCACCATGGCCAAAGGCTCCAACTTCTGCAGAGGTGCAGGATTGGGCCCGCTGCTAATAGGCAGCTGTTGGGGGCAGAAAAGGACACATACTCCTCCCCCACACCTGATGGGGAAGGGGAGCCTGGGAAGAGCATGTGCCTTCTTCCCAGACTGCCCCCCAACATTAGCTGTCAGTTGGGTGGATCGGGGGAGCCTGGGACAGGCTCCCCTCCCCCAACAAACAGCTGATCAGGGGGAGGGGGAGTCCAGGGGAGCGCATGCCTCGCTCCCCACCCCCAACGAACAGCTGACTGGGGGAGGAGTTCCTCTGGAACTCCCTCTGCCAATCAGCTGTTGGGGTGAGGAGAGGGGTATGGGTGTGCTCCTCTGGGCTTCCCTGCCCCCCCACCCCCGATCAGCCTAGCCTGACTGAGAGCCTGCCTCCAGCCATGACCATGTGCAATGGGCACCAGTGCCCGTCACTCACAGCCCCGCCACAGAGCTCACTGCACAGTGGGCAGAAGGGGACCAAGCCACACAGGTTGCCCCGCCCTGGGCAGCCTTACCCCAGTTGGGGTAAGGCTACTCCACAACGCATCCTCGTCATTTTTCTGAGGATACATTACATAGCAGGCAGCTGTTTGCCTCACTAGTGGAGACACCCACTGTGGTAGCATTAGCAGTAAGGCTGCATACATAAGCTGGGTAGGAAACCATGTTAAGTGTCACGGGCTTTATTCTTTCTTGTGTTGCCTCTCTGTAGGCTTATAGACAATGAGGGAGCGAGTTCCTTACCTTTTAGTGGGGCTTGAAAGGGGAACAGGAGTAGTAAGTATACAGGAAGCAGAGGCAGAAGATACAAGATTTGAACTAGCAACAGCCTGTGCCACTGCTTCACAACATTCCCCCTAGTTACAGAAGACGTAGCTGGAGTCTCTCTCCCCCTCTGGTGGAACATTTTAGTGGGAAGAGTCCTGGAATTTAGGATGGGACTACCCCCTACTTCTCAAACTCAACAGGACATCTCCTCTCTGTCCCACTCCCATTTTTAATAGCTATTTTCAACACTGATGACTGTTCTAAATGAAATGCTACAGCAGGACAGCTCTGTTATGCATATGACTTTACAGCAACACAGCAAGGGCTGGGTGTGAGGCACTGAAGCTGTCTATTTGAGAAATAGTATCTTCAGGTAAGAAAAAGCTCTGATCTCCATATGGAAAAGGTCAGTCTAGCTAGCAATTCCCTTCATGAACGTGAGAGCTCTTTGCCCTTTTGACACAAATCTTTTTCACCACCCTGTTTTCTTATCCTTCAACATATTATGGTTTGTATATATTTTTTTTAAAATAGCCCCTTTAATGTAGCTTCAGATGTTCTCATTAGCCATATAAATGTCTAATCCTTTTACAATCTGACTAAATTCTTGGCCTCAGTTGTATTTTATGGCAAGGAGTTCCACCGGTTCAGTATATATGTGTTCTGTTAAAATATTCAGCTTCTCATTTATAAAGTTGTTGAATTTAAAAGTGATTCATTTGCTGTCTTTTGCCAGTTCTTCACCACCCTGTGAAAGAAATGGAAGAAAATGCACATGGAATATTAGAATAAAGAAGTATAGTATGACGTTGTCTGCCAAATACCCAGTGTATCCGAAAGAGTCTTTACCAGGAAGATAAAGAGAAACCAAGCAGACAGATATTACAAGAGAGACAGTTCTCTGAGCACATCTGGGACAATTTACCTTGGCCAGTGGTGTGGGCACATCATACAGAAATAAGAATCCTCCCCCCCCTTTTCCCTTCTGAAAAAGAACGGAAAGCTTGCTTCTGTGGGAAGCCTGTGGTTTTTCTGTTCCCTTGTCAGGACAGATAAGATATAATAATTTAATTGACTCAGTAGACTGGCACGGCTTGTCTGCCAAAGCCCCTTGGTGCACAATGAGGCAATGAAATTCCCTTCAACTCACTTGAGTCCTGGAGCCACTACACAGGAGAAAGGAATGCTAAATGCTAGTCCAAATTCTCCTGGCTCATAAGAACAGCTGAATCACCCGAAACCAGCCCACAGGATAATCCTGGAACCAGCCTACAGGAGACTAGGAGATCAAGCAGCTAAATTGCCTGGTGAAACTAGCCATACTGTCAAGCCTGGAAGCCTAGGACAGCTGATTTGCCTCTCTGGCCACAAAGCGGCCCTCCCTTAGGTGATACAAAAATGAATTACCAGGTGGACAGGATTCCAGGAGAGAATCAGAGGCCTCTTGCTGCAAGTCGTAGTGAGACCCACAATCCCAAACAGAATGTTGCTTATAGCAATGGGAGTACCCATGGACTAGTCAGTTCTCAAGAGAAGAAATTATTTAAGAGCGGATAAATTCCTTAGCTCTCTGTTTTAGCCAAATAAATAACAAAGACTCATGAACTAAATCAAAAGATGAAAATGAAACTGAGCTGGGTTATAAACATGTTGCCAGAAAAATTGAATTATTTAGTACAGATCTCAGCAAACTACTCAGTCACATAGGAAGCATGTGTCATGAGCCAGCAATCCAGCATTCCACATCTTTACTGGAGTTCAAAGATGCCAGCTATCAGCCATCAAGTTAACCCTCCAATCCATTCATAACAACAACAGATATCAACATCTGCAGGAAGTTGTTCATTACGGCTATTACAGACTGTGAGCTTCAATGCACTGTGTCCCAGATTGTGAAATTCAGAGTTTAAAGATGAAGACAGGAACTTCAACAACGACTTTCCAAAAAATAGGGTCATTATAGCTTGGAGGTATATGTATAGTTTTCTTGCCACTACAAAGGACACATAATGTTGGGCAGATCCAACCATGGAAATCAGAGCTGAAGAGGATTTTTTGCATTTTCAGATGGTTGAACAAATATCCAAATTGTGCACCATGCAATATTTTCATGTTCATCAATTCAGCTATTTTGATTCAGTCATTTCAGTATTTTGTTGTAATTTTATTCACTTTCTTTTGATGCCGTTGCACAACAGTATAGTGTGCAGTGGTGCAATTACGCTATTACTATCAGTGCAATAGCTCCATTCTATATCAGGATGGTGCCAAATAGCACTGGCGTGCACCATACTGGTGCCCAAGATGACTGAAACAAAGTGAACAAAAGTACTGATAATAGAAGACTGAAATACTGATGTGACCCAAATACTGAAACAAAACAAAAATACCCAAGTAATAGAAATGAGTGAACTGAAATAATGGAAACAAAAATTTGGTTGAGGAAACATAGATGGAAGCAAATAGCACTTCTTTCTCCATTTTGCTCAAACAGAACAAATTTGTTGGAAACTGAATGCGCGCAAAGCATCAGGCTACTTGACTAAAGGGCGTGGGACTAAAAGCGTTGTCAGCCACATTCAGAGGCTTTTTTTCCTACTAGTGTTTGGGCTTGAAATCCAGCCCTGATATTTGTAGGGAAAAAATCCGAAGAAAATGGACCTCATCTGACAGCCTTTCCCTCCATTCAACTCAATCACTTCTTGTTTAAAACAATGAGAAGTTGTTTATTGGGGTATATGGCAAACTGCCTTTTTTAGTTTTTTGCCTCTAAGGTATCCTTCCCATACCTGCAGAGCATGGTGCGCAAATGGATGGCCAGCCCATCTGCCCCTCTCTGTTACTGCCACAACTACCATGTGGTCTTTGAAAGAGTGAACTCCCAAGATTTATTTCTCTATTCCCACCCAGTGGATAACCTTCTGCTGTTGGTACCAGGTTTGTATAGACATTAGTGCTATCACTTTGTAATACATTTTTAGGTCTGGTAGTGCCAATCCGCCTGCTCTCGTTGTAGCTTCTAAAGTTTTCCTACTAATTCTGGCTTTTTTATTCTTCCGGATATATTTACTAATAGAAGTCTCTATCTGGACAAAAAAGTTTTCTGGTAGTCTAATTGGCAAGGCCACCATAGGGTGAAAACAGACATGACGCTAACCACCCTTGGTGGTAATTTATGCATGTTTCAGGGCTGCATAGGGCACCAATACAGCCCTGCAACATGCATAAATAACCACCAAGGGTGGTTCAAGGGCGGTTAGCGTCATGTCTGTTTTTACCCATAGTGTAAATGATTTTTGGTAGTATATTCATTTTGCAGGTGTTCGTTTTTCCTATCCAGGAGGTAACCGATGGGGCCCATCTACTTTAGTCTTCTGCCATTTTTTGTTTGATTGGTTAAAAATTAAATTTATACAAGTTGCCTGATTATAAGGGATATAAACTCCTAAATATTGATGTTTGACCCGCTCCTTTAAATGGTGCTATTTTACTAATGAGCTGTCCATGTGCTTCCATTGGGGCAAAGTATATCGCTGCTGATTTTTCAAAATTAATTTTACACCCACTAACATCTCCAAAGTAATTTATAATTTTTAACAGGGGTGGTATTGATGTTTCTCGGTGTGTAATGAAAACTAGAAAGTCACCTGTGTACATAGCCACTTTAAAATCATAACTGCCTATCACTGCACCTTTAATTGTGTCCCTCTGTCTTATAGCACAGACTAGCATCTCAATAACTAAGTCAAACAGTAATTGAGATAGAGGGCAACCCTGTTGCTGTGGAGCTCAAGTGCTGGCGTAAGCTCTCAGTTTATTTGTATTCTTACTGATGGGCATTTATAAATTAATTTGACCCATGAAATTAGATTTTTTCCCATATTAAATTTTCCCAGGATTTTGTAAAAGTACTCCTTTTCTACCCTGTCAAAGGCCTTCTCCACGTCCATGCTTATTACTGCTACCTCTTTCCCTTTTTTTTTTAATGTTGTCACTACCATACCAACTCTTCGATGAAACCTACCTGATCTGGGTGTACTCTCTCTTTCACTTTTGCCCCTAGTCTATCTGCAACAGTCTTGGAAAATATCACTAAAATCTCAAAACTATTCAGAGGGAAGAGCTTCATCTCCCTAGGTGACTGCAGAGACATAATACAAGAAAATATTTCACTGCTTCAGTTTTATCAATTAAAGGATTTTGTTATGTTCATACTGCACGGTAAAGAATTTATTAGACTCCCAAAGAACATTGAGAGAATTCTCTTTGAACAAACACAGAGAAAAGGCTTACTGTCCAGAATTTACAAGGAGTTTAAGGATGTAGACTCTCCAGTGAATTATTTTAAAAAACGGGTGTGTGAACTAAACCAGAAATTTAGTAAAAGGGACAAAACATTAATAAACGTTTGAATGGTTAGTACAAGTCCACTTGCTGTTGGACTTGTACTAAAATCCAGCTATTCTGGAGAGCAGTGTGGAATAAGCTAACAGAGGTGACCGGCATAACATTGCCTTCACCCCAGCCATAGCTCTATGCGGTTTATATCCCAAAATACCACTAATAGATAACTACCACAGAACTTGTAATCAAAAAGTTTGGCAGCTCTAAGCATTATTGCTAAAAACTGTAAAGACTGTAGAACTCCTAAGATAGAGGAATGGTCAGTGCATATGTGGTATGTGTTCAACATGGAAAAAATCATGGCCAGAATTAAAGGTTCTGAAAGAAAATTTGAAGCTATTTGGACACCATGTATAAGGGTTATGGAGAAAAAACATGGTGAACTAAGTGACAGAGCTTACATGTTTGATTATGATGTGTAAATGTTCCTCTCCATCAACTTAATTGTAATGTAAGAAATCAATGTTTTGGAGAAGCAGGCTGCTCCTTCTTGATGAAGTTTTTTGTTTGTTTGCTTGTAAAAGTTAAAATTCTTCAATAAAAACATTAAAAAAAAAACCACAATGAGAAGCTGCACTGAAACCTGCTGGCTGCTAACTATTTTAAATGAGGAGTGACTGAATCGAATGGGAGCAGCCAGATTCCTTTGCTGCTTAAAGTTGCTCTTCTGAAGTGCGGGGGTAGAAGAGATGCACACACACACCACCCAGGACCCAAACGCACCCACAACACCCACCACTCAGCAGCCACCCAATACACAACACACACACACCACCCAGCATCCAACACAGAGCACCCTCCAACCCCTCCAAACACAGAACACCCAACACACTTTCTGCCCCACTCGGTGACAAATTTAGGTGGAAAAGTGGAAAATACGTTGAAATATATATTTCCCAAAGTTTCATTTTTGGAGGTGGGGGAAAACAACCAAAAAATCTCAAACACGTATTTGATTTTACACCAAAATTTTTAGTCTCCTTGTTCTCACCCCCTCCAAAATGTGAATAAACTAGGGCTGAAATGAGATTTCGCCAAAACAGGAAATCTCATCAAAATTCCATTTCCGATTCCATCACAGTGAAATTGAGAACCTCTTGGTACTTGGTATTGTCTCAACCAACATTTCATTTCTTTACTTGCCAACTTTCCGCTTACCGATTTGCTGTTTACTGTTTTGCCATCCATTTTAAATTCTTAGAGGTAATACTGATGCAACAATACCACATTTCCTGCACTCCATTTTCCCTGTCACTTCCTTGTCACACATTGACTGGTCGGCAGATTTCATGACTAATCTGAAATCCAGCTGCAGATTTGTCAAAGCAAAGGGAACAACACAGAACAACAATTCTGATTGGATGCCCTGGTGTGGAGATTAAGGGACACTGGGGGGAGATTAAGGGATGGGCTTTTCACAGTGATTGGCTCAGAAATGCAAAAACAACAAACCTGGACATAGAAAGGGCAATTGGGTCACTTACCTTGGGAATTGCCTTTCTATTCCCTCGAGGGAGTTCAGTCGGACGTTGGGAAGATCCCTGCCATGGACACTAGGAGGCAGCAAACTGACTTTTGACTGGGTATGTGTAGGGGATCTCCCTCACATTCCCCAGGAGTAAACAGCCGAAGAAGCTGAAACTATAAATTAGCAGAAAAAACAAAATGATTAACTCTATCCTCCCAGAAGGGGGAGCAAGATAACCAGGATTATTATGAAAGATGGCGCCCAGGTAAAAGTCCGGGTGGGCTGACTGAACTCCCTCAAGGGAATAGAAAGGCAATTCCCAAGGTAAGTGACCCAATTGCCCTTTCTATGCCCTCTTGTCCGTTCAGTCGGACATTGGGAGTTACCAAAGCTGTAAGTTCGGCACGGGTGGGACCACGGCGCCCATTGAGAACTCAGCACCCCTTGAAGCACCCACCTTCCAGGGTGGTCTCAGCTGAGTCCCATAAGTCTAGCTTACAACACCCAGGGGAGGTGTGGAAACTTCTACAGGTGACAGTAAAATTAGTTTGCCTAGGGATTCCCATAGTCTAGCTTACAACACCCAGGGGAGGTGTGGAAGCTCCTACAGGTGACAGTAAAAATATTTCGCCTAGGGATTAGAGAAAAGGCGGCCCAGTGAGCTGCCACCCGCCTGGTGGAAGAGCCAAGGACTGACCAGTAGCATTATGCTTGATGCCCTGTAGGCGTCAGAAAGGCAGGCTGATGTTCAACTGGCCATGGACGTTTGGAAGCCTAGTCATCCTTAAAATGGGGACGGTATGTAACCAAGAGACAGGACGTAGCATGAACGCCCGCGTCCACTCCCTATATCGTGAGAGGATGGCAGCCGCCTAGGGAGTGTCCTTCCTGTTGCGGTCGGTGACTGGGTCTAGGATAGAAGGAAGGAAGGCCCAGCTCTGGAACCAGAGGAATAGGGGAAACCTTCAGAGGAAGATGGGATCCAACTAAGGATGACCGATTCCCTGTGAGGGGTGACCGGGGCCGTGACGCTGGGGAGGGCTCTGAGCTCGGGGATCCTCCTGGGCGGGACGATGGTAAACAGGAAGACCCCATCTAAGCAAGAGGAAGAAGGGCAGCACTGGAGGACTGTGGCCAGGGCTGGAACTAATATGTAGAGGCTCCACTTGTGGAACTCAAGGGTCAATGGGGCGATAAGAGACGTGCAGCCCTCATGAATTGTCTGATGTAGTGTGCCTGAAATGTGTTGACCAGAAGCTTCCCCCGGATGCTATCCAGTGCCCCTACCTGTGTGGAACAGGGTATTAAGGGGGGAACAACCCCTCTCCAGCCCCCCCAGGAGGAGAACCTGATATATCGCGAGGGAGGGCAAGGCGGGACTAGGGGAAGGGCCCAGGAGCACAACATCCGCCTGGTGCAATGATAATGTGACACTGTGTAAGGTCGAAAGGCTAGCAGGGCCTGCGGCACTTGGTTCAAACAGTCCCCACCCCCAGCCTGGCTGTGTACTCACAGCCCAGCTGACAGACGCTCTAAGCCTGGCTGTATGTACAGCGGTGGGCAGAGGAACAGCGGGTCCGGGACTTCCGGGAATCAGGGAGGTGTCCTGCGGCTATGCTGAGGAGGTCTGGAACCCAGGGCCTGCGGGGCCAGAAAGGTCTAGTAAGATACCTGTAGCTTGGAGCGGCTGTTCCCGTGTATTGTGTGCCCCAAAAGCGGACAAGGTGAAGGGCATGGAGGAGACCCACCTGACAGTAGGGGCGTCGTGTGTTTTCGCTTTGAGGTGAGGCCATCTGGCGAAGCAGCGTCTCATCTTGGCATTGCTTGACGAGGCAAAGGGGTCGAGGATTGGTAGGTGAGTTTTACCAGTTGGACGGCTCCGGTGCTGAGGAGCCATTCCCCCAGGTCTATCGCCTTTCTGCTCAATCAGTCCGCCTATCTTTATCCTTCCTGATATGGTAAGCGGAATAGGTGGGTTCTTGCCCATTGAGGCGGCATTATGCCAACTTGCGTGGCGTGTGAGACCTTGAGCCATCCTGCTTGATTCTCTACGCTAGGACAGTAGTTGTCCGTAAGGTTTAACATGTGTCTGCCCTGCAAAGTGGGCGAAGATACTGAAGGGCCAGTCGTACGGCCCTGAACCATTGTCGTACTCAGGGACCCTGAGGGGGACACCCTGCTCGAATTTGTGCGGGTTCTCCCACCAGTGAGCGAGTTGAGGGTGTCTTGGCTGGCTAGATGCCGGATGCTAGAGACCTGAACGGGAAACAAAGTGTTGCCCTACCCCGCAGTCCAGGCCTCTGATTTTGCAGTGTGTTACGATGGGAACCCTCTACCGTGTGCTATATCGATGAGCCCCTGCAGGTGCTCCAGCCGCTAAGAAGGTCTGTGTGGCCCCTGTCCCTGTATATGGGGGAAAAACATGGGGTTCTCAAAGGGCAATGGCTCTGAGAAGGTGGCCCCAGGGCCGGTGCTGTTACGGAGCCTTGATTAGCAGTCATCTAAGCATGTATTGACGAGCACCCGCAGGTGCTCCAGCCGCTAAGAAGGTCTGGATGGCCCCTGTCCCTGTATATAGGGAAAAAACATGGTGTTCTCAGTAGGCAATGGCTCTGAGAAGGTGGCCTGGAGGCCGGTGCTGTTATGGAGCCTTGATTAGCAGTCATCTAAGCATGGATAAACTGTTACCCGTTCTCTACCAAGCTAAGATTGGCGATGAGCGGGACTAGAACTTTGGTGAAGGGTCTCAGCACCGTCTCCACCCCCAAGGGGAGCGTTCGGTATTGCCAAACCGTCCCCTCCTAACCCTGACGTAGCCAACGTCAGCAAGCCTGGAGAACGGGGATGTGCTGTAAGTGATCTGAGGCCCAGAGAGGCCATCCGTGCGTCCCTGGCTAGGGCTAACGAGATGGGGGCTAGTGATTCATCTCGAAGTGCCATCTGTGGCGCGGTCTGTACAGCCGCTCGAGGTTGAAACCCCGTGTCCGGCCTCCCGAATTCTTCAGCACTAGGAAGAATTAGAGCAGCGGCCCTTCCTTGTACGTGCCACGGTGCCCTCTCAATGGCTCCCACACCATGGAGCCTGACAGATTCCTAGGGCGCTTTCCCCTTCTTGAAGAGGTGCGGGATCGGGGTGTGTGTGTGCGATGACGTACCCCCTGCCCATGGAAGTCAAAGGCCTGGCTTTGCTGTGGGTGCTGGGCTGGTGGAGCTGCTGGGAGCTGAAGGACCTTACTCCAAGCGCCCTGTGGGTTCTGGGGCTGGTGCTTCAGACCGCTTGGTCCCTGAAGTCGGCTGGGGGAGGTTAAGGGTATGGTTCCTATACTTGACGCGTTCGTGCGCGTCTTTGTGAGCGTGGGTCCACCCGACAGGAGTGGAGTATAGTCTGGACTAGCCGTTATACAGGCTGTCATGCCCTTGGCAGCCCCAGTTAGTATGCCCATGTGGAGTCCCTGAGGCGAGCAGGTGCCAGGGTAACGTTGGTGGCAAGACTGTTGGACAGGGCAGCTGATTATTGGGGGCTTGCCCAGTTTAAACCGCATCATGACTACCCCTAAGACTGAGCTGGAAGGGACACAGGTGAGTGGAACACAGGCACCCATTCACATTCTACAAATGGGAAACCAAGGCCGAGAGGCTCCGAGTCACCCAAGGCTCCCGAGCGAGATCATGGTCAGAGCAGGATCCGAGCCCCGATACCAAGATCCAAGCGCAGAACCCCCCATTACTACCCCACACTGGCTCCTGGCAGTGGTTATGTGCTACTGTTTGGGCAGGGCCTTATTCTACCTGAGTTCCCATGCCGGTGGGGTCCGTTGTCCCTCTGTGGGGAACGCAGACTGGCATGCTAGGGCCGCAGTGGCTGCATTCGCCTGAGGAAGGGCAGAGATCGCTCTGCAGATGTTTGAGGTATGGAGAATCTGCCTTGGAAAACTGGGAGGGATCCTCCATTGAGCCTAGTTGATTTTCCAACAGGCTCTGCCTGGTGGGGCCCCACTGGAGTTGTGGTTCCCTAGGGGATGTATACCCTCTGATTCCTCCCCATTAAGGGAGGAGGGGTCTGAATGTTTGTTCCCCGGGGGATTCAGGATGATTAAATCACCCTCTCTGCTCCTGGAAGGACTAGGGGCCTCATGCCTGGGGAAGTTGTCCATCTGCTTCCCTGTGTCTCTGGAGGAGGGTGTCCTCCCACTGCTAGGCTCGCTGTTGTAACCTGCGGGGGCCCAGTTTTGAATCTTAAGGTTCTGGAGCAGCCAGTAGCTCTGCAGCACTACTGTAGCCCTCTCCCGGGGGGGCCAGGATGCACAGAAAAACAGTGGGGATCTGAACCCACAGATGGTATAGTAAGCGGGAACCTTAGCAACTAGGCCAACATGGTACTGGTTGGGGTGGGGGAAGCAGCCCCTTCCTCAGCAGGGGTGACGACCCTGGTAGGGGGCACCATGCCAATTAGAGTGCTTACTAGGAAGGGATTGACTCAGAGCCCTCATGGGGGGTCTTGCCTTCCTCGCTTAGGAGGGAGTCCAGCTGAGTCCCCTCGAAGGAGGGCCCCAGTAGCTCCTATGAGGAAAAATTCCAGGAGGAAGTGGGTAGCTTATCCCGTTCTGTCAGTGGCCTCGAAAGAGCCCTGAAGGTGACTTAGAAAATAATCTCCCCGAGAGAGGTTTGGGGAGCGCTATAGGGATTTTACTCCCTTTATAGATTTGTATCGGGGCTGGGCCCTGAGCTCCTTGGCGCGCTGGAGAGCTCTCCCACGCCCTGTTGCTTGCGGTGGAAATCCAGCACCTGGTCCCCACTTACTTGTGGGGAGGCAGCTGAGGCTACCTTCCCCAATTCCAGAGCCTCCTCACCGTGCAGAATTGGGCCCCGTATTGCCAGCAGTCTGGGACTGAGCGGCTGCAGTGGGGCAGGCCGTAGTTTTGGCGGGCTGTGCTGGCGGGGCTGCAGATCACGCAGTTTCGATTTCGCCCCATGAGTTGCCCATGGGGCCTTCCTTGTAGCGGGTGGGGTACCGCACCCAGTGGTCCCCGCCGCCTCCGCCATGGTTCTGCGGGCCCGTGCGGGGGGCGTACCCGGTNGGCGTACCCAGTGGGCCGCACCCCCAACTTATTGAAGCCCTGTCCCGTGCATAAAGCCGGGAACGGGGAAAGGAGGAGGCTGCCGCTTACAGCGGCTCCAGCGCACACAGCGCTATTGGTATCTGTGTTGGGGCCGGTGCCCCCGCTGTTACCTAAGAAAAAAACAGAAGAGCCCCCCCTTAGGGGGGAAGGGGGCCCCCGAAAGTCGCCGGTGGGTGCGGAGCACCCTGCTACACTCCTTTCTGTTCTGAGGCAGACTTTCGACTGGGGAATGTGAGGGAGCTCCCCTACGCATGCCCAGTTGAAAGTCAGTTTGCTGCCTCCTAGTGTCGATGGCAGGGATCTTCCCAACGTCCGACTGAACGGACGAAAGGGCATCAAATAGTACCCTCAGCAACGTGGCAAACGGTGAATTAATGGTACGCAGTAAATAGTAAGTGGAAAGTCGGTAAATCACAGTATCTCATGGTATTGCGAGAATTGAGAAATCACATCAGTACTGGGAAACAGTCTGGAAATTGGTCCCAGTTCTCAATATAATTTCTCACAAGAAGCAATTTAGCTGCTTGTGTCAGCCCTAGAACATACAGTTTGGTTTTGCATAGATCACTATAAGTGAAAGGGTAGAATGAAAAAGGAATAAGTGGATGTAAAAAATGCATAATGTTACCAATTTGCATCATTTATACTGCATGCAAAATTTGGGTTACCTGGTCCCAGAATTTGAAATTTGTTTGTTTATTTTTTTAAAACTGTTTTTGTTGAAGAATTCATGAGGCCCATGTGTATGCAGAAAGGCACTATCCCAGTTGATCTCCTCCAAAGCATACAGAGCCTGCTTGACAAAGAGGTTTAGAGGCATTTCAACATGGGGGGAGGGGAGGGGGGAGAATGAGTGGTAGAGACCCATGACTACCAGAATGAATCAAGGCCCCAAATTTCTCTCAACAGGCCTGATTTTAGCCTTAGGTTTGTGTAACCAATTGTCTTTTCTTTCTTGAACCGTATGGCCCTCTTTAATTGGTTTATAGGTGAATCTTACATTGCTGCAGGGACCTGGATTAGATCATGCTTGAGCTCCCTATGGCTCTAATTTCAAGCTGAATAGTTCTAGGCAGTTAGAAGCCTTGGGTCAATATCACAGATGCTATGGGCCTACCTCCTATCTCCGAGTGCACGCCCTCATCTGCGCTTTCTTCCCCCACCCCCTGAGCGCTCTCTTTCAGTGCTTGACAGTAGGGATTGGATCTACAGGCCAGATCCAGGAACTGGACAGTGGCCAAATAAAAAATAGGCACGGGTCAAGATTTGGCTCACAGTTTGGAGGTTCTTCGCCCAGACTATAAACAAAGTGGAAACTGTGTGAGAGGCAGTGAGGAGGGAATTTGAACTGGAAGATAACAGAGATCATAAGCCATTCTACAAGGGCTTTGGCAGTACACAGCTAGTAGACAGAGAGTGCCAAATTGAAAAAGTCATAGAATCTTTCTTGGATTACTGGGGTCTGATGCTGTTTCTATCAGAAGAGAAGGGGGCATGAACGGAATCCAGGTCAGGAAGGGCAGCTCTCACTGCTTTACTTTCTCCACTGGCAACTTATAGTTTGGAGAATTTAGCCAGACAGATGAGGCAAGAATATACTCCTGCCATCGGCTCCAAAGCATACAGAGCCTGCCTGACAAAGGAGCTTACAGGCATTTCAGCAAAAGGCGGAAAATCTTCTGTGGCAAAATGCTTAAACTGATCAAGTATTTCTGGAGACCATTCTCATCACAAAAATCCATCTAATTAAGTCCATATGGTGCAGAAAAAAAAAAAAGAGAACATTGAGCCTTGCTGGATGAACAAGCAGCTCTGGGGAGAATCCAGCATACCTGGGGTAGGGGCAGATTTAGGTAATAGAGGTTCCTCTACCTTGCCACAAGGGGAGACAGATTTGACTTTCTCTTAGTGTGGAATCAAACAAGACGATAGCCCACATTAGCCTTCACCTGGCACGCTTCCACCTGCCCTTCTACTAGGTGTCTGCCACGTGGCCTCCCACATAGTCACCGCAGAGCCGCCACTCATCGTGGGCCCACCATGTGGGCCAATTAGGGTGTTCAAGTATTCACATCCCATCAATTAGGTTCACCCTCAGCCTTGCCAGCACCTAGGTCTGTCCAAACCATAGTGTGCCAGGTCACCTGAGAGGTGAGAGCGGTAGCAATCTCCCTTCCCCACAGCTGCCTCTCAGCTGAGAGGTGTGTCTAGAGATTCCCCCCCCCCAGTCTCCCTCCCCGCCTCTCAGCTGAGAAGTTTGCTAGAGATCTCCCTTCCCGCAGTCTATCTCCCCCATGACCACCTCTCAGTTGAAGACTTTGGGGTGAGGTGGGGGGAGATCTTTAGTACTTCCTTGTCACTCATGGACATGTACATCTCACAGCTGATGACTGCGGGGCGGGGGGAGAGGAGGAGATCTCTAGTACACCTCTCAGCTGAAAGGCTGCTATGGGAAGAGAGATTACTAGTACCACTGGTGGAAGCTGCTGCAAATGAATGAAATATGGGTAGGTGGCTGCCCATTTATTAGGCTGGATGCGCTAAACACACGATTGGGGGCTGCATGGGGACTACACGGACTGAACATGGACTCCAGAGGGCTATTGTCTCATTTGATTTCACTCTTATTGTCTTCCGGATTCTTGGAAATTTTAAACAAACCCTAAAAGGGAGTCTAAAAATGGAGGAAGAACTACTCGCTCCCTCCTTCCTGACCTTCAGATCCCTCTCTCTTCCATCAGGCTTTCCCTAACTCCTCATCCCCACAGACCGGTCACTGCTGCTCCCTCTACAGTCCTTTCATTCAGGGTCTTCTCCTCTTCTCTGTGATGAAGCTAAGCACATGGACCTGTGACATCAACCACATGAATGTATCCCTGTCTCTCCCTATGTTCTCCTTGCCCTTGTCTCCCCTCCCTTGTCCATCCTAGATTGCAAGCCCCTTGGATCAGGAAGCTGTCTCTGATTCATGATGGTTCAGTGTCAGGCACATTGCTGAATGAATGAATGAATGAATATTGCCTGCTCTATACAAGGCTGAACATAATTCATAATTATTATAACAGCTAGAAGAAATCTTCAGAAAACTTAGGATAATGTTTAAAAATGTGCAGTTTCACACTTCTTCAGATACCGTGCAAATGGAAAAGGTACCTAGCAGGAACTGCTGTGCCCACTTGGAGACTATAAAAAGGGCCTGAGATTACCAAAAGCAGGTGCCTATGCCTAAGCAAGTGGTTTAATTTTCAAAAGGTGCTAAGCATCTATCAGCTCCCACTGACTCTCCCATATTAAATTGCTTGGGACCTGGCACGTTTGAAAATTAAGCAATTTATTTAGGCTGGGTGCTTCGCTTTTTTGAAAACCAACCCCATCCTCTGGGGAGGGGCTACGGATTCCAGAACTGTGGCCTTTTACACGCCCACGCAGGTCTCCTCATCCCCCACCGGCCAGAGCACCTGTCTGAAGGCGGTGTGGGTGCGTGTGCACTCCTGTAACTCATGCACAGCCCACTCGCATCAGGGAAGAATCCAGGATGCTCCGTGGGGAGGGGCAGGTGGGGGAGGGGCATACACCCAGCACACACCCATCCCCGCCTGTTTGATTCCCACCCCACACTCACCGGACATGTGTGGGCGCTCCACACAGTGCCCACGGACCCCACCCCGCTGCTATGCCCATTTTAAAACAGCCTATGACATTCAGATAACCCACACTTCCTGAAAGAAGGTGTGCAGCACATACATTTGGAAGGCTCACTCCAGTTTTAACTGCCCAATCCTCAAAGTGCTGCATCAGTCTAAGCCCTACTGAAATGAATGGGGTTTGAGCAGTTGGAGGATGGCAGACCGAGATAACCATTTGGCCCTTCCACTGGTTACGATACTTTGGTAACAAAATTACCGTGCCTCAACCGGAATCTTTCTGTTCAGAATCAAAGCTTCCCTATTAATTTAGTATTACTGGAAGGTGCTGACAACCATGAACATAGAAACCTTCTGTTCACCCACAGCACATGGAGGCAGTGGGTGCCATGCAAAGAAGTCCTCACTCCGTACCATTATGTAGCACAGGAGTGGGTAAAATTAGCACAAGCATGGACCAGATAGGACAATCTGCAGGCTGGACAGGAGTCGGGGGAGGCGCATGTCAGGCTGGGGGAAGAAAGGGAAAGGTCTAGACTGTGGCTCTATGCCACAGTTCCATCCCCTAACCTTGAATGCATGCCCTTGTCCTTGCTCCCTTTCCCTGAACTCACTCTTTCAGTGCTTAAAAGGTAGGAACTGGATACACAGGCCAGATCCAGGAATTGGGGAGGGACCAAATAAAAAACACCAACAAAAAAACAAAACCAGCCATGGGCCAGATTTGGCCCAAGGGCTAGAGGTTTCCTTCTCCAGCATACCAGCCCTGTCCTGTCCTGGAAGAGTGTAGTTCATTTCTCATTCCCATTCAATCCTTGGCCTCCACAAACACTGCCAAACCCCCCATGCCTATCAGAACAAGCTACGGGGGTGTTTTTTGACACGCCCAAGGCAATCTTGCCTAAGTTTCTGGCACAATAAGTAGGAAAGAAGTAGAACGCTTCTGATCAACCCCACGGCAGCGGGCAGGGTTTTTACCTTGGGTAAACGTTTCCAAAGATATGTCCTAAGAGCTGAACTCGTGCCAGGTAGCCCAGCAGTGGGTACACGGTCATCATCTGGAACAACAGGAACATTCTCGCAATGAACGCCATGACGTCATTGCTGGGGAAGTTGTCTAAAAAATTCTAACAGGAGAAAGCCTTAATGAAACACTATCCACTGCAGCTTAACTAGGCCAATGATAAGGAGAGCAGAAATGGAAATACGGTGGGGTGAAATGTCTTGGCTTACCTGCTCAATGCACTCTTTGCTCAATGGCGGAGAGGGAAACGCAGCAAAAATTAACACCACGACATAGAGATAGGTTAATCCCACTAGAAAAAAAGCAATGGAAAGGTCTCTCACCTGCAAGAAAACAGACACAAAATCAGCTGTATATTGAAGCACTGACATGCAAAGCTGGCCACATACAAGGATAGTGAACAAACCTTAACAACAGTCTCCAAAATGTATAAGATTAGGTGGGTTTTCTTTCTGAGTGTGTGATTAACATAACTTCATGAGAAAGTAATTTGTTGAGAAAGTCTATTTGAGACAGCTACAAAGAAAAAAAAAAGATAATCTTAAACTGGATAAAGGTAAAGCTAACTAAGGTCTTGATCCAAAGCCTGTCGACTGCTGTGGCTTTGGATTAGGCACCTGGAGCACTTCTCTCAAGATAGGAGGGGTATAATACATTAAGAAGAACCGTCCCAAAATACATTAAGGGGATGGTTTCTAAAAGCACCCGGACAAAAATAATAATAAAAAAAGTCTTCAGGTGCTTTTTGAAGGTGAGGAAGGAAGAACTGAGATGAACATCTGGATTAGCACCAATTTAAATTTGCTTCTTGTTGCTATATTTGTCCTGGAGTATGAGAAAGAGTGAGGCTCTGGCCCTAAAATCACTGGGCCTACATAAGCACCATACGCTTCATTTTAAGGATTGTATCCCAACTAGTTATGTTTTTACCGATTGCCTTCTGCTACACAAGCTTTCAAGATTTGTGATGGTTAACTGTGCTCAGAAATCATCTGTTGTTTGGGGATTCCGCTATCATATCTGAAATCGGCAGATGATTGGGCCTTTGCAGTGGTGGTTCCTGCAGTATGGAGCTCACTCTCTCCAGATGTTCATCTCAGTTCCTCCCTCCTCACATTCAAAAAGCACCTAAAGACTTTATTTTAGATGCTTTTCCAGATGCTTTTAGAAACCACGGCTGGTTCCCTTTAATGTACTTTGTTCTCCCTCTTTACCTTCCCCTTTTAAATTGTTTTTGAGTGGATTTAAAATTTATTATATGGCTTTGTGAAGTGCTCTGTAGACTTTTTGAACCCTCTGTTTTAACATCTTCTAAAGAGATTCTATTACCTTGTGATAACGAGGTAATTGAACCTGTAACTTGAGATGTAAGTGGTTCACGACATCTTCCTGTATAAAAGCCAGGGCTGAGTTAACTGACCTTGTTCTCCCTTGAACAACTCCATGAGAGGCCGTTCTACAGAGATCAACTATATTTGATCTAGGTAGAAACCGACTTAAAGGAACTTGTGCTAAGTTGAACTTAGGTTAAAAGTGTATTTTAATACATTTAGTAAGTGATAAGACGGTTATTGGATTGAGAGTTTGACTTTGACTTACTCCAATTGATTGGGACTTATTTTGGTGACTTTTGTGTATATTGCATTTTTATTATATTGAGTAAAGTTAAGTAAAACAATTCGGAGTTTTGACTTTGTTTTAGATGGAGGAACTTTGTTATCCTGATCTAACCATAACTGATTCAACCATAACAAGGCAAAGATTTAAGGTCCTACCTGGGATATTTCCCAGTTCCCCTCCAGGTTATTTTAATTTCTACAGTTGCAAGCACTATTTGATGGGAGGGAGAAGGGGGAGGGTTGCTATAGAAGCAATATTATTATTTCCAGAGTCCTTCTTAAAGCAAGTTTGACATAAGTTGGCCCAACCAAAGGAATCACCTCACCTACATTATTTCTCTCACCAATTTAAATGGAAAATTTGCCCGGAGTCTGGCTCTAAAAATCAGGTCCTAAAAGATGGAGATTACTCAAAAGTAGACACTACACAGATATTACGGATTTATTTAGACGTTGACTACAAATAAAAGGATTTGAGAAACAGCTGTCTCAAAATATGTAGCCTGTTCCTGCTAAACTACAAACACACAAAGAGCACATTGTGGCTTCCAATGACTGTGGACGCTGGACCGCTTTTTAGGTGTCCACTTTTAAAAATCCTGGCCTAAATTTACAATGCACACTACATACATTTAATAACAATATTCTATGGGATGGTCAAACACCAACTCGAAATTCCCAACTTATTAACTTGGTGGTTTTTCAAATGGGTGGGTGGAGCAAGCCGTCAGTGGGGACAGGGGTGACGAGAGGAGTATGGATTGGATTTTGCGAGGAGCGTGAAAAAGTGGGGGGCACAGCTGCCAAACCATTCACCTCTGTCTGAGCTGGGGAAATTTCCAAAATGGCAGCAGCCCAGCCACATTTGTAACATAAATTCTGATTGGTACTGCAACCACAAATCCAAATTTAGGTTCCAGAAGCTAGCATGTTGGTGCAATATTGAAAATCTCCACAGCTCAACTGCTCTGAGCTAGAGGAATTATTTATTTATTTTGATTTCTACCCCACCCTTCCCAGAAGGCTCAGTCCAACTTGCAAAACAAATAAAAATAATACATATAAAACAGCATAAAAAACACAAACGCCCAACTTTTCCCCTCCCTCCTCCCCAACCCAACCACAAAATCCATAAAAACCCCTCCCCAACCACGTCCTCATACTCCTACCCCAAACACCCACCAACACCCCCATTCCCTATCCCTGCCAGCCAAATGCCTTACGAAAAAGAAAAGTCTTACATTGCCTCCGGAAGACGCCCAGGCTCACACAAACCTCTGGGGGAAGGGAGTTCCATAGCATCGGGGCAGCAACCGAGAACGTCTCCCTGTGAGCCCTCACCGTATGTACAAGACGAACAGATGGCACCCACAGGGAGGCACTTCCGGCTGATCACAGTGGCTGCAGGTGGGCATGGAAGGACAGGCAGTCTCTTAGATATGGGCTTTAAAAGGTCAAAACCAGCACCTTGCATTGTGCCAGAAAGCTACAGTGCAGACTTCGGAGCACTGGTGTTACGTGCTCTTGGCGCCTCACCCCTGAAAGGAGGCAAGTCGCCGCATTCTGCACCAGCTGCAGCTTCCGAGGTCACAGTTATACTTAAGTCTGAAAATGGGGACACTGTACAGAGGCAAAAAGTTTTAGCTTGAGTATTGGATCATTATAATTTCTTACCCCAGTCACTCATCTGGAGAGGCATTCTGTAGCCAGTTAATTGTTAGTTATTAACTAGCTACAAACTGTATTAACTTTTGGCATACAGCATGGCAAGATGTTTAACACCTGCTAAAACATTTCTCTTCAGCTGCTGGTGCTAATAAGTTTCTTAAAGGATTACCAGTAACATGTCAGACACATGACCCTATTTTTCTAGGACTTGTAGGGTCATGACCAAGATTACTAGGTGCTAAAATCTGTCACCCTTTCCAATCCTCAAAATGCTTGACAAACAGTCCCCAGTGACATCAGTGGGAATTCTGCAAGAGGAGTGTTTGGAGGATTGCGCTGCCATTCCTCTTCACAAAATCCATGTAATATATATGTGTGTGTCTCTTTCCTCTAAAGAAATATATTAATGCTCTTTTTCTATAATTAAAAAAAGAAAAGATACATACAAAATAGTAAAATGAGCACCTAAGATCAACCCTGTAATACTAAGCCAGTATGTACATTAATGGAGGAACATAGCTCCACTTAGGTGGCAATCCTGAAACTACTCCAGTGAAGTCCCACTGACTTCTGTAAAACTAGACCCAACGAGGAGGAGATGGGGGTAAAGGCTCTCAAACTCAGGGAAGGCCCCAAAAACCGACAATAATTTTTTTTCTTAATACACATTAAAATAGGATGAATAAAATAATAATTGCAAGTAACATATAGTATGTGTAAGCCACCTCCCCTCTTATGTTCCACTGAAATCCTTAAAATTAGCTGGGAGGTGCCCTTCTGCAAATACCAGCATTGCATCAAGTTCACATGGCAAAGGAAGAGGCTCTCTCGGTGGCTGCTCCTCAGCTCTGGAACTCCCTTCCCCCGACATCTGCCAAAGCCGGAGCATTTTCTGGAGACAATGTAAGACCTATCTATTGGGCCAGGCATTTAGCAAGTGGAGTTAGGGTTCAAGGTGCTGTTTTAGAGGGACTATTATTGTATATATTTTTATGGGGTTTATACATTTTATGTATGTTGTTACCTGCTCTGATCCATCAGAGGGGTGGCTTGTAAATCAAAATAAATAAAATAAATAATAATAAATTAAGAGTATGATCTTCAGAAATTGATTTCAAAACTTTTTTGGGGGGGGAGTGAGGGGGGGAAAGATGGAAGTAGAGGGCCCCTGGTAGCAGAAACCCAGCTACCAGAAACTCCTGGTAGTTGGATCCCTGCTACCAGGACACAAGTTATCTCTCTCAATAAGCCTGAGCGGGACAACCGTAGATTAAAGGGTCCCAGGATTGCAGTGACAGGATCGGATTCTCAAAGCATTCTCTCAGTTCAAGTTCCACAAGAAGTGGAAGATCCTCTATCCTTCCAAGTTTCAGTTGGCTTTTTCTACAGCAGACTTCTGCTGAGTCAATTATCTGCAACCAGCACATAATGTTCTTAGTTTCTAGATTTATAGCTCTGCTTCTGGCATAACCAGTAGAAACTCAGCCAGTAGATGCAAAAACCTGAACGATGGCTTTTGGCAACTGTTTCCCCTGTGCTCAATAAAGAAAATTTCGCAGGGTCAATTTTAAAAATATGAGTGTGTAAACTTATAGGTCATACCGGCTGGAAAGCCACAAAACATGTGCATGAGCAAAACAATGATGCACATTCAAAATGGAAGCTCCATGCTGAAGTTCTCATGCCTGTTTATTATGGTGACTGATTCTTCATTAAATCAATGGGGACGGATGCTCCACCACTGATGTGGTGGAGATGCTGGGGCCGTGAGGGCCACAACTTGCAAACTGGATCCGTGCCTGTCCTGGCTGGTGAAAGCCAGTCAAGAGATGCTGGGGCCGTTGCTGGCGGGGGTTGTCAATGACTCCCTTGTGGATGGCTGGGTCACGGGGTGCCTGAAGGAGGCTATGGTGTGACCTTTGCTTAAGAAGCCATCTCTTGACATTGACTCCCTTGCCAGTTATCAGTAAGTCTCTAACCTTCCTTTTTTAGGGAAGATTACTGAACGAGTAGTGGCCCAACAGCTCCAGGGGCATCCGAACCACATTGGTTTCCTTGATCCCTCGCAGTCCAGCTTTCATCCAAGCTAGGGCACCGAGACTGCGCTTGTGGCCTCCGTCGACTATCTGCGCTGGGAGTTGGACCGAGGTTGGTCCACTCTTCTGATTTTGTTAGATCGGTCAGTGGCTTTTGACACGGTTGACTATGAGATGCTGGTGACTTGCCATGCTGAGGTGGGTGGAACTGTTCTTGACCGGTTCTGCTCTTTCCTGGCTAGAAGAACTCAGCATGTGGTACTGGGGGATTCTACATCATCCCCCCAGGATCTCATGTGTGGAGTTCCACGAGGATCCATTCTGACCCTTTTCCTGTTCAACGTGTACATGCAGCCCTTGGGCAAGATAGTGAGAGGGTTTGAGGTTTGGTGCCACCCAGCTTTACCTCTCATTTTCATTTGACCCAGGCCCTGTATCTCAGTGTTTACTCCGTGTCTGGCTGCAGTGGGGGATTGGATGAGGATAAGCCGTCTGAAGCTGAATCCTGGTAAGATGGAGATGATGCTGGTGGGAAGGGGTGAGGAAGTGGAGCCCCTCCATTACTGATGGGGTGCGTCCCACCTTGGTCCCTCAGGTCTGGAGTCTGGGAGTGCTCCTTGACGCACAACTCTGCATGGATGCCCAGGTGGCAGTTGTAGCGAGGAGTGTTTTGTAAGTTACATCTCGTTAGTTGTCTTCGGCCTTCTATCTCAGGCTCCGATCGGGCCATCGTCATCCATGCATTCATCACTTCAAGACTGGACTACTGCAACGCCCTCTACGTGGGGCTACCCTTGGTGACGACAGCAGCTGGTGCAGAATTCTGCGGCCCGTCTCCTGGTGGGGATTGGCTGCCGTGAGCACATAACACGGTGCTCCGCTCTCTGCGCTGGCTTCCCATAGTCTTCCGGGCCCAATTCAAGGTGTTGATCCTGGGGGACTTCAACATTCACGCTGATGCCGGCCTTGTCGGGGCGGAGTGAGAATTCATGGCTGCCATGGCAACCATGGATTTGTCCCAGGAAGTCACCTGCCCAACCCACGTGGGGGGGCAGGGCATATCCTCGACCTGATCTTCGGTTCTGGCCTTGAGATGGGGGGTCAGTTGTGGGGGAGGTTAGAGCTGTGCCCTTGTCATGGATGGACCATTATCTCCTTCAGACCAGTCTTTCAGCGCACCCCCTCCAGAGGGGGAAGGGGCCAGTTAGGATGGTCCGCCCTCAGAGGCTGATGGAACTTCAGCGGTTCCAAGAGGTCCTGAGGGAGTTAACCTTGGATTCGGACGGTCACTCTGTTGATGAGCTGGTCCAGTGTTGGAACAGCGTGTTGGAGAAGGCCATTGACAGGGTGGCTCCGAGACGCCCTCTGCCTCTGTCTCGTCACCGCAGGGCCCCTTGGTTTACTGAGGGGCTGCGAGGGATGAAGCAAGTAGGCAGGAGGCTGGAGCGACGCTGGTGTTGGACTCGATCTGAGTCCGACTGACTTCTCCATAGGGTCTATTTGCGGTCCTATGTTGAGGCTGTGAGGACAGCAAGGAAGGAGTTCCTTGCCGTCCTCATAGCATCTGCGAAGTCACGCCCGGCGGAGCTGTTTCGGGTAGTGCGGGGGCTGGTCAGTCCGGCCTCCCTCCGCCTGGACGGGGACTTGTCCCAGACCTGCTGTGAGTAGTTTGTCACCTACTTCGCAGACAAGATCGCTCAGATTCAGAGCAACTTCGACGCTCGATTAAAGGAAGTAGGTAGAGAGCGCGAGGGGATGGAGGCCCGTCTGGTCCATCTTTGTGGGGGGAGTTTCAGGAAGTGACGCCAGCCGATGCGGTGGTCTTGGGGTCTGTGAGAGACACCTGTTGTGAACTTGATCCGTGCCCCTCCTGGTTGGTGAAAGCCTCCAAGGAGACACTGGAGACGGTGCTGGCGAAGGTGGTTAACACATCCTTGCAGCAGGGGAGGTTGTTGCCCAGCCTCAAGGAGGCTG
>QEPC01012145.1:3126626-3224765 GCA_003113815.1 Sphenodon punctatus
GCCCCCTGGCTGGCACGTGCAAATCCTGCCATCCCAGGGGTGTTAGGGGATGCTAGATAGTGCAACTAGAAAGCCGCCCCCTGGCTGGCACACTCTAACTGATACAGCCTTTCTTGTCTTAAAGTAAAAAAAAGGTTTACAAACCTGGCAGGAATGGCAGTAGAGCCCCCCGCTTCCTCCTCGTCTGAGGAGGAAGACAGTGCCACCACCGGTGCCACGGGAGGTGCAGGGGCAGCGGCCGCCACCGGTTCCTCCTCCTCCTCCACCGGCAAATGTGCCCCCAGCCGGAGGATGCGACCACCAGCAAAAGTTTTCTTCATTTTTTTTCCCCCCACAAAACCCACACACCAGTCACCCGCAACACACACCAACCCACCCAAACACACAGCACAGCCAAAACCAACACAATTGCAACCAAAACACATGAACAAGAAGCCACCGACACAAACACACACCCTCTCGCCTCACTCGCACACCACGCACATGAATTTCCGGTTTCCACCGCGATTTCCAGCTTCCCGTGCTCTCGCGATATTTCTGGCCGAACGCTGAACGGACGAACGCGAACGCGCAATCCACCCGAACGGCGAATGGCTGAACACGAACGCACGACCCGACCACGGGCGAACCGAACGGCCAAACGCGAACGTGCGATCCACTCAAACGGCCGAACACAAACACGTGACATGAACCCGGCCGAACCAAACGGCCGAACACGAACGCACAATCCGCCCGAATATGAACACATGACCCGAACGCGGCCGAACCGAACGGCTGAACCCGAACCGCGATCTGTTCACCCATCCCTAGAAATCTGGTTTGAACTTGAGGGTTGGGAGGAGTTTTCTTTTGTTGTTATTTGCATTATTCTACTTTTAAAGGTGTAATAGATTAAATAGCTTGTCTTATCTGACAGAAGGTCTGCAATGTTGTTTCCTGGATGCCCATACCACAGAAATCTCTGTTTATAGGGCTCATCCAGGTGGAGGCATCGCCAGGATACATTATAATTATTAAGCACTTCAGTAGCAATCAGGAGACTCCCCTCAAATTCCCCAACACAGCTGGGACTCCCAGAACTCCTGTCCCTGTAAAGCGAGTGCCACTTTTAAAAAGGGGTTACACTAGGAAACAAAAACAAATGAATTAGGAAATGAATAAACTTTTAAAAACAAACAAACGAAAAAGGTCCCTGCACAACCTAGTGTCTGCTGTTCCTCTGCCTGCCCTTTGCTGCTGCTGTCCAAATGTCTTTCTCACATATCTCCTGCCCCCCCACCTCCTTTCCTGGGGTGATACCTGCAAATTGATACCCTGCTACACGTCTGCCCTGAACCTCCCTCCCCCTCTCTTTGACACTTCCTAGTCTGAATCATTTGGAGTGCTTGCCTATGCCAGAGCCTGCTGCTACTCTACCCTTCTGCTGCTGCTGCTAGTCTGTGTGATGATTATGTGTGTCGTTATTTAAAGGCATGGAAGCCCTGCCAAGTGATTCTCTTTGATTTCAATGGGAAATGAATGTAAAACAAAAATGAATGAATTTTTGGAAACGAAAATGAAAGGGGAAACGAAAACAAATGTGGTCCCTTCTGCACACCACTAGTGGGCGGGGAGCACTGATGGCTGTTTCTAGTCCCTATCAGTCCTTATGAAACTCAATAGAAACGCTCCCTTCCTCTGAACACGCTCTTTCAGTGCTTGACAGTAGTAACTGGATCCACAGGCTAGATCCAGGAACTAAAAAGGGGCCAAATAAAAATAAAATAAATCTACAGGCTGGATTTGGCCCACCAGCTGGAGTTCCCCCTACTCTCGATTCATGTTGTCAGTCTTACACCGACTGCAACAGCTTGGTATAGGAACATCTATTGGGACTTATTCATTAAAATCACACTTGCACAGCCGTGCTCTGCAAAATGCTGAACAAACACTACTCATTCCAAATGGGCTTATGCCAGTGCTGTGCTCTGAGGACTGGAGCTAGTACTAATTGCACTATTATTTCTGATTTCATCTTCTTTTCCCTCCAAACAGGCTATTTTTTGGAATTTATAATAACTCTATCCCAAATGTGTTGGAGGACAATTCCCTCCCAAGAAATGAAAACCAAGGAGAAACCTCTCACTGCTACTTAGGCAGCATGGAGCTTGAACCACAATCTATTACAGATGTCTCCGATCTCTCCTTCGAACCCCATCCCATCTCTGACCATTTCCTTGCCTCCTTCAACCTCTCCCACTGCTCCCCCTCCTCTTCCCCATCTCTCCGTCCCTTCCGCGATCTACAGGCCATTGTGCCCCAGGACCTTGCCTCCTCCTGATTTCCTCTTCTCCCCTTGGTTTTCTCCTCCTCCTCCCCCGATTCTGCCATCTCCAGCTTCAACTCCTCTCTCACCTCCACCCTCGACTCCCTTGCCCCCCTCTCCTCCTGCAACCTTCGCCCCAGGCTCACCGCCACCATTCGCCATCTCCGTTTTTACACCCTGGCTGCTGAACGCCTCTGGCGCAAATTCCATTACCGCGCTGACTTCCTCCACTTCAAATTCTGCCTCTCATTGCTCAACTCTGCTATCTCCGTATGCCTCACACATTGAGTCCTGCTCCCGGGACCCTCGCCGTCTCTTTCCACCTTTGACTCCCTTCTCAATCCCCCCTGTCCTCCTCCTCCCTCTTCTCTCCGCTCAGGATCTTGCTCTCTTTTTCACCTCTAAGATTGACAAGATCCGCCTGGAAATTGCTTCCAAATCCTCTCTCCCTACTACTCCCCCCCCATCTCCCCCACCTCTCTCCTGTACTCCTTCCCTCCCGCCTCCCATGAGGAAATCTCCTCTCTGCTCTCCTTCTCCACCCCTCCACTTGCCCCCTGAACCCCATTCCTTCCCGCTTCCTGACCTCCATTCCCTCCATCATCGCCCCTCTGCTCCTGCACATCATCAACCTCTCCCTCTCTACCGGCTCCTTCCCCTCTGCCTTTAAACACGCCACTGTCTCCCCCGATCCTCAAAAAGTCCACTCTGGATCCCTCTGAACCCTCTAATTACCATCCTGTCTCGCTCCTCCCTTTTGCTTCCAAACTCCTTGAATGGGTCGTCTACTCCCGTTGCCTCGACCTCCTCTCTGCCAACTCCTCCCTTGACCCCCCTCTAATCTGGCTTCAACCCCCTTCACTCTTGCTAAGATCACCAACGATCTTCTTGTGGCGAAATCCAACTGCCTTTACTCTGTTCTTGTCCTCCTTGATCTCTCTGCTGCGTTCGACACTGTTGACCACTCGCTCCTGCTTGAATCGCTCCACTCCCTGGGATTCCGGGACTCTGTCCTCGACTGGTTCTCCTCCTACCTTTCTGACTGCTCCTTCAATGTATCCCTTCCTAACACCTCCCCCTGCTCCTCCCTACCCCTCTCGGTCGGGGTTCCCCAAGGCTCTGTCCTTGGCCCTCTCCTCTTCTCTATTTACACACAATCCCTAGGCAAACTCATTGCCTCCCACGGTTTCCAATACCACCTATATGCTGACGACACGCAACTCTATCTCGCCACTCCTTCCCTCTCCCACTCTTTTCAAGCTCGTCTTACCAACTGGCTCTCCGATATCTCCACCTGGATGTCTCAACGCCAACTCAAACTGAACTCCTTATCTTCCCTCCCAATCCTTCCTCGTCATTTACCATTGACGGAGTCTCCATCCTCCCTGTCCCCCAAGCCTGCAGCTTGGGCTTCATCTTCGACTCACACCTCACCTTCAAACCCTACACTGACTTCATTGCCAAATCCTGCCGCTTCTCCCTCCACAACATTGCCAAGATCAGCCCTTTTCGGTTTGTCTCCTTTGCCAAAACTCACATCCACGCCCTACTCATCTCACGCCTTGACTATTGTAACCTCCTCCTCGCTGGCCTTCCCCGGTCTCACCTTTCCTCCCTTATCTCTCTTCAAAAATCTGCTGCCAGGATCATCCACCTAGCCCATTGCTTTGACCATGTGCAGCCTCTCCTCTCCTCTCTCCACTGGCTCCCTCTTCCTGAGCGTATTCTGCACAAACTCCTCGTCTTCACCTACAAAGCCCTTCACAACCTCGCTCCCCCCTACCTCTCTGCCCTGAGCTCCCTCTGAACCCCTGCGCGAGCACTCTGCTCCTCTTCCATCCCCTCCCTCACCCTCCCACGCCTCCTCTGCTCCCTCGATCACCTTTGTCCCTTCTCCCTCATTGCCCCGCATGCCTGAAACTCTCTCCCTGCCCTCATCCGCCTTGCCCCCACCCTCCACACCTTCAAGTCCCTCCTCAAAACCCACCTCTTCCGCTCCGCCCTTCCTAACTCCTGCTAACCATCCCCACCCAGGATTATCCCCCACCTGTTATCTGTAAACTCCCAATTTACTGCAACCAAGCCAAAAACGTGTACCTGAGTTCGCACATCCTCATGAATGTTGCATCCCTTGTCTCTCCCTCTGTTCCCCCTTCCCTGTCTCCCCTCCCGGACTTTAGATTGTAAGTTCTCGGGCAGGGACCATGTCTATCTTATTCTTTGTAAAGCGCCGGGTACATCGCTGGCGCTATATAAATAAAATAATGTATCTTTGCTTCTCCTCAGCTTGCCTCAGGCAGTCACCAACCAAGGTTATGGACTCAGCATATTCAGGGGCCACCCCTGCTCTGCCCTAAAAACCTTCTGCATTAATCTGCTTATGGGGTATGATACACCCCAATTACATCACAGTTGAAAAGTATGAATATGATTGATTAGAAAATGACTCCAGTTTAACATAAAAAAATTATTGTGTTTGGTACAGAAATGTATTGCCAACACAAATGTCCCTGGGGTTACTAGATACCTCCACTGTTACCAGTAAAATCCCATCAGAATTGGTACTGGTTTGAATTGATCCCCTATATCTGGAACATAAGATATACAGAAACTGCAAAAGTAACATTTTCAACTAAGCAATGAACATTAAAAATGATCAATAGACTTGCAATAGATTTCCTTGTGCCAGGGATAGCACATTCATATGCAAACGAGATAACATCTAAGTGATAACAAGTGTTAACATCCCAATGCTGTCACCATTCATAAGCAAACAAAGATAAAGTGGGTGATAACTCATGTGCAGACAGTTCGTCTGCATTTCAAGAGCCTGAGCTATTAGGAGTTCATCTGCATTTCAATAGACGGCTGCCACAGTAACTAATTGAGGGGTTGAAATAACCCCTTCAGCCTAATAGGCTCTTTTTTTTCCCAACACAATCTTGCAAGTAAAAAATCATCATTGAAACGTCACACTATGAAAGGGTTAAACTGTCGTGTAAAGAATCTAAAGATAAAGCAAAGTTGTAAGTTTGTAACTGTAACTTTCCACTCAGGATTTAATTGACCGCCCCACCCCTCCCAAATGCACCTGTAGTGAAATTTTTCTTTACATACAGAAAATGGTATATAATGAAAAGACAAAATTCTACGCTGTGTTTGGGCTGAATATGACCCCACAATCCTGGGTGTATAGTGCTTTCATTTTCCCATTAATCCCAATGGGGGTCAATCATACCCTAATAATGTTCTAGTATTTGCCAAAAAGTTTACAGAAACTACAATGGGGGAAGGGGGACCACGAACCAGGGGGGACACAACAGATCTCATTATCCTTGAAGAATACATGGAATATGAAGTGGTGCAGGGTTGCTAAAAAGTTTTATGATTCTTTTTACAATTTTCGTGGTACCGTGCTACCCCGCAGGTGGAGGTTAAAATGAGAGGTGGCTTCTAGAAGTCATGTTTAAGGCACAGCATTGGGAGCGTTGCATCTCTATGCATTTACAGGATTGAATCCGTGGGGATCTCTCTCTTAAGTACTTATATAGCCACTGTTACCATAGTGCCTTACTCTGAAGCATAGGGTGCAGTTTTCTTAAGAACATAAGAAATGCCATACTGGATCAAACCAATGATTCATTGAGCCCAACATCCCGACTCCATCACTGGCCATTTTTAGTGGCTCTGGAGGAGTACCCAACAGGTCATAATGGAACTATCCATTCCCTGCCGTTCACTCTCCCGTCAGTCAGAGGTTGTGTTTCCCCTGACCACGTGACTAACAGCCATTAGTCAAGATCAACAGATAGATCAATAGCCCTCAGTCACTTGACTAATAGCCATTTATGGACCTATCTTCCAAGAATTTATCCAATCCTTGTTTAAACGTAGCTATGTTGCTGCTGGTCTTCACAACATCGTCTGGCAAAAAGTTCCACAAATTAATTGTGCACTGAGTGGAAAAGCACTTAATTTTGTTTGTTTCAAATCTGCTGCTGGCTATTTTCATGGAGTGTCCTCTAGTTCTAGTATTATTTTAAAAGGTAAATAACAGTTCCCTATTTACTCGTTCCATACCGCTCATTATTGTATAAATATGTATCATATCACCTCTCAGTCATCTCTTCTCCAAGCTAAAGATTGCTAACCTATCAAGCCTTTCCTCATAAGGAAGCCATTCTATGCCCTTGATAATTTTTGTTGCCCTTCTCTGCACCTTTCCCAGTTCTTCTATATTTTTTTTGAGATGGGGAGACCAGCTTAACTTTACAAATGTACAGTGAACCTCAAAGCACTCTGCCAGCATAAGTTCCATTCACTGCAATGGGGCTCTCACTGGCAAATCACTTTGAGGACTGGAGGCTAAAAGACTTGCTCAGATAAGATGATGTTCTCTTTGGGGAACAGGGAAGGGAAATCTATGAGAATCCTAACGAATGGCACATCCCTCCTCGGCAACAACTTCACCATTGCACTCTGAGCGTTTCACCACCTTCTGTTGTGCAAGCTTCCTGCAATTTGTTCAGCTAAAGCAAGACCCATTAAAACCTGAAGTAACAGTAACTTAACCTGCTCATAGCAACATGCAACCTAAACTCACAATGACTCAAATAAATAGGGAACTACTACAACAAGCCAAAAGTATATTGTTTAAACAAATATATATTACTTCTGTCAACCTACATCAACATGTTAAACAACCAATGCCCTAAGATACACTATCAAACAAATATATACCAATTTAAAAAACAAAATACAGTTATAATAATAAAACAACCAAATAGAAGTCCAAAACCCCCATTACAATAGGTTAGCACTAAAAGGGCCAAAAACATTAAACACTCACAAAAATGAAACAAAAAACTCAACTCCCCAACCAAAGTTAAACACTAATAATAATAAAAGCATTCAAACCCACCATAATGAAGATAAAACACATCTATAAAAAAACCACACACACACACACCAGTGATAATATAGGTGATGGAAACAAATTTCAAATGGTATCTTTTATCAGAGCAACGCTTCTTGGTACGAGTATGCAAGCTTTGCAGGGCCACACATACTCTCACAAACAGAGGTGTAGCCAATAAAAACTACTCTGGGTGAAAAAAAGACACGCACCTTAACTCCGCTTTAACATTTTGCATGCATGTTGCAGGGCGCTATGCAGAAGAAATGTTAAAGCAGAGTTACATGCATATCTGTTTTCACCTTCTCTCTTACATTTGGGAGCAACACAGCAAACCCCCTCTCTCAAGAAAAATCTAGAACATAAACAAGCCCAGAAACACTAACCTGTTTCTGATCATTATAATATCTCCACTGACAACATTTGACACGATCAACAACGAAAACCCAAACATGCTAGTTAATGCCACACATTTGTGCCACCCTGCCTCAACTATATGGCAGATCCTTCCTTTCATGTCCATGCCTTTCAGAAGCCTTATAAACAGGCAGCCCAAAGCAGCATCAGCTGGGCAACACTGTCTCCAGCCCATTCTCACTGGTGATTTCCAGGCCACAAGTGTCACTCAGGCTTCCCCCTTCTACAACCCACAGTGCTCTACTGCTGCCCACACCTCCTAACCTACATATGTCACATCCCACAGCACTGATTGCCACCCCGTACACTGCTCACCCTGCAAAGGGAAGCCCAGGCTAGGATGCAGCACAGTTGGCAAACATAACACACTGCCCTCCTGCACATGCCACCGAAGGAAAAGACTTCCTTTCCAGCTCCCTTGCTTCTCTGCCAGAGGCTTCCCACAGACAACAGCATTGTCACTGGAGTTCTGGCTGCAAATAGCAGTGCTGGGAGATACAGGTCTGTCTGCTGTTTGGAAAAGAAGCAACAAGGCTGCAGGACTGAGAAGAGCTCAGAACTCATGATGGAGTCATTCTTCACGTTACCCTCAGGATTGCTGCTTTTAGCTGCAGTGTCTTCAAAACCCTTTGGACACCACCAGGCCATAAGAACTGCCAGACCATCCTATCTCTTTTGATTGCTGAAGAGAAATGCAAAATCAGGTCATGTTGGAGTGATAAGTTAATTCCCAGACATTCACTCCCAGCTTCTGATAGCCAGAGGCTTTGTCCCATGACCATCTTGACCAGCAGCTATTTATGAACCTATCCTCTAAGAACGTGTCCATTCAGTTTTTGAACCTAGTTATGCTACTGGCCTTCACAACATCCCCTGTCAAGGAGTTTAACAGGTTAAAAAGTACTTCCTTTCACACAGCATTCAGAAGGTACGGTTGTCCTTTCCAACTCTTTTCCTTCTACTAGGGAGGACCTGATTAGTTAATTTAATCAGGTGTTCCCTAATTCTGCTATTTTGAGAAAAGATTAAATACCGCCTCACCCATGATTTAGCAAACTCCCCCGGTCACACCTTTTCTAAGCTGAAGAGCCCTAACCTAGTGAGCCTCTCCTCATATGGAATCTGTTATGTAGCACTGATCATCCTTGTTGCCCTTTCACTAGAATGTTTTTGTGATGGGGCAACCAGAACTCACACATAACATTCAAGTTGTGGGCGCATCATGGGTATATATAGTGACATTAAGGTGTTTTTCATTTTATTTTATCTCTCTTTACAAATAATTCCTAGGGTGCAAAGCTCTCACTGACTTTAATGGAAGGGGACTGTCCTGTTAAAGTTCTATTTGTCTCTAAGGGTGAAAAGACACATAATGTTAACTCCACTTTAACATTTCTTATGCATGTTGCAGGGCTGTATTGGTGCCCTAGGCAGCCCTGCAACATGCATAAGAAATGTTAAAGTGGAGTTAACATTATGCCACTTTTCACCCTTTAACTACTGCTATGCACTGAGCTGTTTTCAGTGAATGACGAAGATGACTCCTAGATCTGTTTACTGAACAGTAGGACTGTGGAAAAGCAATCCTTCACCTTTGGAAGTCAATGGCAAAACTTTTATTGACTTTAATGGTGGAGGAGTCTCCTGTTAATTTAGAACCCAACACTGTATATGTTTTGTTAGGATTTCGGCTGTGCATTCAGGTTTCAAGTGAATCCGAAAGCACCCAGGATGCTAAATAGACCCAGAAAAATGTGCTATGATACCTGGTTTGGGACTGGATGAGCGCTTCCTGCTCTCTGCAGCTCTGGGACATGCCCTGGCAGCCTGCAGTGAGCCCTCCCCACCTGCAGGCACCACTGCTACCTCAGTGCTACAGACTCCCACCACTACAGCCAGCTCAACTGATGTCCAGCCAAGCCGGAGACCCTAATATCCCCCCAACCCACAACAACTTAATACCTCGTATTCCCTGCCAGTCCCATTTGCCACTCTTCCCCAGCCTGGGGTGCTGGAGTCCTCCTGGAGTCCTTGCTATCCCTCCAAGCCAGCACCCCCAGTGTCTCTCCCCACACCCACTGGCAACCTGGAATCTCTGCCATTTCACCCGTTAGCAGACCCTGCACACCCTCTGCCAGCCCCCATTCCCCCAGTCAGCATCCCCATGGAGTCCCTGTCATTCTTCTCGCAAGTCAGCAACCCCCACACCTTCTGCCAGATCCACTTTCCCCAACCCCAGGGCCAGCCTTAGAATTTGTGAAGCCCAGGGCAGAAACAAAATTCAGGCCTGCCCTGATCCTGCCCCCATAGCAGGGCCCCTTTAACAATTGGCACTCGGGTGCTTGCATAGGAATATATTTTTTATTTTTTTATTTTATAAATTTATATCCCGCCCCCTCCTGCAATGCAGCTCGGGGCGGCTAACAACAGTGATAAAAACAATTAAAATCACTTAAAATATAAATATAAAATACATCAATAAAACAGGGCTAGAAGACAATAGTAAATAAATAAATGGGCGGGGGATTAAAATCACCCCCCCCACCCTCCCTCCCGAAGGCCTGGGCAAACAGCCAGGTCTTACAGTTCCGCCGAAATGTCAAAAGGCTTGGGGCCAGGCGAGCTTCCTCCGGAAGGGAGTTCCACAGCCGTGGCCCTACCACCGAGAATGCCCGCTCCATCGTGGCCCCCCGCTTAACACGGGGGACCTCCAGGAGGGCACCCCCGGCAGACCGCAGGAGTCGTTCCGGGGCGCGAAGGGCGAGGCGGTCCCTAAGGTAAGAGGGGCCAAGGCCGTATAGGGCTTTATAGATCATTACTAGGACCTTGAACCTGGCCCGGCACACTATCGGCAGCCAGTGCAGCGCTCGGAGCACCGGTGTAATGTGCTCCCGGCGACCCGTCCCCGTAAGAAGACGGGCCGCCGCATTCTGCACCAGCTGCAGCCTCCGGGCCAAGAACAAGGGAAGCCCCACGTAGAGCGCGTTACAGTAGTCGAGCCGCGAGGTGACGAAGGCATGGATGAGGGAGGCCAGGTCCGGGCCAGAGACATACGGACGCAGCCTACGTACCAGATAAAGCTGGCGGAAGGCAGCCTTAGCGACTGCCTCCACCTGCCGCTCCAGCCGCAGGTCTGCGTCCAATATGACCCCCAGACTCCGGACCTGCTGAGCTACAGGGGGGCAAACCCCCCCAATCAGGGGGGCCACCACCCCCTTCGCCCTCCCCACCACCATCACCTCCGTCTTATCTGGGTTGAGCTTCAGTCTGCTCCGCCGCATCCAATCCGCCACGGCCTCCAAACATTGGGATAGCACCGAGACAGCAGGGTCTGGGTCGGTAGAAAACGAGAGGTACAGCTGAGTATCATCAGCATACTGGTGACATCGCACCCCGAACCCTCTCACGACCTCCCCCAAGGGCTGCATATAGATGTTAAATAATAATGGAGACAAGATCGATCCCTGCGGAACGCCACACGGTAAGGCGCGGGGGCTCGATGTTTCCTCCCCCAACACCACCCGCTGGCTCCTCCCCGAGAGGAATGAACGGAACCATTCAAGAACAGTCCCGTCCAGACCCCCCCGGTCACGCAGTCGTCTCAACAGCAGCCCATGGTCCACGGTGTCAAAAGCGGCCGAGAGATCGAGCAGGATGAGAAATGTCGAACATCCCGCATCCATCTCCCGGCGGAGGTCGTCCACCAAGGCCACCAACGCCGTCTCGGTGCCATAGCCGGGGCGGAACCCAGATTGAAAAGGGTCAAGGAGCCCGATGTTATCTAGATGACCCTGGAGCTGGAGCGCCACTGCCCGCTCAATAACCTTCCCTAAAAAGGGAAGGTTAGAGACAGGTCGGTAGCTGGCGAGCGCGTCTACGTCCAACGATGGTTTTTTCAGCAGGGGGCGCACCACAGCCTCTTTTAAGCAAGGCGACAACCTCCCCTGCCGAAGGGACGCATTCACCACCCTCGCCAGCACCGTCCCCAACGTCTCCCCGGAAGCTTTTATTAACCAGGACGGGCACGGATCTAGTTGACAACACGTGGCCCTCACAGACCCCAGGACATCCACCACATCGGCCGGCGTCACTTCCTGAAACTCACCCCATAAAGATGGACCAGACGGACCCTCCGCCCCCCCGCGCTCTTCCCCTACTGCTATCAACCCAGCGTCGAAATCGGCCTGAATCCGAGCGATCTTGTCTGCGAAGTAGATGACAAACTCCTCACAGCGGGCCCGGGACAAGTCCCCATCCAGGCGGAGGGAGGCCGGACTAACCAGCCCCCGCACCACCCGAAACAGCTCCGCTGGACGCGACTTCGCAGACGCTATGAGGACGGCGAGGAATTCCTTCCTCGCCGTCCTCACAGCCTCCACATAGGACCGCAAATGGGCCCTATGGAGAAGACGATCGGAGACAGACCGAGTCCGACGCCAGCGTCGCTCTAGCCTCCTGCCCACACGCTTCATACACCGCAGCCCCTCAGTAAACCAAGGGGTCCTGCGGTGACGAGACCGAGGCAGAAGGCGCCTCGGAGCCACCCTGTCAATGGCCTCCTCCAGCAAGCTGTTCCAATGCCGGACCAGCTCATCCACAGAGTGACCGTCCACGTCCAGGGTAAGCTCCCTCAGGACCTCCTGGAACCGCTGGGGTTCCATCAGCCTCCGAGGGCGGACCATCCTAATATAAAGAAGTTACGATTGTGATCCCTCAGTCAGATTCATTAGGGCAAGTCCTTTTGCTTGCGTGCGTGTGTGTGAGTGGGAGGAGTTTTTTTAAATGAGATGGTAACCCACATGGCCACCCAGGAGCCACTCATCCATATGAAGGTGGTGTGGGGAAATGCACGCTCTCGTGAGCCCCGCAGCACCCATTTACGGCTACTCAGAGCACACTGCCGAGAAATCCAGAGTGTGCCGTGCGGGGCAAGACAGAAAGTGCCTGGCAACGGGTGCCCACATATCCCCAACCCCTATGAACTGGGGTGGCAAGCCCTGTGAGCAGACTGGTCTTTCGCGGATAGGCACTGTGGGCAGGGGACATGGCCTTTGCAAGTTATAGGAACTGGCTGCGAGCACCGGGGACCCTGGGTTTCCCCAGCGCTCATGCCGGGACATGTCAATGTTGAAGAGCAGCTTGGCACACTTTCCCCTCCCCCGTGATTCATGGCAGGGGACACGTGAGGTGGCTGCCGCGGTACTTACACTAGGAGCCAACCGTTAGAATCCTACCCCACAAACTCACCCGAGTGGTGTTCCCATGGAGCCCGCCCCCAGCCTTTGCTCATTTAAAACCTAGGGTTGCCAGCTATATAGATTTTTCCAGGCCACTTATGCAAAATACATGTTGCAGAGCTTGCATTGGCACCAATGCAACATGTATCTTTCATAAGTAGCCTGGAAATATATATATAGCTGGCAACCCTATCAAAACCACCCTTCGAAAAAAACATTTCAATAAAAACCAATAAAAGAAATATTAAAAATACTCCTCAAAAAAACCCCGTTTCCAATACATGACACCACCTTTGGGTCTTCATGATCAGTCTCTCTTTCCAACAGCAGCAAATACCAGGAAAAAACAGGAACAGTCCACATTACTACAAATTATGCAGTCAAGCGTCCCACATTTAGGGAAATCACAACCAGAATGCAATGGATGAGCCTCAGCCTGGGAGCCCCACCTGCTTGATCATTGGAAATAGCTTCCCTGCCTGATAAGTATGAGTTGTTTTTGCCACATACTTGCGCCTCCCTTGCTGCAACACCGCTCTGAACATGAGGTGGATCCTTTCCCTGAGGCCCCATGCTCCTCCAAAGTCCTGCCAACAGGCAGCACCAGCGGGGCCCTGGGCCCTTCTCAGGGATGACTCCCAGACCACAAGTGGGCTTGCCTTTTCCACAACCTGCAGTGCTTTGCTGCTCCTCCTCCTCCCCCCACTCATCTGTATCCCATTCTCACAGCTGATGCAGGAAACCAAGCGGGCACACTAGGTATTATAGTAACTACAGCAGAACAGAGCTGTGCTCTCATCTTTTGTGGCTATGCTAGTGGAGTCAAAGCCATCACTGGTCTTTGCAGGGTCTGGATGGGTTGTGAGGGGTGCAAAGTCCCACATGGGTGTGTGAACAATAGACTCTTATGGAGTTGCCTGCCCTGTGTACCCCGTAGGTACTCCTGAATTTTGCAATCATGAGTGAGCTTCAGCAGTTCCTGGAAGGTAGGGACTCTAAACACATGTGGTGGGAGGTGTAGGCACCAGTGACCCCTGCATAAAACCAGCTTCAGGTGCAATCTTTGAAGGCACAAATCCTTGGTTTCCAGATATACCTGTTATTTCCATGTTAAGAAAGAGGGCAGGACTCTGCCTGATCAGTGTATAAGCGCAGAATAATCTTTTAGGAGAGACCTTGCACTAGCAGTTTGTGGAGATGGTTGTCCCGTTTAAGTGAACAGGACTTATGCCTGTGCTAACTGCTAGGATGCACTGTTTTGCTGAATGATAATGTTGCAAGGGTTAGCTTTTCTTCTCACCGTTTGCATTTGATGTCCGCAGGATTAAACTGAATGTTCGCGATCCCACAATCACTTTCATCTCCTCCCACTGGGATCAGGAGAGGTTTGGTATCTTCCTCCATACTTGAAAAAGGTGCTTCTTTCTTCTTCCAGAAACTATTTTAACCTAAGCAAGAGGAACAGTAAATGAATAATTTATTAACATCTGATTTTGTAACGACAATGCCATGTATACTATACACACAGCAGGGCTGGACCTTAACTTTGCAATTTTCTCATATCTGAGCACCTGCCTTGCAAACCTGAAGGTTCTTTTATTAGTAGTAGTCATTCATAGGCCCTTTTCATACATACACTCCAACACTGATAAAATGAGTGTTACATTTTAGTATACATGTTGCAGGGCTGCAGGTGTATTCTATGGGTGCCCTGCAATATGTATAATAAAATACAACACCCATTTTATTAGTGTTGGAGGGTCTGTGTGAAAAGGGCCGTATAGCACTTTAACAGCATTCAAAGGTAGGTCATTATTATTCCTACCCATAGCTGGGACCTGCCTTCCAGGCGATGTGTTATCCTCTGACACCAAGGATATGTCGCATGGGGTGTGTGCCCAGAGGGGTGGCAGTAGGATGGTCATGGTAGTGGGTTATTCGATTATTAGAAATGTAGGTAACTGGGTTGCCAGTGGCTGTGAGGACCTCATGGTAAACTGCCTGACAGCTGCAAGGGTGGCGGACCTCACATGCCACCTAGGCAGAATTTTAGCTAGCGCTGGGGAGGAGCTGGCTGTTGTGGTACATGTGGGTACCAATGACATAGGCAGATGTAGGAGGGAGGTTCTGGAGGCCAAATTTAGGCTTTTAGGTAGGAGATTAAAGTCCAAAGCCTCCAGGGAAGCATTCCCAGAAATGCTCCCAGTTCCACACGCAGGATCTCAGAGGCAGGCTGGGCCCCAGGGTCTCAATGTGTGCAGGGAGGAGGGCTTTAGATTCATTAGGAACTGGGGAACCTTTTGGGAAGGAGGGGGAAGCTTATTCCAACATGATGGGCTTCACCTTAATAAGAACGGAACCTGGCTGCTGGCCCTAAAAGTTAAAAAGGCGTTAGAGCAGTTTTAAAACTAGAATCCAGGGGAAAGCTGACAGGCGCTGAGGAGTGCGTGGTTTCCAGACCAAGGCATCTCGAAAGGATGCTGTTAATTCAGGGAAATTAGAGTATCCTAATATAGAGGGCAGGACAGGGAGGGAGCTGAGGTGGAAAGCAGTGCAGAAAAAACAAATATAAAAGATTCCAAAATACCTGAAATGATTCTTAGAATGACCAGACTAAGAATAAGAATAAAAATAATACATTTAAGTGTTTATATGCAAATGCTAAAAGTCTAAAGAGATGGGAGAATTAAGAGTACTTAGCACTAAATGAAGATTTAGATGTAATAGGCATCTCAGAGACCTGGTAGAATGAGGATAGCCAATGGGACACAGTAATACCAGGGTACAAAATATATTGAAATTATAAGAGTACTTGGAGCTGGTGTTAATGTTATAATCTTATATGTTATAATGTTAATGTTATAATGTTAAAGACAACATTGAGTCAAGTACCAAAGTTGTCAGATGATTTACAACATTGAGTCAGATGGTTTTACAGTACACCCCAGAGTTCTGAAGGAACTCAGATATGAAATTGCAGACCTACTACTGGTAATTTGTAACCTATTACTAAAATCTGCCACTCTACCCGAGGACTGGAGGGTAGTGAATGTAACGCCAATATTTAAAAAGGGCTCCAGAGGCAATCCTGGAAGCTACAGACCAGTGAGCCTGACATCTGTGCCGGGAAAAATGGTGGAGACTATTATTAAAAACAGAATCATGGGGCATACTGATAAACATGGGTAAATGGGGGAGAGTCAACATGGATTTAGCAAATGAAAGTCATGCCTCATTAATCTATTGGAATTTTTGAGGGTGTGAACAAGCATGTGAATAAGGGGGAGCCAGTTGATATAGTGCATCTGGATTTTCAGAAAGCATTTGATAAGGTCCATCATGAGAGACTCTTGAAGAAATTAAAAAGTCATGGGATAGGAGGCAGTGTCCTATTGTGGATTGGTAACTGGCTGAAGGATAGGAAGCAAAGAGAAGGACTAAATGGTCAGTTTTTACAATAGAAAGAAGTAAATAATGGAGTGCCCCAGGGATCTGTATTGGGACTGGTGGTGTTTAATGTATTCATTCATGATCTGGAAAGGGGAGTGAGGTGATCAAATTTGCATATGATACCAAGTTATTCAAGGTAGTTAAAACATGAGCGGACTGTGAAGAATTGCAGGGGAACTTGCGAGACTGAATAACTGGGCATCTGTGGTGGTGGAGTGGGAAACCAAACCAAACACGCGTTGGGTCTATTGTGTCAAATATTAGATATTCATAAGAATGATTGTGTGTCATAACATTATACGTGCGTAACCATAGACATGTGACCCTATTACCATTTCTTGCACTCCGTGTCACAAAAGGATGTCAGGGCATTGGAGTCAAGGAGTTACAAGGGTGGGCCAAATTAGGTCAGGGGCGCACCATAACGATTTACAGACAAAGGGCAGGAAAGACATCAACCTGCCCTGACCAACTATAATTGCCTAGGGGCGAGGGACATCAAGGACATCAGGCACCACCCAGGAAATGGAGGATGGCCCGGAGTAATGTGAAGCATCCAATCAAGGACTCTTAAGATGGCTGGCCAGCAAACCTGGCATCAAGGGACTATTCCACCCTGGATAACTCAGGCAAGACTCGCTTCCCATTAAGCCTGAAATGTGAGGACTAAAGGCAGGGAATGCTAGTGAAGTAGACTTGAGTTTGTTATGGCTTTATTTTCCTACTGTCTTTTCCTTGTAGTTCACTCTGTACCATACTTCAAGCAATTTCTATAGATAAAGCCTTTCACCTCAACCAAACGTGGCCTCAGTCTGTTTTCTGAGCAAGAGGGCAAGTCTAGGACCCGCAGCTTACACTGCGGGCGAACCTAATCTCAAGTGAACCCCTAATTGAGGGATAAGGTCGCTGGGGGAATGAGGGTTCCTGTGATCAGGTAGGGAACTGGGCTGCCCCAGCGGTGTTCTCCAAACCCCCTAAGGGTGCAAGCTAGGGGGGCAGACTTGTTACAGCATCTAAATGGCAGATTAAATTTAATATGGACAAGTGCAATGTGATGCATATAGGGAAAAACAATCCAAACTTTATGTACACAATGCTGGGTTCTAATTAGGAGTTACCACTCAGGAAAAGGACCTTTGAGTCATTGTGGACAATACATTGAAATCCCCAGCTAAGTGTGCAGCGGCCATCAAAAAAGCAAGCAGAATGTTAGGCATTATTCATGAAGGGGTAGAGAATAAAACGGAAAATAGCATAATGCCACTATATAAGTCTACGGTGCGACCGCACCTTGAATACTGTTTGCAGTTCTGGTCACCCCATCTCAAAAAAGATATTGAAACAGAAAAGGTACAGAGAAGGGCAACAAAAATGACAAGGGGTATGGAACGGCTCCCCTATGAAGAGAGGCTGGATAGGGTGGGGCTCTTCAGCTTGGAGAAGAGACGTCTGAGAGGGGATATGATAGAAGTTTATAAAATCATGAGTCGTGTGGAACATGTTAATAGGAAATGGCTTGTTACCCCCTCAAATAGTACTAGGATTAGGGGACACTCCATGAAACTAATAGGTTGCAGATTTAAAACAAATAAAAGAAAGTATTTTTTTTTCACTCAATAAACAATTAGGTTGTGGAGTTTGTTGTTGGAGGATGTGGTCAAGGGCAGTAGTATAACTGTTTAAGAAAGTACTGGACAAGTTTCTGGAGGATAGATCCATTAGCAGCTATTAGCCAGGTAGATTTAGCCTCTTAGTGTCGGGAGCTGGGCGTGAACAGCAGGGAATCATTGCTCCATAATGACCTGTTGAGTACTTCAAGCAACCGGGTGCGGAGAGGTGGTCTCACTGGAACTTTAGAAAGAAGAAGGAAACGCCCCCAGGGCAGATCTGGGTGTCTTCCCCCTGCTGAAAGACACAAAGGGAAAGTTTGCCTTACTAACAACAGGACATTTAAGGGCAATCATGGACCGACTGAAGACAATAGCCCAGCTCACATTGACTTTAATGGATGAAGGACTGTTTCAAAGTGCTCTGACAGATGGCTTGGGGAGCACTTTCATGCATTCTGGTGGTCCTGAGCACTAGGTTGAGAATCCCTGCTCTGGGGCATGCCAGTCACATAGGAAAGGGACGTAACTACTTCGTAGTTATGAACTTCGACTCTAGCCCTGCAAAAAACAACAGCTGTGTTGGGAAGAGGAAGCTGAGCCTTGAACCCGTCTTCAGAACACATAAGCAGTGGCTGACTCCATAATGCTAGTAACCGTCTTTAACCATTACTTGGATATGGGGGTCAAAGGCTTCCCTAGAGCAGTCCATGCCACACCACCACCTTCCTTGATTAGCCACCTGCTGATATAAAAGACCACTCCACAGACACAGGAACTGGGAAGATGGAATCATTCTTTAAGAGTGTACCTGTCTTGTCTGGCCCTTTTGGGCAGATTTCCTGGATCTGGACTCCTGACTTGCTATTTGGACTCCATGTTACAGGCTTCCCTTGCTGGGGTGGTTGCTTTATTGGACTGACTCCTGCAGAATGCTGACTTCACACCCTGGCTGTTCCTCTGGCGGTCATCAGAGCCTGCATGGCTTTGATCTGGGTTGGGCGTGATCCTGGTGCAACTCTTCCTGGCTCTGATCTGCAAAGGCTGCCCATGATCAAGAACCTTACGGTGCATAACTAGAACACAGCAGTCCATGCTAGCAGTGCATGCTTTGTAAGATTGGGGTCAAAACTCATTAGGGGAACTTCTTGAGATTTCTGTAGTTGACCCAGTGTTTCTGCAGCACACTAGCACTTCAAAAATAAGGAGAATGGGCAGTGTAACACCTCGTTCCATCCATCCAGGCTGCTGCAATTACCCTACAAAGGCTTGTTCTCATGAACAAACAAGGGAGTTATTCTGGAGTAACTATCTCCTTCTGCATCTGTTCCCATGGATAGGGCTTAACAGTGGTTAAATAGAACTTCCCTTCCCCTAATTTCCCTGCTTGAAGACTTGCAGGGAACTGCTAGTAGGATGAGCTCGAATAAGGAGCAGTCAGTAAGACAGAGATGTTGTTTCCCCTTCAACAAATGGGGAAGGGAGGTAGAAACACAGTGATTCTGGAGCTATAGTGACTAGAAACTATCCCTTCCCTGCCCCTAAACAAGATAACTTCTGCAAAGGTAAATAGTGCACCTTCCCTTTCACCTAACTTTAAGCCTCTTGCTCATGTGAACAAAGCAGAGGCTGAAGTGAATTAGGAGGTAGTTCCATCCCAAAAAGAGCTAATGGGAGAAGCCTGTAGACCTTTATAAGTGTAATAAGGTAGTCTTAGTTATTGTCAGGTAAGGCTACTGAAGCCTTCTTGCTTTAAAAAGGGAGAAGTTGGTTTAAGAAAGAAGACTCTGAACTGTATAATACACCAGGGCTTAGCAACAAAGCAGGAAGAATCACAGGAAGTTTTTCATAGAGAAGCAATCTGAACAGCTGACAAGGCTAGAAGGAAAACCAAACGCTCATTCAGCAAGATAAAGGAAGAGGATCTGAATTAAGTCTCATTCACTTCAGACCTAGTGAAGTGCTCTGAGGATTAAAGCCAGTTGTGTAAATGTGGTGCCAAGGTGCTACCCTCCACTATTAAAGTCAATGGCAAGACACATATTAACTGTAGTGGTGGAAGATTTTATTCTTAGTGATAAGTATCTAAGGGCACATTCACATAACACTCTATTACAATGGGTGGTTGCACAAACACACATTTTGAGTGTTGCAAGAAACTATTTTCATTTCCTGTGGTCCCTTATTCTCTGCCATGTGATGGAAGGACTCAGCCACTGAAATGCAGAGAGAACAGCAGCAGAACTGCTACTGGATAAGGCAAATGCAGAATAAGGACAAGTGGTGAGTTTGTGAAGGGAGAGAGTGTAGTGTGAATACATTTCCCAACTAAGAGCATAACATTTTTCCACCATTAAGGTCAATGGGAGCTGAGCCAGAGTTTGGTGGATGAGGACTGCAGCCTGAGAAGTTCCTCCATGTCTGTACAGTCTAGTGTGGGGCAGAGGAGACGGAGAAAGCAGTATGGCCCGAGATTTAGGGTGAAAATAAATGAGACGATAGCCCACACTAGCACCCACCAGGTGGGTGCTTGCCTGCCCGTCTATTAGGTGTTTGCCAGATGTTTGCCCGCCCCGCCCCACCCAGCCACATTCACGGAGTCGTCCAAGGACTGCGGGCCCACCGCAAGGGCCAGTGAGCGCCAATGTGTACCCACGCATCCATCTCTTATTAAGTTTGCCTGCATTCCGGACCACCAGCCCCATAGAGCTGTGCCTAGCGTGGCTGCTAAAGAGCAATCAGCTGTGAAGTAGCTGTGAGAAAAGAGAGCGGGGCAAGAGGAGAAGGTCCTTCCTGCATCCCCGCTCAGTCCTCTCCCCTCTTGCAGCCGCTTCACAGCTGATTGCTGCTAGAGAACGATCAGCTGTGAAGTGGCTGCAAGAAGAGGGAGTAGAGAACGGGGGTCTAGGAAGGACCTTCCCTTGCATCCATCCGAGCACCACTGCTAGAGGAGAGTGTGAAGAAAAGGGGGTCACAGCCATGGAAGAAGCCTTCTCTGGCTGTGCCCCCCTCTTTCCATCAGAGCCAGGGTTGGGGAGCACTGAGTGGCACCACCTGTGGCGGCTACCAACACCACATGAATTGCGGGCAGGGGGTTCCCTGTTTATTAGCTCTACATGCTAGAACATGTATGTGGGGCTTCATGGACTGAACATGGACTCCAGCAGGCTATATTTGTCTCATTTATAAACACCTGTACTCACACACAACTGTACATTTATTTATTTAAAAAATTTATACCCCCTCCTCTCCTGCCACAGGCAGCCTGGGGCGGCTAACAAAATCAATCCAATAAAATACAATAAAACATATAAAAACATCATATAGCAACAATAAAAATGAAGAGAAAGAAAGACACCCCCTCACCCTTCTCCTTCGCCAAACGCCTGACGGAACAGCCAGGTCTTACAATTCCTTCAGAAAACTGGGAGGTCTGGGGCCAGACAGGTCCCCACCGGGAGGGAATTCCATCAGTGCGGCCACCAAGAACGTCCTGTCCTGTGTGGCCCCCCAGAAAGCCCGAGGGTCCTTCAACAGGGCGCCCCCAGATGACTGCAGGGGCCGGTCTAGAACCCGGGGGGTGAGGCAGTCTTGCAAATAGGCAGAGCCCAGACCGTGCAAGGCTTTATAGGTCAAAACCAACACTTTGAATCGGGGCCCGGAAGACTATCGGCAGCCAGTGCAGAGATCGGAGCACTGGTGTAATGTGCTCCCGGCGGCCCAGCCCCACCAGAAGCCAGGCCCACCAGAACCCACCAGCTGCAGCTTCCGAGCCGTCACCATAGGTAGCCCCACGTAGAGCATGTTACAATAGTCTAAACGATGTGCTAAATGTGCTTATGGACAAAATTTGTTTTATTTATTTTAAGCATTTTTGAGTTGCCCTCCATGCCTATGGCACCTTGGGGCAACGTACAATTTCATAAAACATTTCATAAGACATTTCTTGAAATACCTTTTCTTATGTCGCAAGGGAGAAGTCGCCAATGGAGTTGGCTGCCAGATTAATTTGAACGTTTTATTCCACAACTTAGTTAATTCTGCAAGCAGAAAGTGTATTCAAATCTTTGAGGCCATCTTTAGACATAACAGAGGTCACAGGATCCCTTGCCTCAACAAAGCTTTTCCTTTGTGTCAACAGATTTTGTGCTCGTTCTTTCAAAACCTTATGCTGATTAGTCCCAATGAAGTCAGGGAGACTACTAATGCCTAAAGGTTTGAAGGAACAGGGACAGAACAGGGTGGCTTTGGGGTTAATAGCTAACTTGAGTGAATTAGGTTGTAGCTTTCAGACACCACTGGGGTGGGAGACAGGGTTTTTTTTATTGGTGGTTCTGTCTGCACTGGATAAGGGACAAAGATTAGGAACAGTATTTTCCAATGAAGGGTGTAACTAGGTTGGAATGGGCCTTGGTGCAAAGATGGTATGGACCCCCTCAAGCCAGGGGTGGGAGTAGCTGAGGCTGGAGGGGCGAGGGGAGTCGCCATAGCAAGAAGGGGTGAGGAGGCCAGATTCACTGGAGCAAGGGCGAGTGGGAAAGTAGGGGTCAGCAGAGGCTGGGGCAAGGCTTACCTGAGGTGGGCAGGGCTCAACAGGCTCACCCACGTGCTCTGCAGGTGGGCTGTCAGACTCTGCCCCCTTGTCTCCTAGCATACCCTGAACAAACTCTAGTCATATTGGGGGGCAGTATGCACGCTCCAAGTGTGTGGGCCCTCCAGGGTTGTGGGCCCCCGTGCAGTTATACCTGATGTACCTACTATCGTAGAAGTGGGCAAAGTTCCCAGCCTGAAGAACCACACTTTGAGATCTTCATAAGGCCAAAAGTTGCCACTGAATGTCCTTCTAGCGCGCACACACAGAATAATTCACACACACTCACTCTCTGTCCTGGGGCTACTGTCTCTGCTTGCCCTTAACCAGGGACCTGCGTTCACTACGTTTTCCCCATTTCCAGCAATGGGGACAATGCAGTGAACACAGGTCCCTGCCCTTACCCGCTGTTCACCTCTCTCCCTACTGCTCAGCTGAGGACACTGCTCGCCTCTTCTGCCATTGCCACCCACCAACATGGGCTACGTATCTCTAGGTGCGCACCTTTCTTGTCTCCTCCCTACACCAGCAGGGGTCACTAGCACTGGCATCGCTGCTGTGAGTGCCCAGGGCTGGACAGCCCCTGCCGGTACATAGTGGAAGCAGGAGATGTGAGTGCCCAGTGCTAGTTGGCGCATGTGAAGGAGGTAGAACGGAGCAAGCCATGTGGCTAGTCCACCGCAGAGTCCTTGTTTGTGCTCATGACCGTATTTCAATAGAGTAAAGACATGTCCCTCACTCTAATGAGCTTGCAGACAAGATACTGTAAGGAAGTAAGCAGATAGTGAAATAGTGCATGAGTAGGAGATTGTTTTTCCAGGAAAATGGCTTTGAGAGCAGGAGGGGGTGTGAATGGAAGCAGCTGTAGGACAAGCAGATAAAAAGGAATTTGGGGCTGTCATGCCTGGCACAAAAGAACAGGTCAGAAGGATGTGGCAATAGGAGAAAGATAAGCAGAGTGGGGAGAGGTTAGGCAGGGCCTTGATTGTTGTAAGTTGCCTAGTTATTTAAAGTAATTTAGGCCACAATCCTGAAACTACTTGCAATTGCAACTAGTTTTTTCACAATGTGATGGAGGGATGAGAGTCTACAAACAACTGCTGGTTTCAGGAGCTTTGCTCTGGGTGAACTCCTGGCCTGACTAAAAACAACATTCCCATTGGCTTCAATAGGACTGGACTTTCATCCTTTGGTTATGATCCTCAAGGTGCTGCATAGTGCAAGATCCAGTTAAAATATTGGGGGTGGGGTGCCAGTGCAGCACTTCAAGGGATGGAGCCCAAGTCCCCTTTCCCCTGGTCCCTCACTCTTTTGTCTGTCTAGTTCTATGAACCTTCACTATGCCCTTTCTCTTACATGTATTTTTCTTCATCTTTCTTTCATCCCACAAAGTTCTACACCATGTTTTTGTCTGCTTCTCACCTCCCAGTTTTCCTTCAACATCTCAGTTGTTCTCTGCAACTTCCTTGCCTTGATACAATTTACTTATCTGAGCTGAGAACGAGCATGGAAATACTAAAGGCAGATTGCCCCTCCCCAGCTGCCACCCCACCACTCCTGGCTCCAAATCTCAAAGTGCTGTGCCAATGGAGCTTGTGCCAGCTTTCAGCTCATAGGCACTAGCAGCCTTTACAGCACCATGGAATGCCTTACTCTAGGAACAGAATTCATGTTGTCAGTCTGTCACATCTCAGGCAGGCTGGTTGTAAACCAAATCCCTTCCTTTCAGCACATCTTAATAAAACCGGCACAATCATATTTTTTGTGAGCAGTGCAGATTTCTACAAATGACCGATTTGACAGACACAACTGACACAAAAAGGGTCAGAGGAAAACCACATGATCCCACCTGGTACTTGCTTCACACAATATAGTGTGTGGTTGCTGGGTTGGTCCCAAGTGCCAGAGGTGGAGACAAAGTGGTTCAAATGATATCTTTTATTGGACCAACTACCATTGGTGGAAAAGTGCAAGTTTTTGGACCTCAGAGGGTCCTTCTTCGGGTAAGTAGACTACTTGCCTTAGGAAGGACCCCATGAAGTCTAAAAGCTTGCACATTTCCACCAGTAAAAGTTGGTCCAATAATAAAAGATATCATTCAAACTACTTTGTCTCCACCTCTCACACAATATAGTCAGTTCTGCAATATTGCAACATCTCAGAACAATCAAAGCTGCTGATCAAAGCAGGGAAATTGTTATTTTCCTATATATGTGTCACAGCTTCAGACAAGCCACATAATAAATGCACAACGTTGTGGTCAGGGTCTCCTAGGATGCAGTAAACATTTTGTTTTGACCGTTGCTTGTTTAAACTGGATTAACTCTCATCCTAAAGCTGTCACTCTGAAGCCACTTATGACAATGCTGGCAGATATCGAACAAAAGCGAAGCCGCGTTTTTTTACAGAAATTTCTGCCTTTCTTGTCACCACTCAATGGGCATAAATACACTGGGAACAAGGAACTGCTAGATTCCTGGTATCCGTGTCTCCCGACAATTATATCTCATACAGCATCCCAAAGCTACTAACGTCTGAAGTTGATGGCAGCAAACAATACACCGATTCAGGTGTACAGGGCATCCCAAAACACAGACAGATCAACAACACCTCACCCTCCCTTGAAGTGGATCAACCACGGGCTTAAATCCCTAGAACACAAGGAAGTCTATCTCATAAAATCAACGCGAATTCTGTACCTTCAGCACGGGATCTGGAGCGCCCTGACGAAGGGAGCTCCTGCAGCAGCCCTGTGTTCCCACGGCAAATCCTCCTAACCAGGACGACGGCGAATGCTGCCGAACCGGACAGGCAGCCGGGGAATACAACTCCTGCAACGTCTGTCTTGCACCAAGCCGGAAGAAGCGAGTGCCTACAACTCCCAGAAAGGACCGCGCCAGCTAGTCATCCCTCTCGCCTAGTCTGTATAGAATCAGATTTGGTCTGCGGGGGCTAAAACAGGATTACCAATTTTTGCAATTTAGTCGTGAGGGTTGATATTTTAGAGGTGGAGACAACTAGGTCAGATGATCTCTGTTAACGGATCAACTGTTGGTGAGAGTATACAAGCTTCTGGACTACAGAGGGCCTTTTCTCAGGTACGTAAAAAGTTAGGTCTACAGTCTGAGCAAATGCCGGTCAGGTATATGTATGAAAACAATTGCTAGGGGGCGGGGGCAGATTAGGAAAGAATTCATTAACATCGCAGCTATTTAAATACAGTGAAAGGAAACCATTCCTCCTGTATGCCCTGAAAGATTGCATATTCTCACCAATGGAAATTGGTTTAATAAAAGAAATAATCTGAACTACTTTGGGTGTCTTAAGGGGTGCATAAAAAGCCCAGACTCGTAAGACCTCAGCTTTTGTTAAAAACAACAAAAACTAGTTTTGAAGTTCATGTGTGTCAACTTGCCTACCTAACCATGCTGAAGTAGTATTTTCCTTGCCCATACTAAGGAATAGAACTACTCACAGCACATGCTGCTCTGTCCAGTTGCAGATTTTTGCAGACTTGAGCCTTTAGAATAAGGGTGAGTAACCTTAGCCGGGGGGGCAAATGCAGCCCACAACTATTTTTAATTTGGTCCCTTTCCACTTCCTGGATCTGTCCCATGGAACGGATCAAGTTCCTACCCCCAAGCACTGAAAAACTGAGTTCAGGGTAAGGGTGCAGAGATGAGGGCATGCATACAAGGGTAAGGAACAGATCCATGGCTGGGACCCTGCTCTTCCAGAGCACACCCATGAAGCCTGCCCCCCCCCCCCAAATGTCCTCTTGAGATTGTGCTAAGTTTCAAAGTGGTCTGAGAAAGAAAAAAAGTTATATGCCTCTGTTTTAGAATATGTTACGATACTGCTAGCAAACCTGTTCCTGAGGCAAAAATCCCAAGGCACCTATTTGTGGTAAAAGCATATGTGTGGGAAGACACTGCAGTAATTCCAGGTTAGTGGGGCTGCAGCAGCAATAAAAACAATAATAGTTAGTGCAGGCTTCTTTCTTCTGCTTCAAACTGACACTTCTCATGCCCAGGAGAAAATCCCTGAGGGACTCAGACAGTGAGACTAGACAAGCAGGGAAAGTGCTATTTTTTCCATGTCAATTTAGTGATTGTAAATTGTGCTGGATGACTACCTGTAATGACAGCAGTTGCACTGCGTTTATCCCTAGAGCTATCTGCATAGGCTAGCTAGCAGATACAAGTGTGAGAAGGGGTGCTGGAGCCCTTCAAAAAGTGAGGCGGCTGAGACATGCTCCCCTTCAAGGAATACCCTCCCCCAATAGTAACTATAGTGAGAAGGAGGGGGCCATGATCCCTTCGTCTCCAGCACCTAGGAGTGTTATGTGAGGAATGGTCTCAGATATAACAGTAGGTGCCTTTGGCTTGAGTTTAAATTTAAAGCATGAAGCTTACCAGGGTAAGAGCTATAGCAGACTTACTCCTGTATAGACTGGTTACACAATATGCACTGTCACAGACATGGACATTTGCTTTTATTGTAAATTGCACCACAGAAAACACTTTACAATATAAGTAAGCAATAGTGTTAAAAGCACAAACTAAGAATTCCAGATTAAAAACTGTCAATCCTCCAACCCTAAAAAACACCAGATTACACACACAAATTTTACACCGTCCTTTGAAGGTGTTTAGTGGGGCTCTGGATACTCTCAGAGACTGAAGGTGGAAACAGACATGCACATAGCTCCTCTTTAACACCACTTTAACATTTCTTATGCATGCTGCAGGGTTGTATTGGTGCCCTATGCAGCCCTGCAACATGCATAAGAAATGTTAAAGCAGTGTGAAAGTGGTAGGTGCATGTCTGTTTTCACCTTGAGTTCAATAGACAGGGCCCTAGGCCAGAACAAAAAAGGGGCCTCCTGCCAACCATGGTAAGCTTAGCCATCCCTTGGAGACCTCCGGTTGCAGAGTCAAGGAACAGCCCTCTAAGGGAATGCTGGCCAAGGAGCCAAGCTAAGGGCATGGTTGATTGTGCTCAGTTGAGCTGGGCGGAGCCACCAGCAAAGTGAAATGCAGACATAAAAGCTAGAGCTCTCTAAATGGCACCATCTGGGAGCAGTTGTTGCCTCATGGAGTGATGCCTGCTGCAGAGATAAGGAGGGAAAATGCTAGACTACAGGCCCAGTTTGCAAGAGTTTCTGGCTGGGAAGCAGGCAGGTCCAGGATCAGTGACCTGCTTCCAGGTGCTCTGGAACTCCTTGGAGCCAGGAAGATGTGGGTGGGGAGGAGAAGCTCCCCAGATTGAGGCCTGACTTGGAGTAGGGGGTCTGCTATTTTTAAGGCACCTGAGCTCCCCAGCCTGGGCCGTTGGCATGCTCAAAGTCTTAAGTCCCAAAATGCAGATGTAAAATAGAAAGAAGAGGACAATAATAAAACTGCCATGTCACTTGTATCCAATAGTCCAGTGAAGGAGGTACCACAGTGACAGTAGCATGTCACCTAACAGCCATCAGGGTGGAGAGGTCAGGTTCCTAGTTCCCTTAGTTATTACGAAAACATGGAGTTTGTGGGCAGTGCAGCGGTTTGGTGTGTAGGAGCAAAAGACCTTTTCTCTAGCCTCCTCCAACTCCTAGCCCTCCTCGAGACCTGGATTCTTTATGATGCTGTAACTCCTGCTGTGACTCCTGCTGCTCTCTCCTTTGTGGGGGCCTGACCTCCACCCATTTGTCCTACTCTGAAGGCTGCAGTGGTGGTGGTGTTCTCCTCCTCTCTAAGCCCTGCCAGTTCCAACCTCTCCCTGCTCCTCTTTCTCCACCTTTTGAGGCTCACTCCATATGCTTCTACTCCACATCTGTGTAGCTGTCATTTACTGCCACCCCCTTCCTCCCCGGTCCACTCTTCTCCTTCCTCTCTGAGTTTGACTCCTGGCTTACTTTCTTCCTCGCTCACAGTATTCCCACCCTTATCCTTGGGGACTCAACATTCATGCTGATGTTCCCCCTCATCCAGCTATCTCCCTCTTCCTCTCTCTTACCTCTTCCTTTGACCTCCATCTCGACTCGCTGCCCTATGCACTTTGATGGCCACTCCCTTGACTTTATATTCTCACAATTCTGCTCCATCTCCCCCTTCCCTTCTCTGACCACCATTTTGCCTCATTCCAGACCTCCCACTCACCCCCCCCCCCTCAAGCCCTACCTCTCACATGTTTTGTGATTTTCAGTTGATTAACCCCCTGGACTTTGCTTCTTCTCTCTCCTTGCCTCTCTTATCAGTCTCCTCCAGCATGACTCTGCTGTCTCTGCCTTCAACTTCTCTCTATCCTCCACCCTAGACTTCCTTACTCCCTTCATCTCCTGCCCCATCAATCCCCAATCCTGGCTCATCCCCTCCATCTGCCATCTCCATTGCTGCTTTTGCACAGCTGAGCACCTCTGCCAGAAATCTCCCAACTATGCTGACTTTCTCCACTTTAAGTTTGTGCTCTCTGCGCTCGGCTCTGCCATTTCCCTTGCTAACCAGCACTACTTTGCTGCGTGCATTGAACTGCATTTTTGCAACCCCTGCTGTCTTTTCTCTACCTTCAACTCCTTTCTAAATCCCCCTGTCCTCCACCCCACTCTTCCCTCACTGCTCAGGATCTTGCCTCATTTTTCACTAGCAGATTGATAAAATCCACAAGGATATTGCTTCCCACTCCTCTCCATCCCCCATTTGCCTTCCGTCACTCCTTCCCACTGGCTTCCCTTGATGAGATCACCTCCCTGCTCTCCATATCCAACCCCTCGACTCTATCCTCCTCCCGTTCTGAACTCTATTGCCCCCGCTGTCTCACCATTTCTGCTGCACATTGTCATTCTCTCCCTCTCTACTGGCTCCTTTCCCTCTGCCTTCAAATATGCCACTGTCTCCCCTATCCCAAAGAAGCCCTCCCTTGACCCCTCCAACTACTGCCCCACCTCTCTCGCCTCCAAGCTCTTGAAGCATGTTGTCGACACCTGCTGTCTTGACTTCCCATCCACCAACTCTTCCCATGACCCTCTCCAATCTGGCTTTCGTCCTGTCCACTCAATGGAGACCGCTCTTGCTAAAATTCTCCTAGCTAAATCCAATCACCTCTACTCCATTTTTGTCCTGCTTGATTTGTTAGCTGTTTTTGACACTGTTGACCTTTTCTCTTAGGCAAAAACTGATGGATAAGTAGTGTTCCTTAAATGTTTTATAATGTGTTAGGTTATTTAATTATGTTGTATATCTTTTAATTTCAATTTCAACTACTTTTATTGTATTTTGCTTTTGTTTTTTTTACCTAGTTGGTGTATATGGAAACTTTGTAAATTTAATTTTAGTAGTTATGGATTTATTAGTATTTTATTATATCACTGATAACCAGTGGGATGTTATAATTCAGGCTGGGAATCATTTTTTATATTTTTCTGGGTAATTTGAAATAATGTATTGTGTATATTGATTACTGATTCTTTGGTTTTAGTTAAATTAGTCAACTTTGTTATAACCTTAGGTCATAATCCAACTTATGTTGAGAATTTTTCATATTTTTGGGATCATTTGTAATCATGAGTTTTTGGGAATATGGTTTATCATTGTTTTTATTTAATTTATTTGATTTTGTTATAACCAATGGTTAATACAAATAAAGTTCTATTCATTCATTCACTGTTGACCATACACTTCTCCTCGACTCACTTTGCTCCTTTTGTTTATGGGGCTTGGTCCTTGACTGGTTCTCTTCCTACCTATCTAATTGCTCCTTCAATGTATTTCTTGCTGGTACCTCCTTCACGTCACTTCCCCACTCAGTTGGGGTTCCCCAAGGCTCTATCCCTGCTTCTCGCTCTATACTCTGTCCCTGGGCAAACTCATTGAATCACATGGCTTCCATATCACCTTTATGCTGATGACACTCAACTCTCTCTCCCTCTATCCAGTCTCATACCACAATCTCTCTAACATCTCTGCCTGGATGTCTTGCCATCAATTTAAACTTAATATGGCCAAAACGGAACTCCTCGTCTCTCCCGCCCCCCCGCCCCCCAAAGCCTTCTTTTCCCTCTTCCTTCTCAATTTCCATTGCTGGGATCACCGTTCAGCCTGTCTGTCAGGCACATAGCCTGGGGTTTATCTTTGACTCCTGCCTTTCCTTTAAACCACAAATCAAATCTTTTGCTAAATTCTGTCGTCTCTTCCTACACAACATCACTCAGATCTGTCCTTTCCTCACTGTCTCCATTGCTAAAACCCTAGTCTGTGCTCTAGTTCTCTCGTGCCTTGACTATTGCCACCTCCTTCTCACTGGCCTCTCCTGCTCTGACACCCCCCCCCCCTTTTCATCTATTCAAAACTCTGCTGCTAAGATCATCCATCTCACCTGCTGCTTTGATCACCGGCAGCCTCTCCTCTCTTTCTACTGGCTCCCTCTACCTGAAGGCATTCAGCACTAGCTTCTTGTCTTTACCTACAAGGCTATTTATGGTCTTGCCCCCACCTATCTCTCTACACTCATTTCACACTATGCTCCTGTCGGAAAGCTCCAGTCCTCCTCTTCCACCACCCTTGCTTGCTCATGACCCCCCTGCTCCTCTAAGCATATTTGCCTGTTCTCCCTTGCTGCCCCTCTATGCCTGAAACTCCCTCCTTGAACACATTTGTTCCTCTCCCTCCCTCCTGAAAACCTACCTCTTTCGTCAAGCCATCCCTAGCTTCTCATCCTCTTAGTCTCTTTCCTGATTTTCCCAACATCCCCTTCCCTTACTAAGCTAAGCATATATACCTGCAACCTCATGCCTTCCAAGGGATGGCTCCCTGCAAGCACTTATCTCACTCTATGTCCTGTCCTGCAAGGATTTACAGTGACTCGGTGATATAATGTCTTCATGAATGTATCCTCATCTCTCCCTCTGTTGCCCCCCATCCCTTGACTCCCCTCCCTTGTCTCTCTTAGATTGTAAGCCCCCTGGGGCAGGGACCCTGTCTACATCCAATACTTGTAAGGTGTTAGGTACATTGCTGGCACTATATAAATACTTAATAATAATAATTATTATTATAATATAATATAATAGGAGCTAGCAGGTACAATAACAGATCTCTTATGCTTAAAGAAGCAAGTTGCTAAATTACAAGTGCATTGTGCACCATTAAACATTTTAATAGGGATGCTTGCTTTCTGAATCCTAATACCAACTTTGGAAATATTCTTTGTTTTTCAGAATCTCACATAAACTTGCAGTAGTTTGACCAAGAGCTACCACTGAGGAGAGGTGATCAATTAAAAAAATAAATAAATAGAAATTTTATTTATTTCATTATATTTCTCAACCGCTTCCTCTTGCCCACATAGGCAACTCGGAGCGGCTTACAACAAATAAAAACATTCAGTAATTAAAAACACATAAAACATTCTCGGTGGCTGCTCCAAGGCTGTGGAACTCCCTCCCGGTGGAGGCCCGTTTGTCCCCTCCTTCTGTCGATATTGTAAAACTGTTCCGCCAGGCGTTTGGTGGGGGAGAAGGGTAATGGGTGGGGGGCTGTGTGGGGTGGGTATTTTAGCTCCAGATATGTTTGAATAATTTGTTTTATTTTTGTATTTAAATGTTTTTATATTGTTTTAAATATATTGTTGTGAGCCGCCCCGAGGTGCCTGGGGCATGAAGGGGGCTGGATATTAAATGTTAATAAATAAATAAATATCTGAGAATATATGATTTAGGAGAAAGGACACACCAGAAGAGTTATGATCTGCATCAGCATTCCTCAAATCTGCCGTAGACTCTCTTCAGTGAAAGAAGACTGCTGAGAGCTGATGTTACAAAATTATGCCCTGCTATTCTCCTGCCATGCCTATGTTGTGACATTCCAATAGAATGACACAAATGTCTCTTAAGGGCATGAACTGTTCCTCATGTTTGTTTAGTGCCTAATACAACAGGACTCTGGTATCAACTGGGGTCTTAAACACATCAGTTCTTATGGACACTCGCAAAAGAACAACTTGGAAATGAGTTTTGATGTTCCAACAGGGAACAAATTTATTAATTTACAGAAATAGCTCGTTCCAGTTCAAAAGAGAGCTAGTGTAGCCTATTGGCTAAAGTGTGACCTTGAAAACGAAGGTTCAAATTCTATCTTAGCCATGAACTCACTGGGTGGCTGTGGGCAAGTAACTATAAGAGTATAATACTCAGCCATTAAAGCCAATGGCAAAACTCCCACTGACTGTGATGAGGGAGGATTGTCCTGGTTAGCCTCAGTTCCCCCATCTGTGACATGGGGAATAATAATGATGACCTATTGCATTTTTGTGAGGGTGAACTAGATTAGGATACTTTGAACACTAAAGAAGTATGATATAAATGATAGTAAAATATTCAGTGCAGGTAATTGTACACCTCATTTTCTGCATCCAGCAAGAAGCCTAAAATCAGGTGCTTTCTTTTCACATTTGAGGGATTGCTGCCTTTAGTATCTCCCTCCCTGGGATTTTCTCCTAGTTAGCCAGCAGGAGGCACCACTAACTCGGGTGTGGCTAAAGCAGGCATTAATCCAATTAGGATCGATCAAGGGCTACATAAAACTAAGGAAGCCCTAAAGAAGGCGAGTGATTGATAAGAAAAGGGTGGTAAGGGGAAATGTTCTAGATGGTGTAGTATGGGCGTTTTTACACGCACCAGATTTTTCCTGGACTTTGTTCGATAAACCTGCATGCATGGGGTTTAGATGCTCCCCTCTTCTCCCTTCCTGCAAGTCACCCGGGTGCCATTGTAAACAACAGCACCCAGTAACTTCCGTATGCGTTGAGACCCAGACTTGTAAGTCCACAATTGTTTGTCACACGAGGAAGCATTGTCAATAAAGGAGCACTGTGGTGAAGAGAAACTGACATCTGGAGCCTTTAAATTGGCCATGGGTAGAGTAATGAGGCTGGTCTTGCAGAGACTCGCCCTCCCTGAGTGACAACCTGTTACACTCCCCTGCTGCAATAGATTGCTGCTCCCTGGACAGTGAAAATAGCCACCACTGATCACCCAAAGAGGCTTAAATCCCACCCGTTGCCCAGTGTAGAGCTCCTCCTGTGGGGTACCTTTCTCCATAGGCAATGCATGTGGGTATGTAGACCTCAAAATATAAAATAAATAATGACCACTGTTCAGACGAGGAGGAGTCTGTCCTCAGGTTAGCTGTACAACTTCAGGCCCTTAATTTTGTTTTGGATTTGGAGGCTTCCCCCTATACAATAAAGAGCAGCACTAATAACATAGGAAAAACACTGCCACTGCCTGCATGTACAGAACTGCCCAGCAGCCATTTTGCACATGTGCAATGGCTTTTAAAATAGTTTTTAAATGAAAAACGTAATGATAAAGGTTGGGTTTTAACAAAAATGAATGGATTTTTAAAACAAAACTAAAACTAAAATGAATGATGGCCCTTCTGCACACCTCTATCACACACACGGTGGGCACACTCCTGTCACTAAAATCAGTGGGAGCTGAGCCATTGACTTCAGTGAGTGTAGGATTATGCTCTCTGCCAGTTTCTCTCTCTAGCATACACACACATGTCCACACAAAATCTGGATCCAGTTGGGTGCTGTAAGGAGTATTTACCGTGCTAGCAGTCCTATGGTTGGGTTGTAGTGCATGGGGTTGCTAACACAGCAAAGCTCTTCTGACAGTACTCAGTAACCCATATGGAAGACAATACTGGCTCCTCTTCTCCCTAGATCTGGGTTTTGTTTGTATGAATGTGCCTAGTCCCTGCCCTGTTGCACATTCCTTCTCTCACCTCCAATTTGGAGACTTGGAGCCAGCAACAGTACCCCTTCCTGACCCCATGCCTCCCTCCCTCACACTTGAACAGCCAGGAGGAGACTGGGAAATAAGGCTTCAAGCACTGTCTGCTTTATTGCTGCCCTCAGACTTCCTCCCTTCTGAAGGATTTTGTGGTATGGGGAAAATATTCCCAAATTAGGCTTACCTGAGCAGACGTTCCTTTTAAAATAATTCCCTTTCACAGGAAACTGTCACAGACACAGAGTTTAAAAGAAACACACTTTACTGAGAATAGGGATAATACAAATAACTGAGTATTGCTGGAAGTGGTTCAAATCTCAGAGAAAAGTAAATGAGGAACAAGAGCCTAATGCATTAAAATGTCTAATCTAGTCCCTGCTACTACCTCAAAGAAAGATTAGATAACGTGTAAAATCCCTAATTCCTAGAAGTGTCCTTTGTATGACACAGACTTTGGGATAATGGATAGTTCTCCTGAAGCTGCAGTTCTTACTCTCTAGAAGACCGAGATGAGAGAGTAGTAGTCTTGCTGGTGAGTCTTGTTCTGAATCACCAACTGGGTGAGGAAGTGGCAGAACTAGCCCACTGAGACTGTGTTAACTTACAGGCTCTTTGATAAATCAAAACAGCAGCAGTCCTTATGCTGGTGGAAATACAAATATGAGGTGAACCTAATGAATGATTATTAATTCAAACTAGCCTCCTATAGTAATCTTAATAAGGTAAAATCTTCCCTCCTGTCCAATCACAAGCCTTATCCGACTTTAATTTCACGTGCATCAGTTGGACAGTTTCCTTTCAAATCTCTCTCTTGACATGGTTTTAGACCAACATGTCAAGCAATTGTCCATACACTAGCTCCTAGGTCTCAAACTACACAATAAATGGTTCTCCAGTAAGTCCTCCAGATTCACCAGGCCATTCACCAACTGAAACAGTACTTCCAGATGGCACTTAGTGGAGTGCTGCAGGGCTCTGTACTGGGTCCGGTGTTGTTTAATATCATCATCAATAATCTGGAAAAAGGAGTAAAGAGTGAGGTGATCAAATTTGCAGATGACACACACAAAGTTATTAAAGGTAGTTAAAACACAAGCGGACTGTGAAGAATTGCAAAAGGATTTTGTGAGACTAGGTAACTGGGCATCTTAATGGTACATTAAATTTAATGTGGACAAGTGCAAAATGATGCATATAGGGAATAATAATCCAAACTATATGTACGCAATGCTGGGTTCTAAATGAAAAGTAATCACTCAGGAAAAGGACCTTGGAGTCACTGTGGACGAGACATAGAAATCCTCAGTTCAATGTATGTCGGCGGTCAAAAAAGCAAACAACGTTAGGAATTATTTGGAAAGGGATAGAGAATAAAAATGAAAATATCATAATGCCTCTATATAAATTGATGGTGCGTGTGCACCTTGAGTACTGTGTGCAATTCTGGTCACCCCATCTCAAAAAAGATATAGTAGAACTTGAAAAGGTGCATAGAAGGGCAACAAAAATAACATAAGAAGTGCCATACTGGGTCAGAACAACGGTCCATCGAGCCCAGCATCCTGTCTCGGACAGGGGCCAGTCATGGGGGCCTGGGAGAAGCACCCAACAGGTCACCATGCTATCCATTCCCTGTGGGTCATCCCCAGGCTCCCGACAGTAATGAGTTTCATGGAGTGTCCCCTAGTTTTAGTACTAGTTGAGAGGATAAATAACCGTTCCCTGTCTACAAGTTCCACACCACTCATGATTGTATAGACATCTATCATATCTCCTCTCAGCCGTCTCTTTTCCAAGCTGAAGAGCCCCAACCTAGCAAGTCTCTCCTCATACGGGTGCTGTTCCATACCCTGGATTATTTTTGTTGCCCTTCTCTGTACCTTTTCTAGTTCTGCTATGTAGTTCTATATAGTTATTTCTATACAGCATAAGAACAATAAAGTATGGGACTTCCATAGAAGTGGTGAAGTTTTTCCAGACTATCCCAGCTTATTTTAACCCAGAGCTGCATCTAGAGCCCTAAGAAAAGGAATGTACAGATAGCATTATTTATTTATTTATTTGTATTATTGTATTGATTATTTCCTTAGTATTTCAGTGGTACAGAAAAGGAGAAGTCAGATTGAGTCATTCGGCACTGCATGCTCTGCGGTCGTAGAGAAATGTGGAATGAAGGCTGCAGAAGTTATTTTAGCTAGCAGTAGATAAACGTGACTTGTCAGGCAAGGCTGAGAAATTATCACAGGAAGGCCTTGCCTGAGGGAGGGCCACACGTGGCCCAAAAGCTTGCATAATCTCACCAACTAGAGCTGGTCCAATAAAAGATGTCACCTACACTACAATGAATGTTTTTAAATGAACAAGGTGATTGGAGGGGTGTGTGTGTCTGTGGTTGCTGAGTGGCACTGCTGCAGAGCAGTCACTCGGGTGGAGTGCATGGTGAGCGATTCAAACAGGCAGCTCCCAGAGTGGCTTCCCTGGCCACGGCAAGGTTCCCGTCCACACGCTCCCTCTGCCACAGACCATGGGGGGAGGCAAAGTGTTCAGGGGAGGGTTGGCCTTTGCAATTGACATGTTGCTGGCATGAATGCCAGGGAACCTGGGCTCCCAAAGCTTCTGGCCAGTTCTTGTGACTTGCAAAGGCCATGTCTCCTTCCTCCTACAGTGCTTATGAACAGCGGACTGCTGGCCGCCCAAGTTCATATGAACAGGGTCTCCGTGGCCGGCTGTTGCCATGGAACTATTTGGCTTGCACTGCATGGAACACTCCAGATTTCCTGGCAGTGCTCCATGAGTGGGTGCTCCATGGGTCGTGGGAGCGCACATCCCCCCGCTTCACCATCAGATGGGTGATGGGCCCTGTGGCTCCTGGGTGGCCATGTGGGGTAGCATCTCATCTAAAAACATCCTTTGTCTCCACCTCTTATGTTTTGGAACAACATGGCAACCACACTCTCTCTCTAAACTATCATAGGGTATTTTATCCTAGAGTGCACATGTTGTAGGATTGTAGGAGCCCCAAAAGGTCAATTAGTTCAATCCCATGTGCTCAGGCAGGAACCACTGTACTTACACCATCCCTGGCAGCAGCCATGGCTTTAGCAGTAGGCAGTGGCCTAGGGCAGTAAATTTAAGAGGGATGGAAAATCATGACAATCAGGCTCCTTTCCCCCTCATCGGTTTAACCAAGCCTCCAAGCAATACAGCGCAGGCTGGTCTTCTTGCTGAGAGTTGAGCAAGGTACTGCGTGGAACAATACGGAGTGGGCCATGGAGAAAAGGTGGAATGACCTATGGCTGGATGGAATAACGAAGCAGGGGCATAGAAAGAGATGGGATGACAATAGATTAGGTGGCATTACAAGGAAGGGGATGTACGATAAACAGGAGGACTAGAGGGAGCAGGTGACGATATGGAATGGGTGGAATGATAATGGACAGGGTGGAATGATAAAGAAGAGGGCCATAGAAAAACAAGAGATGATGAGGGGCTGGGTGGAAAAATGTGGAGGGTTTTATGGGGAAGGGTAATGACAAGGAAGGGATAATAGAAAGTGGTGGAAATTAGAAGCAATTTAATGGAATGAAAAGGAGAGGAAGGTGGAGAGAGATTGGAATGACAAGAAGTGTCCTATAGGGAGCAGATGGAATAACAAGGGACTGGACAGAATGATAAAGGGTGATTAAGAGATCGTGGAACTATATGGAGTGTAGAATGCAGTACAGGTGAAATGGTAAGGGATTGTTGGAATGACATTAAAGAGGGCATAGGAAGCTAGCAAAAATGACAGGCAACAGGGTGAAATGACAAATGACTGGGTGGAGAGACAAAGGTTTTCATAGGGATCAGAAGGAATGACAACAGAGGGAGTACTGGGAAACAGTAAAACTGACAATGAATTGGGTGGAGTAACAAGGAGACAGTATGTGGAATTAGTGGAACAAGAAGCATGTTAGAGAAAAAGGAGTCAGACCAGCTTTCCAGACTGCAACCACAATCAGGAGACAGACCATAGAGAAGCCAGAATGTATCCGTACCCTGCTATCTGACAGCATGGAGAGAAAGGAAAGGGCAGATAGTGGGTAACATGATCAGGAGGGGTTTGTGCGCACATGATTTCAAGTAGGAAAGGGATTTCTAGTTGTCAGTCTTCATGACTCCATTTTTTGTTGTTCTACCTCATCTCATTTAGTCCATTCCTTTCCCTCTGGCTTCTTGCTTGTCATTTGAGCAGCTTGCCATTGTGCTCTCACTGTCAATTCACCGGTTTCCATGATCTCTGCTGTTATTCCGTCCAGGTCCTTGGTATTTGACCCACTCCCCAAAGCCAGTTACTCTTGGCACTCTGCCTGCTTCCTGTTGTGTCCTTCCCCTTATTCCAGCCAGTCTCTTGTCATGTCAGCCATGCCTTTCTCCTTGTCATTTTCAACCCACACCAGTCATCCATCTCTATTGAACGGCCTCATTCCAGTCAGTTTGTTGTCAGTCCCGCTCCTCTCTGCGTGTTCCCTGTTGTTCGACACAGTTCCTCACTTCTGCTCCCAGTACTTTTTTGCCATTTTCTTGCCATTCCTCCTGTTCTCCTTGATCCCTTTTTGTCATTCCACCACTCCCTGCTTACCGGTTCTGGCAGAGCTGCAGCTCCATTGTATTGCTTTACAGCCCGTTGAAGCCCATGGTCATTCACACAACCCCATTGTTTATGTAGTTTTAGTATGCCCCCAATTTAATGCCTCTTGACTAAGCTCTTGGTAAGAAAAAGGAAAGTGAATTAAAAATGCTTGCAAACGCCAAAGAAGAAAAATTCCATGCCAACCCCGTAGCCTCCCGCCCCCAAACTGAGGGAAAGAGTTCACTTACATTTGCTACCTAGACCATGGCCACGATTAGTCAATATTGGGACTTCTCACGCTTTGCCGATTGATCTGCGCCGCTGAGTTGGAAGCAATAAGCCCCACCTGGCCTGCAATTAAATCAACTTAGATGTATTTATTTTTACTCGACAGACCCTTTGTTAGGGTGACTCAGCAAGATTGTGCAACGTGCGCGCTTGCAGGCGCTTAGACTCCAGCGCAGCCCCGTCCCAGGTGAAGAAGGCGCAGTGTAAATTCCGTAGTGACCCCCCCCCGCCGCCGCCGCCGCCGCCGCCGCCGCGGCCGCGGCGCTCAGATCGGGCGGGGACGACAACCGCCCAGCGAGCCTGCACTCCCCACGCTCACTCTCTCCCGCCCCGCGGCCGAACTCCCCATTGGTTGGTGGAAGCNTTAGCAGGAGTTAGAAGGGCAGAGCAGAAGAGGTGGGTTTTGAGACAGGGAAGGGGGAACAGAGGGAGAGACAAGGGATGCAACATTCATGAGGATGCGAGAGCTCAGGTACACGTTCTTGGCTTGGTTACATAAATTGGGAGTTTGCAGATAACAGGTGGGGGATAATGCAGGGTGGGGATGATTAGCAGGAGTTAGGAAGGGCGGAGCGGAAGAGGTGGGTTTTGAGGAGGGACTTGAAGGTGTGGAGGGGGCAAGGCGAAGGAAGGCAGGGAGGGAGTTCCAGGCGTGCAGGGCAGCGAGAGAGAAGGGACGAAGACGGTTGGGGAAGCAGGGGAGGCGTGGGAGGGTGAGGGAGGGGATGGAAGAGGAGCAGAGTGCTCGATCAGGGTTTTGGAGGGGGATCAGGGCAGAGAGGTAGGGGAGAATACTCATAGATGAACTCAGTATCTGTAACGTCATGTACAGTCCTGATGTAGTGGAGGGGAAGCAGAAAGGTAGTAGGGTGGTATATTTATTTATTATATGAGGTGGGTGGGAGAGATGGGATTGCTATGACCCTCCCCCAGTGTGGAGGGGGAAAGTTATGGATACTTAATAAGCCTTTGCTGACATTTGGATAAGGTTTGATGTAAGTTGTGCTAGGAGCTGTAAAGATCTATAAGATAGAGGACTACCTTACAACACTTACAACCCCCCTCCCCCCCCCAAGTTGATTTCCAGGAAGCTTAGAACAGGGAGTAAATGCCAGGACGTGATCTCTAAGCACAGTCTTCGGTTGCTTTTGCAGAGTATGGGGATTGCATTTGTTACTTGCTGCGGGATCTGCAGCAAAATTTAAGCGAGAGAGAGGAGTGTCTTACAATAGGTAAAGAATCACAGAAACTTTAAAAGTAACTAATCCGTTGAGTACTAGTGATTGTTCCTCAACAGGAAAAACTTTTCAGTTTGCTTAATCTCGAGAAGATGATGAGTGAGTAGGCTTCTTTGCCTTTCTGATAAACCCTAACTTGCTAGAACTTTAATGAGTTCACCCCCTGTGACATAGGTCATTTGTTATTCCCATTTCACAAATGTGGAACTTGGTCTGAGAGATTATGACTGCCCAATGCCACCTTATGAGTCCATGGACCAGTCTTTTGACTGGTCCACTAGGCTTACTATTAACCTGACTCTTTAAGTGGCTTTTCTGACATCTACCAACCTTTTCATCTTATAACTCTCCTGTTATAACAAGAAAAATAATTTCAATTTCCATTTGTTACCATCAGTAACTTTCATTTTCATGATACTCTTCTTTTGATCTTCAAGCTTTTATGCGTTCTATCATAAAGAAGAAAAAGTGTACAAATTTGTTTTCATTTAGTTTAAAGAACGCATAGGGTTCCTGTGCTAAATGGATATGCATAAATGAATTGTATATGATTTTTGATAGCACATATTGCACAAGTTTAGTAATATCCTAGAAGTACGTGAAAATAAATGGCTGAGGGGTGTATGAATATTATTAGTATGTATTAATGTAAAACAATTCGACATGTATAATCTTTTTACAAAATTAAATCTTGATTCATAGGAGAGAGTAAATTACACGTTGACATGTTTATTTTTAAATAACCATTCTGTACCAGGAAGAATCTTAATAGGTCAAATAAAATATATCTTTCTGGCTGTTATAGGATAAGCTTTCTACTGGACAAAATGAGCCCTCATTTAACTGCAATCAAAATGTAAATTTGAGAGGTATGTATTAAGGAATCTTTGCAAGCGTTTGCTTAAAAAGGTTGATGAGTGTCTTGGTAAGATGGCTTGATCTTGTGAGTATACTTCATCCATGCTAATACAGTAACGTACACTTAATATTAAAGTAATTGTGTTGTAATGCATATTGTCCCTTAAGGATTAGACAAATCTAGAGAAGTTCGAATAGTTTGTCATTTTAGTAGTCTAGTGTTTTGAATAGTGTAGTCTAGGCTCTTGAATTTTGTACACACGTGTAGCCAGATTCTATAGCACTTCTAGGATCAACACCTTAGTTCAGAAGTATGGGTAGAGCCATGCTGGTTTTTTCCTTCTACTTTGGAGCCAGATTCGAAGCATCAGAAAAGGGTACTGAAACTGGGAGACAGTGTATATCCCTAGGCCGATAGGTGGGGGTCTAGCTGACCCAAGAGGGGTACAAAAGAGTGAACTTCTTTAGCAAACTTTTACATTTCCCCCCCCCCCCGCTTGTAATTTTTTTAAATTAAGGTTTTTATTCTGATGCTGCTTGGGGTCAGTTTGATCCCAATTGAGGTGCATGGGAAACATAAAGTACTATAAGCCTAGGGTGCTGGGGGTAATATCTGTCTCTTATACACATCTAGATGTGTATAAGAGACAGGCGCAGCCCCGTCCCAGGTGAAGAAGGCGCAGTGTAAATTCCGTAGTGACCCCCCCCCGCCGCCGCCGCCGCCGCCGCGGCGCTCAGATCGGGCGGGGACGACAACCGCCCAGCGAGCCTGCACTCCCCACGCTCACTCTCTCCCGCCCCGCGGCCGAACTCCCCATTGGTTGGTGGAAGCGGCACGTGAGCAGGCGCTGCGCGCGGCTGCCGGGATTGGGAAGGTGAGTGCACGTGCAGGGGTGCTTATGAGAAGCCTCGTCGGCCCGGCCCGGCTTGTGTGGAGACGCTGAGTAACGCGGCGCGGCGCGGCGGGCTGGGGAAGCGGCAGCGGCGGCCGAGGCGGGAACAGCCCGGGTCTGGTAGAGAGCAGAAGCGGCGGATTTCGCGGCCTGGGAGGGAAGCCCCGCCGTGTAGGTGTCCGGGGGAAGCCCCGGCCCGGCCGGACCCCAGAGAAAGGGCGGGAAGAGCAGGCTACGGGATTCCCGTGCCCCCTTGCGGGTCTGTGGCCTCCGCCTGTAACGCGCAATTCTCGCTGCTTCCCCAACTCTCAGGTCTGGAGCTGGCAGGATCATGGGAGACGAGGACTGGGACACAGAGATCACGCCGGTCGCCGTGTCGCCCAACTTCCAGAATCTGGTGGGTGACTATGGAACTAGCGGGAGAGAGGCCAGGCTCGATTGCTGCGTCTCCACCCACCTTTGTGCCTCCTGAAACAGTCCTTCAGCTGGCTCTAGAGAGCCACGCCCCACGGGCATGGGGCCCCCTTTGTATTGTAGTTTAAAGTAGGGATGGGGAATCCCAGGAGCCAAATGAGACCCATGGCTAACTTTATCCCGTTTGTACCCCCAAGCACAGTAGCGCTAGTAGACTAGCCTTTAGGGTAGGGTAGCAGGGATGCGGGAATGCACACAAGGACGGGGGACAGATCCATGGTCCAGATCTCTGATCTGGACCTTCTTGGTGAGCCTACCCCTTAATCGCCCCCATCTTCTGTGCCTTCCTTTGGAAGCTGCCCCGAGCTGCATGGCAGGAGGGGCGGGGTAAAAATGTATAAAATAAAATAAATAAATAAATGTTCCTTGGAGCATGTACTAGTTTTCATATTGGCCCATGGGATGGAAAAGGTTCCCCAATGTTGGTTGGTTTCAGAAGTTAAAATCCTTATCGTTCAAGGGCTTTTGGTTTTAGCTTGAAGCTCTTATGAGCAGAAAGACATTACATGTTTTAATCTTTAACACTTGTCACCATATCTAATTAAAGGTAACACTTAGTTTCTTAGTCAAAAAAGAATCATGCTATTTGGTTTATGATCTGCTGGTGGTCTGATCAAATCCTATAAACTTAACTTTATTTAGATATACTGTATATCACTTATCACATTAACTTTTTGATCCTTTTCTCTGTCTTAATGCGTCTATGCAGTCCTGATGGGAAGCTAGGGTGGTATATGAGAGGTGTGGGGATGGTGGGATTGCTAAAAAATGTAGGTGAGAGATTGGAGTGGGTGGGATGGAATGGATGTGCAGGGGAGAGGGGGAGGAGGAGGAGTGGGACTTTTAAAAATAGGTAGTAAGATTGTTTATTTGTTAAGCCATCCTGAGCCATCTCTGGGATGGGGTGGGGTATAAATATGAAATAATATTTCTCTTCCATCTGTTTTCCTTTCATATAACTTCAGTTTGCAGGATTTCTCATGATTGGGTTTCTTCATAAGTCCATGAAGGAAACTCCTTGGATTTTGGCTTTTGATCCACAGAGGCATCCATAGTATTGTGTCTGTTTTCTTTTTGACTTTGATTCCCAAAGACAGTTCCACAGGAATTACCTAATGTGGTTCCAGCAGTCTCACTTATTTTTTCATTTAAACTGGATCTGATTGCTTATCACCATGAAGTCTATGCTGAATTTCTGTCTAATTTTATATGGCTTTGACCTGGCTTATGTACTGTTAGTATCATCTTAAAGCTAAGAAATAAAGTTGGACAAACCATCAAGCATAAATTCCACAGGCCATGGCAGAAGAAACAGCAATGAACATTAGGAAAATGTGTGGTGGTGTTAATTTTTATTACATCTGCAATCTTAGCTATTGTGCTGTAAAGTCCTACTGAGAAAATCAAAGGTAGTTTTACCTCTAGGTATTCAAAGAAAATCCTTGTAGGGTTTTCCTCCTCTAGCCACATTGATGTAAAAACTAATAGCTTGGCATCACTAGAATTTTACATTGAGATAGTACTTGGTTAGCACTCAAGATGGAAATCCCAGTATATAAAAAAAACTTTTCTTAGTGTAGACAGGTCAAAGTTCACTGCTTGCTTTTTCTGCCATGGACTTGTGCATGCAAGAGCTGGTTATTTGGATACAGAAGACCTCTGTCAAACTATATTAAGAACACAGCTGTGTTTCTTGTCTAATCAGAAGACAAATAGTCTTTCTTGATTAATCTTGTTATCTATCAACCACTTCTTTGGTTCAGATTCCCCTTTCTGCGGAATGGGTCTATGCACCTTACTTTTTCCTCCTTTCAGCAAAAAGTTTAGAAAGCCATGCCCACGTTTCGCTGTTCCTGTTCAGAGGAAGAGTGGTTTTCAGGAACTTGCTATTTGCTGACCCCTTTATTATAAGCTTTTATATAGCGCCAGCCATGTGCCTGGCGCTTTACAGAGAATAAGGTAGACACGGTCCCTGCCCGAGAGCTTATAATCTAATGACAGGGGGAGGGGAGACAGGGAAGGGGGAACAGAGGGAGAGACAAGGGATGCAACNTGTAATTTTTTTAAATTAAGGTTTTTATTCTGATGCTGCTTGGGGTCAGTTTGATCCCAATTGAGGTGCATGGGAAACATAAAGTACTATAAACGTAGGGTGCTGGGTGTTATACAGACACCCCCCCCCCCCAATGCTGTTAAAAATAAATAATTGTTAATATTTTTTAAATGCTTAAACCAGAACACGTTCCCTTCTTTTCTCACAAGTGGAAATAGAAAGAAATATAGCATTATGTCTGTTTTTCATAAGAGACATTTTTGTGTGTACAAAAATATCACTACAAATGGCTTTCGGGGTCTATTATACCCTAAGCTAAAGAACCACTTTAATTGTGTTGTATATTTTTTTGCAGTTATAACCTTACTGATGTGAACCTTCAAAACTTTTTTTCATCATAGCTGCTTGCAGAGTTCATTTTGAAAAATACTTACCAATTAGCCATATGGGGTCGTTTGGACCCCTCCATCTACTTGCTAAGTAGCCCTTTTGTCAGTAAGATTCAACATTGACATTAAATTGACCTTTTTGCAGTAAGGTTGCTATCTAAAGGCAGATAGCAGACTTCATGGAGCCATCTCTGAGGAATACAAAGATAATTAGATAGAATCACTAATTGCTTGGTAAACACTTGGCACTTGGTAAAAACTCAGCTGCTATTCCTGCATAGTTGGTAGTGTTAACATTGTGGCCATCGTGGAGTATTACTGACCCCTGCTGCCTTTAGTTTTATAACTATCCCTGTCCTCCTCCTACAAAATCTTGATACAGTTTGAATTTTTTTCTAGACAGCCATTGTTCTTTTCAAATTAACCCCCCCGTTTTTTTATTTATGGCTTAATTGGGGTCTGTTTGACCCCCAACCGAATTACTACAGTGGGCATGTCCAGCTTGCTAGGGATATTCATGGGTAGGGCTTGAGTGGACTTCTCCATTGGACGCTGCTCAAGCACGTAATGCTGATTAAATTGGATGTCTGCGGGGCCCTGGAACATGCAGAATGAGCCCTGTATAGAGTTGCATCAATGGGAGTTCCAGCCCCCCTTTAAATGTGTCTTGGGTGTTGAGACTTCATCTAAACTCCAAATCTACCTTTAAAGTGGGGCTGGAACTCCCATTGACTCCCTTGCATGTAACACGTAACCAGCGGGGACTCCTTATACATGTGGACATCTGATTAATCAATTATGTGCGAGTCCACCCTTGCACTCTGTAAGTGATTCCTTCTTCCTTTTCCGCCTCCTTATATCCCACACAGATGTCTTGGTGTCTATTTTCGGTTCTAGGAATTTGGTACGGAATGGGTTTTACCTTTCTACTAACTGCTCCAGGTTTTTTAATACAAATAAGAAATACCATTAATTTAGGTGGTTTGGAATATGAAGTTAATTGTCTGTGAAATCCAAGAAACCAAGCTGTATCTCAGGACAGAAAGAACTGTGACCACTTAATAAGCATGCTGTTGGTTTCCAACATGCTGGGTGAGGGTGAATGCAGATTAAAGTATTATTAAAGTAAGGCTCTGAAAGTACTTTAAAAAAATTGGGTAAATAATTTTGGGGAACGACATGGTGCATGGTGTTCACTTCAGAGTCTTGGACATTCTAGGATGAGATTGGAGGATAATCCCAAGCGCTCTTATATCTTTGACCCTTGTGCATGGTGGAGTGTGAATTTGCCTGCCTAAGGCACTCTGTGGCCAGAAAGCATGCATAGTCTCAGCTAAGTTAAATGCTTCTAAGTGTTTAAATCAGTTAATTCTTGAAAGCAGTTATTGTTGCTTCTGAATTTTGAAGAAAGTAGTTAAAAGCATGCAAGGAATCTCCCATCCATTAGTGTGAAGCAGCAATGTTCTGCTTTGTTCTGCCTTCTGTTGCTATTGAGTAGGGATGTGCAAACAGAACCATGTTTGGATGTTCGGTGGTTCTGGTCGAACTTTGAGTTGGATTCGGTGTTCGGTTCAGTCGGGCTCGGTTCGGTCTTTAGTTCGGGGCAATCGGGAACTGCAAATGACATTTGGTTGTTGAAATAAAGGGAAAAAACCGAATAACATATTTCCCACTATAACATTTTTGTTTCTTATTCGATTTTGGTGGAATTTGGGGAGATTGTACCCCTGATGGAGGGCACTACCTGTACCAAAATTCGAAACGATTAGATAAAGGGAACCGATTTCAGAAGCAATTGAATGCTGTGATTTTAAGAAAAGCTCCATACACATTCATGGGTACCACGTCTTTATCTTGTATCCAAAATTCATGAAACTTGTGCGTATTACGTCCATCCATATGCTTAATACTTCTGCCAATTTTTAGAAAGAGTGGATAAAGGGTCCCAAGGGTATAAGACATCAACCTGAAAATACATTTCCAGCTGTAACATTTTTATATTGCATTTTGTTTACAGGATATTGGCAAGAATGTATCAAATACCTTTCCTGCCATTTCAGCAAATGTACAGGAGATTTTGATAAAGGGCCCCAATTCTATAAGCAATTGATGTTGTCCCTGTGAAGATCATTATTCAGATGAATATCAGCATATTCAGTGCCAGTCAGAGGCAGGCACCCTGCATGGCAGGGGGAGAGAGACTGTAGGAGGAAGGATGTGGAGCAACCCCAAAGACTGACAGACACATTCAATGGCCAAACACATTACTGCAAGCTTCTAGCTTTACAGGACCAATTGGTAGTGGTTTCGAGGTGGGCATAGGGGGCGGCCCTGTGGCGGGCATAAGCAACATAACTGGGACTTCTGAGATAGCATCCCAGCAGTCAGGAGACATAGTTTAAACACATCCAGGCTGGCCAACTATCAATCACATCCTGCAGCACTGAGACAGAGGACATAAGAGAATTTCTATTGACTCTTTCCTAAACAGATGCTTCTGACTTCCCAGAAACAAGTGGGGGAGATATGTTGGGATGGTCCCAGCACAGAATGAGGATATTTGGTTGACATTTCTGTTGGCCAATTCGCATCACAAACCGATCTTATACCACAGTGACATAAGAGAATCCCAGGCATAGGCCCCTTCTCTACATATGTTGTACAGGCATATAAAATTGGGACCCTTTATAAAATCTTTCTGATATTTGGCAGAGATGATCATAAAAGTGTAATATATAGCCCTGCCAAATTTCATGTACACTGGTTGGACTACAAAGATGTTATAGTCAGACATACATTTATATGTTAATTGCTTATACCACCAAGACCCTTTTTCCAATCCTTCTGAAATTTGGCAAAGATACTAAATATGGGAAGGGGTATAAACTGGACAAGTTTCACCTACGTTAGAAGTGAGGCAAAGAATTTACAGCTAAGAATGTATATGTTGAATATTGCAAAATACAATACTTCAGCTGCGTCTAAAATCGGATTCCTTTATCCGATCGTTTTGAAATTTGGTACACACAATGCTTTCTATTGGAGGTATAGGCTCCCCAACTTTCAGCCACATAATGTAAAAAACAAGAATGTTACAGCCGATAATAATGTGTTTTCCATTGACACCAATGGAAATTCAATTCCGAACGCAACCGAACATTAGAATTGAAGTTTGGTTCGCATGTTCGGTTCGGTCAACCGAACTATTCGAGTTCGGTCCGAACTTCCAAACCGCGTTCGCCTATCCCTACTATTGAGTAACTACATACATACAACTACATTGTAAGCAGCAGATTTGTGTGACTGAACACTTTTCGGTATAAGTGAATATATACATGTCATCCTGATTTATACCTTCATATGTTTGTAAATATGTGCTTTGTCAAAAGCATTTAACTTTTGCAACAGTTTTCAGGCAATTATTAAAGTAGTAACCTCAAAGCACTTAATCTTATAAATTGATGCAGCAGAATCATACGAATAGGGTACTGTGCAGTTTTTAGTGCTTCACTTTTGCACATGATGATTTTCTAATACCTTTGATCCCACACAATGACTGTAGCTCATCCAGCGTCACTTACGCAGGCTACTTTGTACATTTTGCCTGAAGATATGAAAACAACTAAAAAATAAAATACTTTTAGTGGCACCTTCATGTGTGAACAGTTTAATTTGCTAGCTGAATTAGAATCCTCCTCCTCCCCTCTCTCCCCCCCAGTTTTCATTGGAGCAGTTAATTTTAATCTACGCAAGAACTTCTATGAAATTTCATAGTAAGACTAAGGTCTTGCACCCAGCTAATTAAGTAATAACTTCTCCTTATCCATAGCTGGTAATTGGGCTATACCCTGTGCTGAGACTTGCTATTACTTTACAGTCTATCATAGTTTTGATATTCTGGAATATAAAAATTGTGAGATATCTAGCATCTTAATTGACTTTGTTCTCGCTATTTTAGATGCCAGCAGTGAACCGAACAGAAGAGGTCAACCTGTGCGGGGTGGCTTTGGTGCTGGAAGAAGTTCTGGGAGCCAAGGTAGCCTTGTTTGTCATGCCAGATATTAGTCACCCTCGTGCACGTTTTTATTTTAAAATTAAGACCGTGATCCTTTTGCCTTGGAACTATTCCTTTTAAAAGCCACTTATTATGGTAAGATAGATCTTGATTGTGAACTTAGAAATTAGAAGTTATTTTGCACCCATGGATGCATAGAATACAGCTCTGAATTACTTCAGATACCTAAGTGAAATGGTTGTGGTTTTAGTTGAAGAAGCATTTCTAGAATCACTTGTCAGTTTAACTGTGATTATTTACTTTTTGTCTTGTTTTTCATTAATAATCAGAAAACAATTTGATTCACCAAAACAAGAATTGTTAGTCTTGTGTTATAGTGCCTAGAGATCCAATAAGTAAATAGAAACCTCGGTTGGCAATTAGATCTCTTTTGTGTGGGGTCATTGTCTAGACATGCATTTTTAAAGTTAATTACACAGATAACAGCTGTCATGGTGGCTTAATTAGTCGTGACTCAGTACTGGGGACAGACTACATAACTTCTGAAGATTCCTTCCAGTCCTAAAGTTTTTGACCACCTTAGGTTTGAAAGGTACTCCAGGCAAGCAACTCCCCTGCCCCCCTTAATTTCCATTTTCACAAGGTCGGAGAAAAAATATTTCCTCCTGGATCACTGACAGGCCTCCTTTGGGTTGTTCTCCCATTCAACCAGCAGGAGGCAGAAATCAGATTTTCTGGAGCATGTACAGTGGAGACGATCCTCCCCGCCTTCTCCAGTTTCGTTTCTGCCTCTGTGCTGGCAGGAGCAGTTTGGAGCACTCCCGACAGAGGAGTGCAACTTCAGGAGAGAAACAAAAAGAAAAAAACTTCTAAAAGGGCCGATTGGCCTCAGGAAACAGGCGGCAGCAGCAACACCATGGCAGGAAGCAGGCAAGCCGCGGGACTCTGCCTCCCCCCCCCCCGCCTCCATTCCAGGAGCTAGCGCTGTCTGTGCCTCCGCTCTCTTCCGCCTCCCTCCTCGCTCCATCCCGCCACGCTTGCTTGCTGGAGCTAGCAGGGCTTACTGCCCCTCCCACTTTGCCCCTACACTGTGGCCCGGGGGGGGGGGGGCAGGTTCAAGGCGTGCAGCCAAATTCCCCGAATCCTGCACCGCGGCCCAGGCTCCTAGGAGACAGTAATGGCGCCGGGTAATTTCCAGGCGGTCACCGAATAACCCTCAGACCAGCAGGAGCACTCCTGGTCTGAAGAGCAGGTAGCCCTTCCCCAAGCCACCATTCAGGGCCTAAAGGAGACTTTGGAGAGGATTATGTCCTCAGTAAATAGACTGTGCAAGGAAGACGGGGGAAAAAGAAAGAGGGCCGCGTCCACCTCTTCAGACCCTGCCCGCAAAGCAGCGAGCAAAAGGGAACCAAAAAAGGTGGGGAAAGGCAAGCAACCAGCAAAAACCCATCACTCGTGACTACTAGACTTCCCAGAGGAGGCCACTCACTCTGAGGAGAATGCCTCCGAACACAGAGAGGAAGAAGGGGCAGTCAGGGGAGAAGCTTCCTCTCCTGACAGGGATAATCCCAGGCCCAAAAAGACCTCTAAAAGGAAACCCCGCCTCATAAGAGACTCCCGAGGTGGAGGCAGCGGGGGAATTTGCTGAAGGGGAATCTGTGGATGGAGAATACTGCTCTTCCCTAGAGGAAGGCCAGATACCTAAGGCTCAGTCCTCTCTTTTGAATGACCAAGAGAGGGAATTCCCTATACGATAAAGAGAGGATCTCATGAGGCAAGTTGTTATAACGCTCCAAATCAAAGAAGAAATGAGGAGGATCAGGACTCCTCTCATTCTGAGGAGGAGCATAGAGTACATATCCCCCAGATGTGAGCTAGAGACAAAGGAGTGCCATTAGATAAGGCATTTGAAAAGCTAATTATCTCAGAGTGGAAGCAGCCAGGAAGGTCCCTCAGACTGAATAAAATGCAAGATGCTCTATATATGTTCTCCAGATGCAAAGAGGTGTTTTTTCCCAAGGTAGATGCAGCTGCAGCATCCTTAGCCAGACAGTCTTCTCTACTGAGGGAGGTTGCTACCCGAAGGACGCCACAGACAAAGCCATTGAATCAGCTCTCAGGAGAGACTTTGAGGTGTCCGCCTCTGTTCTATGCATAGCCACAGTCATATCTTATGTGGCTAAGGCTCTCATTAGCTGTTTCCAGGAAATTCAGAACCCCAGTATCTCAGATAAAAGATCTAAGATGATATCATGCATACTTTTAGCAGTTGGCTTTATAGCAGATGCCTCCACTGATTCTCTTGGACTGCTAGAGCTGTGGTGGCGAGCGTAGTGGCTAGAACCAGATTGTGGCTCAGGTCTTGGAACAGCGACTTCATGACCAAGAACCTACTAATCACAGGCCCCTACCAGGGTCCAAACACTTTGGCACATGCCTCAATAAGGTCCTGGCAGATGCCACAGACAAATCCAAAAAACAAACACTACAGCAGTTTGGAACCAAAAGGAAAAGCCACCGACCCCCCTACAGATGTGCAGGGAACTCAGCAGCCTTCAGAAGGGGGTTATAACCAATCTCAGCCCAGGGAGAGTAATAAACCAAAACAAAAATGGAACTGGAATAGAAAATTTGCCAATACCAACAAGGCAAAAAGGCCAGCAGGACAGGTCAGCCCAAACAGTACAAGTCAAACCCATTGGGAATAGGGGACAGACTTCAAGGCTTATTTCAGGCATGGGAAGAATCAATCTCAGATGCCTGGGTCTTAGAAGTCATACAATACGGGTACCCCATAGAACTCTGCAAACAATCCCCATACATTTTCATCACCTCTCCTTCCTCCACAAAGCAGAGCAAACATCAGACCATGCTGCAAGAAATATCCAGACTCCACGACATAGGAGCAATAGAGCCAGTTCCTACAGAAGAACAGGAACAAGGGCTGTACTCGGTTCTCTTCCTAGTTCCAAAAAAGACAGGAGAAAGGAGGGCAGTACTGGACCTGAAGCATCTCAACAGGTGGGTGCGAACATGGAAATTCCGTATGGAAACCCTATGGAAACCCTAAAATTCATGTCAGGCCATCTCCCAGGGACACTGGCTAACTTGCCTGGACCTCAGGGGCATACTGCCCATAGAATGTGGCTCTGTTTCAAATAGGCCAAAAACCATTGGCAGTATTGAGCCCTTCCCTTCGGGCTGGCGTCCTCTCCTCGGACGTTTACGAAAGTACTGATACCCCTGATAGCCAACCTGCAGTTGGAAGGGATTCATGTTCACCCCCATTGGACGACCTCCTAATCGGGTCCCCTTCCAAAGAAAAGGCCCTGAGGGGCTTCCAAAGGACTGTGGAGTATCTACAGTATCATGGCTTTGTGATAAACTTTCAGAAAAGCCAGATGATCCCAGTTCAGAGACTAGGACACCTGGGGGTCATCATAGATACTTTCTCAGACACAGTCTTTATTCCTCCCAACAGGCAGGAAAAGATCTGAGTGCTAGTGACGACCCTGCAAAGCAGTCACAGGATGAGACTGAAAACTCTGGCCAGCCTGCTGGGGCTCCTGGTATCCTGCTCCCAATAAGTTCAGTGGACTTGATTCCACCTCCGACTGCTGCAGCGGCTGTTGAGACCCTTGCAAAGAGAGCTGACCATGGATCTGAACCCGTGGGTCCCAATCCCGCTAAAGGTAAAACGTGCGAAGTCCTGGCGATTACAACAGCACAGGTTCACACGAGGGACCCCTCTGACAGATCCCAAGCGGATCACTGTAGTGACAGATGCGAGCCTCACAGGATGGGGGTACACCTGGACTCTGCTACTGCCCAGGGGCAATGGTTCAAACAGGACAGTCAGCAGAGCATAAATTATCTCGAGCTGAAAACAGTGAGATTAGTTCTGCAACACTTTTCACGACAACTACAAGGGAAACAGCCGCAGGCAGGGACGCGTCTATTTCTATGTTCTGTACAGCGCCAGGCACATGGATGGCGCTATATAAATGTTTATTATAATAATAATAAACACGTGCTGTTCTATGCAGACAAAACAACGCCGAAAGCCTATGTGAACAACCTGTGTGTGTCTCTGTCTGTCTTTCTCTGTCTCTGTCTAGATGCCTGAAGCTTCACACACAAGCATCCAGACTAATCAAGTGGGCAGAACTGCATGTACAGTCTCTGAAAGCACTTCACATAAGGGACAGAAAATGTCATAGCAGACTGGCTCAGCAGATGCTGCTTAGACCCGGGGGAATAGTCACTGAACAAGGAAACTTTCCTTCTCATAATCCAAAACTTCAGCATGCCACAAGTTGACTTCTTTCTACAAGTAGACCTCTTTGCAACTCCAGGAAACAAGCAGGTTCCCCAGTTCATGTTGAGAACCAGACACAGGAATGCAATGGCAACAGACACCCTCAATTAAAGCTGGCCGAAAGCTGCGCATTCCCTCAGTTTCCTCTCATAGGGAAAGCTCTGGCAAAACTTGGCAGGGAACAGGCCATGACAATAGTGGTTAACCCCTTCTGGCCTCGGAGATTGTGGTTCTCAGACCTGATAGAACTGAGCATTATAGATCCTCTGAGATTGCTAATACTCCCAAATTTGCTCAGTCAAGGTCCAATTCAATATGAAAAGATGGACCTCCTCAAATTGACTGCTTGTAAATTGAGCGTCAAGCCCTGAAAAAGATGGGCTATTCTGATGCAGTCCTCAAGACCCTCATGGCCTCTCGGAGGGCATCCACTCATAGACTTTATCAGTCCACCTGGAGAGTCTTTAGAGACTGGTATATAGCTGTGTCAGGGGACCCAGGCAAGACAGGGATTCTAGAATTTTTGCAGGCCGGTCTTGACAAAGGGCTTAAACCTAACACACTAGCCAGACAGGTAGCAGCTCTCGACTCCGTTATTGTGGCTTCCAGGGGAGTCGAGATTTCTAGTCACTCGCGCATCCGTCACTTCCTTAAAGCAGCTAAAACTCTGTCTCTGCCAGTGGTACACAGGTACCCTTTGTGGAATCTGAATTTGGTCCTGGGAGCTGTATCCAACCCCCCTTTCGAATCCATATAAAGGATTTCTTTGTACTTTTTATCCATAAAAGTGGCAGTCACTTTGGCTAGGAGGATGTCAGAATTGGGGATCCTGTCAGTGGAACCTAATTTTTGTATTTTTCAGAAGGAAGTAGTTGTCCTTGGATTAGAACAGGCGTTCATCCCCAAGGTGAACTCATTCTTTCACCCATGTCAGGAGTTAGTCTTGCCATCCTTTTGCCTACGACCTTCTCATCCAAGGTAGGTTCAGTAGCACTGCCTGGATGTTAGGAGAGCTTTGAAAGTGTACATTAAGAGAACTACCTCCTTTCGGCAGTCTTCCGCCCTGTTTGTAAATATTATAGCAGGGTACAAAGGACTCAAGGCCTCTAAAGGTGGTTATTTCTAGGTGGGTAACCCAGTGCATTACGGAGGCCTGCAAAGTAAAGGGCAAGAGTCCTCCGGCAAACATCTGGCCCAATTCAGTGCGGGGCACAGCAACTATGGCTGCATTAAGAGCCAGGGCTTCTTACAAGGAGGTGTGCAGGGCAGCCATTTGGGCCTCCCTGCACACTTTCGTTGGTCATTATAGGTTGCACATTTTCCAGTCAGCAGACGCTGCATTTGGGAGAAGAGTGCTACAGATGGTATTGGAATAAATGCTGTTTGTACCCTCCCAGATCATGAGGTGTGGATACGGCTTTGCTACATCACCAAAGGAGGACTGTCAGTCACCTAGGGGGAGAAAAGAGAATTCGTCACCTACCTTAGTGAATTCTCTTTCTATCCTGGATCACTGACAATCCTCCGGCCCTCCCTGATAGCAAACAGAATTTAGATTAGATGGAGGGTCATGTGGACTGTATCAACAAAAAAAACCCCAAACAAAAAAAGGGACTTATCAGCACCTGCTGGAAGTTTCGAGTTTGACTGATTACCAAAGACCTAGTGGTCTCGGGTGTTGATTTTTTCGTTCCCCAGTTATTAATTCTTCAGTTCAGTATAGATATCTACAATCGAGCAGGGTGTTCTACATTGGACACTCGGCTCTTGAACTTACTGGAGAAGGCAGGGAGGATAGTCTCCACTGTGCGTGCTCCAGAAAATCTGATTTCTGCCTCCTGCTGGTTGAATGGGAGAACGACCTAAAGGAGGATTGTCGGTGATCCAGGATAGAAAGAAAATTCACTAAGGAAGGTGACCAATTTGCTTTTCTAGAAGCAGAAAAGAAACATGCAGCAGACATAGATGAGTTCTAAAGACAAGAGGCAAAGCTCGACCCAGTGTTCTCAGCGGCAAAATGTTCACTATAAAATCAGTGTACTGATTTTCTTCGGGTCAGGCACAAACTCTAGAATGGTTTATCAGACTCGAGCAACTAGTTGAGGTTTAACACCTCGTGTAACAACTGATTTAAAGTCAAGTTCTTACTTGAGCACCATGTTTGTAAAGGCTCTTTTCACTGTAACTTCCTCTTGCCTCTATCAGTTAGATTCATTCATCTGTGGTACTGTATCTTGTGATACTCTTTGGGGCAAGAACTGATCCTTATTAATGACTTTTAATAAATATGAAGCTTGTATTAATATATGAAAACATTTTTAAAAATGGTCCTCTCTTAGCAGTAGTATTAATTAATTATATAGCGCCAGCAGTGTATTGAAACTATTCCCAATAACTTTAGGGTAAAGCAGTGAAAATGAATGAAACTTTTATAAAGAAATCAGGGAGAACTTTAAAAATAGAATGCTGCTCAACAGACTGTATTTTTAGTGTAGTAGGGTTGACACTTGTTCGTTCACCAGGATATAGGCCAAGACCTGTAAGACCTGTACAAAACTCCATTAACTTTAAAGGTTTGCCTGCCTTTGTAAAATGGATATGTAAGTTAAAATGCAGCACATGTTAAGTCTGGGTGCTGCTATCATCCTTATTTGCTGCTAGCCTGTCTCTTAGTAGCATTATGTTATCTGTGGTCTCAAACTAGAAGATCCAGGCATAATAATTTGCTAGTCACTAATAGTCTTATGAACTGTGACAAATTGGCCCTTTGCTGCTTACTAATTTTCCGTTCGTAATCATCTTTAACTGTCCATCCTTAAGAGTTGCATCTGGTGGGTCTTACAAGGCTGCAAGATCTCGCTGCATAAAAGGGGAATAGTGCGTTCACACATTACAAAACTCCAGCATTTATAACACCCAGTATTATCTCGAGCACTTATAAGAACCCATTATTGTCATTCGTAAAAGTGGCCTCAGATATTGTTTTTGAAGTTATCTATGATGCACTTTAAAGTGTGCAAACATGTTAATGTAACACTAAAGTCATTTTTTAGGCAGCTTGCGTTCTGTAAACAGCGCTTCCTGGGCACCAAGAGCTTGGGGTTGTGGATCTAAAGGTATAGTTCAAAATAATTTTGCTCTTGAGTTATGGAAGCAATATGCATGAAACCTGGTTTTTAATGGGTTTGGTTTAGAAAAATAAGTGCATGTTTTTCAGTGATGCATATAATCACATTCAGCTCGCGCCTGCACTTTTTAAGTCGGCTAAGGATTTTGCATGAAAGGTGGCAGAGATTGTTACACTGGAGCAGATAGATCTGCTATACATGCAATATCATTCTGGGAAAACCTGGACTTTAGTATGTGTGGAGACCCCGACCAATTGAGAATTTATGCAACCAAGCAAATTTAATGCCTGAAAATTCTGTAGTTCACTACAGTTATAAACTGAACTTGTTTGTTATCCTATCGCAAAGTCCCATTATAAGTATTTGGCACCATCTAGTGCTTAACCTCAAGTATAGCAAGCACTTTTCCCCCTCCGTGATGCATAAATAGTCCTCCCTCACCAGCCCCTCCGGTTCTTTATGCTTTTAGTGGGCTCGGTTGTATAGCACGTTGGCACTGTATGGCCTTGATGAAATATTTTAGACACTGCATGTTGTGTGTAGCGAAGCTCCTGGACTGATGCCCATGTTCAGTGCTTTTTCTGCCTTGAACCTGAGCGTTAACACCAAGGTGTTTTAAATTTTTTTTTTTTTAAATTTAACACAATTTTCTATCGTGCCCTTGCTGCTCCAGGCAGCCGGGGTGACTCACGTCATAAAAACACACACAATCCGCAGTATGGTAAAAGAAGGAAAGCAAGACCAAAGAAAAACCCTCCCTGCAACCATAACCCCCCACCCATCTCCCTTGCCAAAAGCCAGGTGGAACAGCCAGGTCTTACACATACAGTGGAAAGAAGGGAGATCGGGGGCCAACCGGTCCTCGGCCGGGAGGGAGTTCCACAGCTTAAGTGCAGCAACCGAGAACGCCCTCTCCATAGTGGCCACCTGCACCACACGGGGGACCTCGAGAAGGGTGCTCCTGGTGGACTGCAGAGGTCGCTCCAGGGTACAAGGAATGAGGCGATCCCGCACATTAGTCAGGCCAAGGCTGTATAGGGCTTTATAGGTCAAAATCAACACCTTGAATCGGGCCTGGAAGACTCGGCAGCCAGTGCAAAGCCCAGAGCGCCGGTTTAGCATGTCAGGTTCAAACCACATGCTAGGAAAGACCAAGCTTGTAGATTGGTAGAACACTTAATGATCCAGGCCATGTCTGTCGAGGAGCAGGTGCCAGCACCATCAGACTTGGGGGTCCTCTCTGAGCACCCCCGGTTTTCACTTGCTTGGGCCTGTGCCCGGGCTGGGGAGATATCATTGGAGTCCATTTCAAAAGGCACTGGTGCCGACAGTTCTAAAGTCAGCACCTGCGCTGCCAAAACCAAAGATGCCACATGTGTTCTCCCAGGATGCTTGCCACCGCATCGTGACTATTCTCCCTTCTGCACGGAGTGGCAGGTACACATGATTTTTTTTCTCTTTCCCCTGAACCTTCCCCACTGTGGGAAGATCTTATTGGCACCAATGTCCTTGAGACTTTGGATTATATTGCCCCTGGTGGAGTGCTTCCTGAAGAGAACACTTGGGAGGCTTTGGGGCCACTGGAGTACCTCCATATGCCCCATATCAGATTTTTGAGACAGATGTCAGCTGCATTAGAGCCATTTCACAAAGCCATCATGCCTTTGACACTGGGATGTTCTCGGGCCCTACTGTTTTGGCACAAGCATTGAAGACCCTGCCGGCCCTCCTTCTGCACTGTGCCCCCACATCTAGGAGCCCTTCCTCACCTCGGATGGTGCCTCCCCTTCGCTGTTCCATGCAGCAGTATGCTGCAATGCATTCTATGAGCCCAGATATGAGGACCCCCTGGAATACCTGACAGGACCCCCAGAGCTTGAACACATCAGTGCTGTCCTGGAGAAGGACTGGTTGACTCCTGGAGACTGGACCTTAGGGCTTTTTCTGGCTCAGGAGGTGGGGCACTCCCCTTGTCTTTCCCTGACTGAACGCAGATTGTTCCAGGACTTGTTGGTTCTTACAGCTGCTACAGACGCGGTACCTTTGGGTAAACCAGACTCCAAAGAGCCCTATTGCCTATTTGGCACTTGGGCAATTGGGCAAAACGAAGTGTATTGCCATCCCACTAGCTAAGGACATTGTAGAGCCCGTTGATAGGGATGTATGGAACCAACTGCCCATGGTGCAACCCGTGGACCCCCAAATGCTCCAAATATACCCTGTACCGTGGACGGGGCATGATTTTCTAGTCTTGCATCCAGCCCCCAATTTTTTCATAGTCATGGCTGTGACTGAGTGTTCCAAGGGAGGGATAAGCCACCATGATGGGAAGGATAAACATTGACACCCTGGGATGCAGGGTATACTCTGCTACCTCTCTGGATATGAGGGCAGGTAATTATTGGGTACTTATGGCCGTTTTTAATTTCACCTTACGGGACACGTGTTGCATGAACTCGCTGAGGAAGTTAACTGAAGACTATGTGGTGGCTGTCAAAATAGCGAACCATGTTAGGAATTACTTGTAAAGGGATAGAGAATAAAACAGACTACCATAATGCCACTATATAAATCTATGGTGTGACCATACCTTGAATATTGTGTTCAGTTCTGGTTGCCCCATATAAAAAAAGATATATTAGAAATAGAAAAGGTGCAGAGAAGGGCAACAAAAATAAGGGGTATGGAACGACTCTTATGAAGCGAGGCTGGATAGGTTGGGGCTCTTCAGCTTGGAGAAAAGACAACAGGGGGGTTTATAAAATTATGAGTGGTGTGGAACATGTAAATAGGGAACGGTTATTACCTTCTCAAATAGTACTAGTGGACACCCCATGAAACTTAATTGATAGCAGATTTAAAACCGATAAAGTGTTTTTTTCTCAACGCACAATTAAGTTGTGGAATTTGTTGCCAGTGCCAGAAGATGTGGTCAAGACCAGTAGTATAACTGTTTAAGAAAGGGTTGGACAAGTTCTGGAGGATAGGTCCATTAGCAGCTATTAGCCAGGTAGGTTTGCGAAATGTAACCTCTTGCTGTTGGGAGCTGGGCGTGAACAACAGGGACTTAATTGCCCCATAATGACCTGTTTGGGGGGTACTTCAGGTGACCAAGATTGGTCACTATTGGAGACAGGTGCTGGGCTCTGGATCATTGGTCTGACTCAGTATGGCACTACTGATGCTCTTTATGGCTAGGACTGCGGTAGCCGACAGCCTGGAATTATCCCACTATCGCACCTAGGTCTCATATGATCTGCCAGTCTTGCGGGGAGGGGACTCGACGTATGGCTGCAGGAATTACCATCTGCACACATGCATGGCTCCAATCCTTGGACCTATCCGTGGAGGCTCAATAACATTGGCTATCCTTGTCTAAAACCTTCCCTTCGACTCTTTACTGCCTCCACTAATCGGGAACTGAGGCTGATTAAGATGGACTGCAATACAGCTATGTCTATGCAGCTGAAGGTGCCACCTGCTACGTCTGCCTCTTAGGCAGCCTCCGGGGGGTGCGGGGTGTCAGACTGCAGTGCTTCCAGCGACCACAAAGTGCCCCCTTTATTTATTTTATTTAAATTTATAAACTGCACTTCCCATCCAGGTTTCGGGAGGCTTGCAATCAATAAAACTTCTAAAAGTCCCCTTGCCCCTAACTCCTTTACCCAAACCCACCCAGACATATCTCTGCCTGCCAAACGCCTGGCCAAATAAAAAGGTCTTGCATCCCTTCTGAAAGATGAGCAGGCTTGGGCTTAAGGGAACCTCGAAACATGGAGTTCCATCATTTTGGAGCAGCCACCACAAATGCCTGTTTCTGTGCTCTTGTACAAACCTCAAGCACAGTTGGTAGTTGCAGGAGGGCACACTTGGCCAACCTCAGAGGCTGCGACAGAACGTAAGGGAGGAGACAGACATTGATACCTGAACTCCATGCTGTTCAGGGCTTGATAGGTCAAAAGCAGCACCTTGGCTTGTGCCCAGAAAGCTATTGACAGCCAGTGCAGACTCCAAAGCACTGGTGTCAGCATGAAATTTCAGATTGAACTCCGGGAGTAAAAAAACAAAAATTCAGTTGCCAGACTTTTATCTTGCTGTTAAACTGTTGTTGCCCCACTACACCCCTGGGCCTGTCACCAGCCTCAGTTTTCTGGGCACTAATGGTTACCAGGCACCTGCAAATTTCATGCCCTGATTGATGCAGTGTGCTCTTGGTGACCTACCTACAACAGAAGGAGGGCTGCTGCGTTCTGCACCAACTGCTGCTTCTGAACAGTCATCAAAGGCAGCCCCACGTAGAACATGTTGCAGTAGTTTAGCCCTGGGGATTATGAAGGTATGGGTGACTGTGGCCAAATCTGAATCTGACAACACAGATCGCAGTCTTCTCACCAGATGTAATCGGTGAAAAACGCTCCTGACCATCGTCGCAACCTGGCAATCCAGGCACAGCAATGAATCCAAGAGTACTCCATGGCTGTGAACCTGAGTGTCCAAAGGAGGCCCATCCCCATCAGTAATGGGTCCATCAGTAATGGGTCTCCAGGTCAGCTTCATGCCTCAAGCCGACTTTGGTTGGGAAAGTGCGGAGTATAAATTAAAGATGACATGGAGAGAAAAAAAATTCGGCTCACCCACATTTAGTCCTTAATGGCAGCCAGGTATTGGGTAAACATCGAGATTTCAGGAGCTGGGTCAGATGAAAAGAAAATTGGGTATCGTCAACATACTAATAATGTTTCACTCTAAATCTCCGTACAACCTCCCCCAGAGGCTTCAGATACACATTGAACAGGAGTGGGGATAAGATATAACCCTGCGGGACTGCACAAAGGAGTTCCCAAGGGGATGAAAAGCCATGGCCCACCATCAACCTCTGGGTTCTCCCAGCCAGGAATGAGCAGAACCACTAGAGCAGTCCAGAGAACCCCTGCTAGGTGTCACAGCCATGCCAACGCCCTATGATCAACTGTATCAAAGGCCACTGAAAATCCTAACAAAATCAACAGGCTACAATTGCCCTTGTCTATTACCAAGTGAAGGTTGTCAACGAAAGCCACAAGCGCAGTCTTGGTGCCATGGCTAGGATGAAATCCTGACTGACATGGGTCCAGCATCAAGGTGAGTTTGAAGCAGCGAGGCAACCACTCGTTCAATAACCTTCCCTTAAAAGGAAAAATTAAAGACTGTGATAGCTTGCAGGGGAGGCAATATCAAGAGATGTTTTTTCAGCAGGGGTTGGACAACCCAGTTTTGAGGCAGTCAGGCACCCTGCCCCCTCAAAGGGAGGCATTGACAACCCTAGCCTTCAGTGGCCCCACAGTCTTTCAGCTAATGCTCACCAGCCAGGATGGGCATGGATCCAATTCACAACTGGTTGCCTGCATCACTCCAAGATCATCACTCTGTATCAGTGGGTGAAACAGATTGAAGTTGATCCAAGCAAACCAGACAAGACCGAACCTCCCCAAGCACAAACTGTAACTCTGCATCCAAACCAGCAGTTCCCAAGTTGAGCCAAATACGAGCGACTTTATCTGAAAAGTAGTTCGCAAACTCATCACAGCGGGCAACCAATGACTCTAACTCTAGATGAAGAGCCAGGATGATTTAGCAGGCCATTCACCACTTGGAAGAGCTCCACTTCGCAGGTGCCATGGCATAGTCCTTCAAAAACAATCTATGCTGCAGTTGGTCCACTGTGGAGTGTGTGGAGTGCCACCTGCGCTCTAACCACCTGCCCTCCCACTTCAGCAGCCTCGGGTCCTCTGTATACCGAGAAGAACTGTGCTGCCACTGCAGAGGAAACAGATGCCTGGGTGCCACTGTCGACTGCCTGAGTCAATGTACTGTATTGCAGAGTAGCCAAGCCTGACCATTCTAGACTAATTGGTATCACTCTTGGAAGGAAGAGCAGCTGTCTCCTGCATCCGGGTACACTTAGCTCTCCTTAATGCCTTTTGGGCACCTGCCAATTGGGGTTCCCTTCATTGTTTGATTTCTAAAGGGCGGTGGTGAGAGTTTTCTCCTGGCTAGGATTTCATTTCCTAGCTGGGATTTAAACCTAGTATTGTAGGCTGTTGTGAAAGCCCTTTTCGAACCAATGGCTTCTGTCCCCATTGATCTTCTCTCCTTTTAAAACTGTATCTTTGGTGGCTATCACCTCTGCCAGGAGGTTGAGCGAATTGCAGGTCCTCGCCTGTAAGCCTTCCTGTGTTATCTCAAAAAAGATATAGTAGAACTAGAAATGGTACAGAGAAGAGCAACAAAAATGATAAAAGGTATGGAATAACTGTACCAGGAGAGACTTGGTAGGTTACAGCTCTTCAGCTTGGAGAAGAGACTGGGGGGATATGGTAGAAGTTTATAAAATCCCAAGTAGTGTGGAACGAGTAAAAGGGCTGATTATTTACTGGCTCAAATAGTACTAGAACTAGGGGACACTCCCAGAAACTAACTGGCAGTAGATTTAAAACTAGTGTTTCACAAAACACACAACTTGTGGAATCTGTTGACAGAGGATGTGGTCAAGACCAGTAGTATAACTGGGTTTAAAAAAGGATACGTTCTTGGAGAGTAGGTCTATTAGCCAAGCAGGCTTTGTGGATGTACCTTCTTACTGTCAGGAGCTGGGAGCAAACAACAGGGAATGGATCGCCCTGTTGTGACCTATTTAGTACTTCTCCCAAGCGACTGAGATTGGCCACTGTTTAAGACAGGAGGCTGGGTTCGCTGGACCATTGGTCTGTCCCAGTATAGCACTTGTGTTCTTATGTCCACTTCCACTGTGGGAAGGTAGTCCTCTGGCCACACCTGGGTTTCCTGCCTAAGGTGGTCTCTGATTTTCACATGGGACAGGTTTTCACTCCCAACCGTCCCACTTTCTCACTTCTCAAGGTGGGAGGAGGCTTTGCACAAACTGGACTGCACTACCTCAGCCACACGAAGGGTTTCAGCCTCATTGGTGCATTATTTATACTCTTTGACCCAGGGTGCAAGGAGTCCAGGGCCTCTAAACAGTCCCTCTCCAGATGGATTCGGGCATGCATTATCAGGAGTTATGAAAGAGTCTCCCAATTCCTTTGGGGATACGGATCCATTCCACTAGGTCTGTGGTCTTGCGTCAGGTACCCTTGGCTGATACGTATAAGGCAGCTACTTGGAGTTCTCCATCTGCATCTATTAAGTTTTATTCCTTAGATTTGGCAGCTCAGTCTGACACCAAATTTGGCCGTTCAGTCTAGTCTTCACTGTTTTCCAAAATAAAGGGTTTGAGGTCTGGTTTATTGCAACCCACCTCCTTGTATTGCTGAGTCTACTTATAATGGGACTGTGTGAGAGAATAATGAGGAAAAAAAGTAATTTTTTACCTGTAATAACTTTTTCCAAGTTGTATCATCTCACTCAGTGCCAACACCCTCCCTTCTTCCCACTTGCGGTAGTTAAGAGATAAACCAAAGGGGTTGGTGAGCGAGGGCTATTTATAGCTCCGCACTGCCGTAAGACTGGAGGGAGCGCGGTAGAAGTCTTTAAATAAAATGCCCAGGGGAAGTGACGTCTGGGCAAGCGGGGGGAGGGAGTGCTTTCCCTATTTGGAGATAGGCTCTAGATGGCACCAAATTACCTATAATGGGACAGAGTGAGAGGCAATGTAGAATTGTGTTCAAATATATTAAATATTGTGCTGCTTAAGGGGCATCTCCTCGCATCCACCAACTATAGTTGCTTCACTTAGACACCTAATATGGACAATAGAAGCTAAAGCTTTAAGACTAAACTGCCTTTTTGTTTGATGTCTTCAGTTTTTTACAATTATATGGGCTTAGTTTTCACATGCACGTTTTCAGTTAAAGCATGTCATGACTCTGGGTGTTATCACATGGGCTGGGAGTCCGGAGCTGCTCCGTGGGGCCCCATGCAGCAGCCACCAGTAGGGGGCAGCACGGGGAACCCTTCAGATGGGCAGACCATGTGTTGGTCTCTGGGTGCACAGGTACCATGCCTCCCTGCCACTCTGGTGTAACCTGGGAAGCCCAACAAATGGGCAGGACTCTAGGATTCCGTTGTGACGGCTGCAGGATCAGGCCCCTGGTGGAAGCTGCTGCCAGCTGCCTGTCAGCTATTGGAGTGGTGGTAGGCAGTATGTCCAGGCCACCTGCTCATCATCTGTTGGAGTGGACCACAGGGAGCAAAGAAGAATCAGCCCTGGTGTCCCTGGCTGCATAAGTAGCCACTCCAACTGCGGACACGGGCTAATTTGCTGCCATGGCTGCACCTCCTGCCTCCATCAGCTGATGGCTGGCCAGGGCACGCCCCCCCCCCCCCACACACTCCAGCAGGTGGGTGGTGGCAGCTTCCTCCGGGGGTCCAATCCTTGCTGGCACAGTGACCTTGTCCATGGTGCTGGCAGACCCAGTATGCAGGCAGGGCTACCGGGAGCCTTTCAGACGGGAGGTGCCCTGTGGGATCTTGTTGGCCTACGTTGCCATGCTCTGCATTTCTGCAGAGCAGAATGATGCTGTGCAGAGCTGCCCCAGCCCAACCTGGGGCAAACATCTGGTGGCCAATGTCCAGACTGGCAGGTGCATTCAGGACAAAGGGGGACCAAAGTGGGGCCCTATCTTGTATGATTACACCCTCCCAAGTTCAGCACCTCCATATCATAAGTTACTGTGGCCTATTAACAAACTACCTCACCTGTCATTAATTATTTTGGGTTGAGCTGCTTGTTCTGAAGTTTAATTTTGAATACTGAATAAAAAATTTCAAAATTGGCAGGTGTCGGTGAGGAATCAAGGAGAGCAGATCAGCCAACAGGCAAATTTGGTAGTGGAAGGAATTTGGGAAACAAAGGTAACTTTCTGTAGCATTTTTGTTTTTAAATAAAGTTAAAATAAGTAATTAGAACAACTCTTTAATACCGTATGTAGTGCCTGGCTTCTGGGAATAGGCTGGTTTACTGAAACTTGGACACGTTTACTCTTAAGTTTGTGTTCTAGTGTTAAGCCAGGTTGGTGAAATAACTGAAGAAATTGGCTCATTGCTTGTCAGTATCCTAGTACACAACTGGGTATTCAGTGTGCAAGTAAAAAAAATTGGGTTTAGGTCGGGTATTTAAATTCTAATAGAACCCGCATTAATATAAAAATCTTGTGTGACATACTTGGATGTCCCTAGAAATCACTTTAAAAAAATGCATCACTACAATTAAAGTGCAACAGCACTGGGTGAAGTAATGTGAACCTGACCAAACCTGTCACTTGCTTTTTGTTTTAATTTTTCATTTTAATGCTTTGTCGTGAAGAATTGACTGATAGTGAAGATAGCCAGTCAAGAAGCCGAGGCTTTCCAAGAAGAGGAGGTAAGCCTGCAAAGATGAAGTGATACTAAACACCTGTGCTAATTACCAGAAAGATGTGCTCCTCTTGCTACACCTTGATTTGCCTTCCTGTTCTCCTCCCCCCCCCCTTGTGACTGGTAGGTCTATCAGGCTTCTGCCTCTTCTACTGGTCTGATGGTACTTGCCGATTCCTGCCTTTACTCTGTGGAGAGGAAATGAGTGGGTGGGCATGGCTGCTTGTATCAGTTGTCTCCCAGCCCACTTAACTTATATTTCCCTTAACCTTGTGGGCAGCCTCTAAATGCCTTTAGAGTTGTATTCATAGTTTCATAGCCTTCATCCCTTGTTTTGAGACTTAACTGGTGCCAAATCTTCCAAAGGGCGTATGAGTTTTAATTACTAGCTAAGCTTTAGCTTGGAATGGCTATTTGAGGGTAGAGGTCAAGATGAATGAGCATCTTCTTTGCATGTTGATTATTCTGTACAACTGAAAATACTAACATGAGACCAGTTTTTAATTGCTTTCAATGCCTTTTACTGAATTGAAATAGATGTTACAGCTGAGTTTTTAAATACTGTAATGTGAAAAATTGAGCTTACTCAAATAAAAGCTGGCACTGTTGATATAACCTTGAGTGAGTTACTTGACCTCACAGCAAGCTTTTCTGTTTGCTAAACAGGGAAGAAACCCCAGCAGTACTTAGTACTGATATTAGGGAGTTATTAGGTGGGTTAGGTGATGGGGAGGGAGATCTGTTTTTGCTTTCTCTTTTATTGTGTTTGATTTAGCTTGTTGTTCTTTTGTTTTTATGTAAGCTACCCTGAGCTGCCTGGAGCAGGAGGGGCGAGGTAACAAAACTTGTTAAAATACATTAAGTTGCTGTTGTGGTGTATATGTGTTATAGGCTTTCAAGGAAGAAGTGAGTCAAACGACATCGGTGCAAGAGGAGATGGGAGAGGGAGTTTCAGAGGTGGTCGCAGAGGATTTGGCCAAACCTCAAGTAAGTTATATGGCTGCCATTCCTGGTGTTGCAGTGGAGTGAGAGAATCTGTTGCATCATTACAGTACATGTGAAAAGGATCTAGGGATTGTGATTGATCACAAACTGAACATGAGTCAACAGTGTGGTGTGGCTGCAAAAAAGGCTAATGCAGTTTTTTGGCTGCATCAGCAGAAGTGTTTTCTCCAAGTTGGCAGACCTAATAATTCCACTTTATTCACCACTGGTCAGACGTTTGTCTTTTGCATTATGTATGACCTATGGCAAAAGCCAAACCAATAAATAATAAGTAAGGTCAGACATTGCCTAGAGTATTGTGTTCAGTTTTGGGTGCCTCATTATAAGGATGCTGACAAATTGGAGCTGGTTCAGAGGAGGGTGACACAGATGACAAAGGATTTGGAAAGTAAGTCTTATGATGAAAGATTGAAGGAACTGCGTATGTTTAGCCTACCCAAGAGGAGATTAATGCGGGACATGATAGCAGTCTTCAGATACCTGAAGAGCTGCTACCAAAAAGGTGGCAAGTAATTGTTCTTCATTGCTAGGGAGGGCAGGACTAGAAGCAATGGGCTCAAGTTACAGCAAGGTAGACTGGTTAAATATCAGGAAAAACTTGTAACGCTGTAAGCTGTGAAGCAGTGAAACAGGTTGCTTAGGGAAGTTGTAGGCTCTCCATCACTGGAGGGTTACAAAGAGGCTGGACAGTCATCTTACAGGGTTGTGGTAACTGTACTCATCCTGCATCCAAGCAGGGGATTGGACTAGATGACCTTTGAGGGACCTTGCAACTCTTAAAATTCTGTGATTAGACAAGATTGTCCATAAGAACTTAGGAGTAAATGAAAGAAACAAACTAACATGGCCTTTGTTTCAGAAATGAGTGGAAACTATTGTTGAGTAATACTATTTTTGGTGTTGCAAAATGGGAGACTTTTAGGCAAAGGTTCCCAAATTGTCATGACTTGAAGCGGGATCATGCTCTTGTCTAAAGATGGACTTGCAGGACTGATACCTTTGTCTGGAGTCAAAGGATTTGGTTTAAGTTTCAAAACAGGGTCACATGGGCAAAACGTTTTGGACCCTTTATTTCTAGGGATGTCAAGTCATAGTTTGGAATAATGATTATCAGACTGCAGCTTCTGAGCCTAAAGTGACTCTATAACAAATGAAAACTGTGGCTCTAAAGACACATGCGGCTCCTTGGACCCATTGTGGTCAATGGATGCGACTCTCAGGATTAGGAAACTTTGCCCACCCCTGCTGTATAACTTTATCAGTTACAGCTATTTGCTCAGGAGATGCTCCTAGAGCACGCTGTGCCTTTGCAACTGCTCCTTCTCTGAGATCTCTTAGGAGCCTAAAGCATCAGTTGTAATAGTGGTAGTGGTCCAGAAGCCAATCACCAAAGGGGTTGGGGCTGATGGGAGAAGATGACCAATTTCAGCCCTGCAGTAGTTCCTCATCCTGGCCGTTCAGAATTGCTTTGTGTTGAGTGACAGGCTGTTGTATTTCTCCCATGTCTCCTGGGCATCCATCCAGCGCAGACTGGGGAATATCCTCACTCTCACCAACAGGAGGCAGATGGAAGTCTTCAACTGGGCATGGTCAGGAGAGGACCCCCCCCCCCCCCCCATACACTCCAGTTGATAGTCTGCCTCCAAGCCTTGCTGGAGCAGACACAGCAGCTCCTGATCAGTGTGACATCCAGACATTGTGTCTCTTTTTTGGGCTCTTAACCTCTTATTGACCCTAACCTCCATCTCTCAGGGTTTACTGCCCCTAGCTTCCATCTCTCTTCAACAGGGATGGGAGGAATGGGAGCGGAGGAGGACCGCGCTGGGTTTTTCCTCATGCCGTCTACCCTGTTGTGGCCTCGCCTGCAGACACAGCTGCCCCTCCCCACTGGCAGACCGCACGTCTCAGGAGCTCCGACTCCACTGGGAAGCTAGCTCCATTCTAACCCACCACGCCTCACTCCCTGGGGGATGCAGAGAACGTCTTTGGCAGTGGGCCACTGTCGCTGGATCACCCAGTAACGAATCCAGCGTTCGTAGGCCGGTAAACCCATCACACATCGGGCCCCTGCTCTCTCCCCTCCACTACTAGTTTCGGGGAGACAGGATTTTCACACAGTACAGTGCCTTAACCCCTCTTGCACTCGCAGCAGGGAGGGGAGAGAGAGAGGGACCCTCTGAGGAGTCTTCAGCACCCCTCTTCCCCCTAAGCTCGGGGGGGGGGGGCATCTCCAAATCCTGATGTTAACAAAGATTCTTGACTCACTGAACAAAATGTATGCTTGTCAGGAAAACGAGACCTGAGACAAACAGGCCCCCCCTCCTCCTCCAAAACCTAGTACAAGGGGAAATTGAAACCAGCTTGCAAGGGGAAACACCCTACCCCCAGAAAGGCTAGAGAGCAGCCCCAGTCCTCTGGGGATTGAATCAAAAGGGGAGGCCCTGAGGGCATGTAAATGGGGGAAACGGCCTGACTCAAGAGTCCCTACCAACAACTAAAAAAGGCAAATGAGTAAAAAGAGGAAGCACCCTGAGTCCCTTCAACAGGGTGAGGAAATGGAAGAGAAGGTTTAGGAGGAGGAGGTTAATTGAGTGGAAGAGGAGCAGGAACAGGAGGGTTCTCCATCCACCACCTCCTCCCACATTTCTGGGTCAGCAAGAACTGGAGGAGGGCCAGATTCCTAGCTCCCCAGAGTCTTCTAGCCAGGAGACCTTTCATACCCTGAATGTGGAAAAAATAGGAGGAAAACTGAGTCTGCTTGCCCACGTTACCCGAGCGGGGGAAACCTGTGTAAATTTACGGTGGGGGAGCAAATGTGTAGCTCTGACCATGGGCGTGGGGTTGAAGGTGTTGTCATCTGTCTCACATTTTTTCAATCATGGATGACAGGCTCAAAATCCAATAATATTCATGGCCTGGTATGTCAGGTACAGAAAATACACAGATCAAGACTCAAAACGCTCTCCAGCCTGATGGGTGGTCTCCTATCATGCAAACACCACCCACAATGGGCGAACTCCACATGTGGACCCTCAGAACATTGCTGAGACTATACCGATCACAGATAGCACAGGGACTCCATCCTTGGGTGAAAATTCCTGGGAAGGTCAAAGAGGAACTGAGATAGTGGATGAAAACAGATTGGTTCATAGAAGGGATCCATCTAGTAGATCCTCCCAGACTCTATCTCAATGGATGCTTCCCTGAAAGGGTGGGGGGTCCCACATGGGGATTTGCTCCATTCAGGGAACCTGATCCCAGGAGGACTCTCAACGCAGCATCAGTTGGTTGGAACGGAAGGCAGTCTTCCTCTCCATGAAGACTCTAGCCCCTGTAATAGAGAACCAATATGTTGGTATATGCTGACAACATGGCAAAAGCCTATATAAACAAATGAGGCTCACGCACAGAACACCTCCAGACTGGCGAAGACCCTACTAAATTGGGAGGAGAACAATGTGTTATAATTCAGAGCCCTTAATGTTTGTGGGGTGGACAACACCCAAGTGGCTTGGGTAAACCGACAGTCAGTAGACCCCAGCAAGTGGGCACTGAGCGAAGACTTCTTTTGGAGTAGTCACAACAAGGTGGGGTCAACCAGTCCTAGACCTGTTTGCGACCTGGCACAACACCAAGGCTCCTCTTTCTCGGTGCAGAGACCACCAAGCCCTAGCTGTGGATGCTCTGAACCACGAATAGCCAGCAGGCCTGCTTTATGCATTTTCCCTCATTCCCACTGTTGGGGAGGACAATCCACAAACTTCAACAGGAGGGAGCAGAGTTGATTCTGGTGACTCAGTGTTGGCCTCAGAGGGTGTGGTTTTCAGACATACAGAATCTGCAGATAGACCATTACATTTGTCTTCCACTAGCCACAAACCTGAATTTAGACAGTGCCATACTGGGTCCAGATCAGTGGTCCATCGAGCTTAGCATCCTGTCTCTGACAGTGGCCAATCTCAGTTGCTTGAAGTACCCAACAGGTAATTATAGGGCAATTCATTCCCTGCTGTTCACTCCCAGCTCCCGACAGTAGGAAGTTACATTCCCTAAATCTGCTACCCGTTAGTTTCATGAAGTGTCCCTAGTCCTAGTACTATGTGAGAGGGTAAAAAACCATTCCCTGGTAACATGTTCCACGCCACTCATAAACTTCTATCGTATCTCCTCTGTCTTCTCTTCTCCAAGCTGAACCCAACCTATCCAGCCTCTCTTCATAGGGGAACTGTTCCATATCCCTTATAATTTTTGTTGCCCTTCTCTGTACCGTTTCTATTTGAACAATCTTTTTTGAGATGGGGCCACCAGAACTGCACGCAATATTCAAGGTGCGGTTGCACCATCGACTTGTATAGTGGCATTATGATATTTTCAGTCTTATTCTCTATCTCATTATGAATAATTCTGAACATGCTGTTTGCATTTTTTGACAGCCGCTGCACACTGAGCGGAGGTTTTCAGTGTATTGTCCACAATAACTGCCAACGTCCTTTTCCTGAGTGGTAACTCCTAGTCTAGAGCCCACCTTTTTGTAGATTAAGTTTGGATTGTTTTCCCCTATGTACATCACGTTGCACATATCCACATTAAATTTCATCTGCCATTTAGATGCCTGGTTACCCAGTCTCACAAGAACCCACTGCAATTCTTCACAGTCCTCTCGTGTTTTAACTATCTTGAATAACTTGGTGTCATCTGCAAATTTGATCACCTTACTCCCCTTTCCAAATAATTAATGAATATGCTAAACAACACTGGTCCCAATACAGATCGCTGGAGCACTCCGCTATTTGCTTCTCTCCATTGTGAAAGCTGACCATTTAGTCCTTCTCTTGGCTTCCTATCCTTCAGCCAGTTACCAATCCACAATAGAACACTGCCTCCTATCTCATTAATTTTAATTTCCTCAAGAGTCTCTCATGAGGGGCCTTATCAAATGCTTTCTGAAAATCCAGCTGCACTATATCTGGCTCCCCTTTATCCACATGCTTGTTCACACCCTCAAAAAACTCAAATAGATTAGTGAGGCATGACTTTCCTTTTGCTAAATCCTTGTTGACTCTCCCTCATTAACCCATGTTTATCAATATGTCCCATGATTCTGTTTTTAATAATAGTCTCCACCATTTTGTCAGGCACAGATGTCAGGCTCACTGGTGTATAGTTTCTAGGATTGCCTCTGGAGCCCTTTTTAAATATTGGCGTTACATTCACTACTCTTCAGTCCTCGGGTAGAGTGGCAGGTTTTAGTAATAGGTTACAAATTACCAATAGTAAGTCTGCAATTTCATATTTGAGTTCCTTCAGAACTCTGGGGTCTAAGCCATCTGGTCCTGGTGATTTGTTACTATTCAGTTTGTCAATTTGCTCGAGAACCTCTTCCAGAGTTACGTTGATCTGTGACCGGTCTGATTCATCACCTACAAAGAGTAGTTCCCTGAAACCTTCTGTCACAGGGTCCTGTAGTAATCCAAAACCCAGAGACCCTCTGCTTTAACAGCTTGGAGGTTGAGCGTCAAGCATTACAACGCCTAGGATACTCCGATTCTGTACTCAACGCTTCGATGGAAGCAAGGAGACAGTCAACAAAGGATATATTGAGGTTCATGGAGGATTTTTGCTAGATGGTGTACAGACAGTCAGGGCTAGGTAAAGGGTTAAAACCAACACCCTAACTAGACAGATGGCAGTCATCGATTAGTGTCCTATCACGTAAAAGGCAAGAGGTTATCTTGTCATACTTGCATTAGGTTTCTAAGAACTGCTAGACTAATCCCTGCGGTTGTACACCATTTTCCCAACTGGGATTTAAATTTAGTCCTCTGAACCATGACCCAAGCTCCTTTTGAGTCCCTTAGAGAAGCTTTCCTAAAGTTTCCCATTCTTTCCCTAAAGGTAGCCTTTCTCATAGCTGTTAAGCTCTGCAAGAAGAGTTTCTGAATTGGGAGGTCTCAAGATTCAGTGGTTACTCTTGGGTTAGAATCTTGGTTCATACTAAAGGTATTCCTGGATTCATAGGGCTTAGGAAGCTTTTTTCCCCTCTTTCTGCCCTAATCCAGTGCACCATAAAGAATACGAGTGGCACTGATTTAGATGTTTGTAGTAGGGGTGGGACCAAACTAAAAAAACAGGCTATCGGTTTTACCGGTTTAAAAAAATAAATCGGTTTTACCGGTAAAACCGGTTTACCGGTACTGGTTTATTTTCATTGATTTCAATGGAGAAGTGTCCCCATTGAAATCAATTACCCCCCAAAACCTCTCCCCCTCCCAGGCTGCGCGGGTGGAAGGGGGGACACCCCCCACCCAGGATTTTTTATTTATTTAAAAAAACCGGACCTGCGGGCAAGTCCAGGCCACTGCCACACCACTAGCTGCCCGGCGGCAGCCAGGGCTATTGCTGAAGGTGGAGGCAGCCTCCGGGAGCCCTCCTGACTGGGGCAGCACTCTGGGTTAATTCCCCCCCCCCCATCCGCCTTTTACCTGGGCTGTGTGGTGGTGGCGGCGGCGGCGGCAGCAGCGTGGTGCGGGTCTGGCTTCAGCACTGGCTTCACTAGGAATTCCAGGGAAGCCTGGAAGTTCCCCGGAAGGCATAGTGAAGCGCTCAAGTGAAGCCAGCGCTGAAGACGCCGCCGGACCCGTGCCGCGCTGCTGCCGCCCCCGCCACCCACAGCCCAGGTAAAAGGAGGATGGGTGTGTGTGTGTGTGCGTGTGCGTGTGTTAACCCAGAGTGCTGCCCCAGTTGGGAGGGCTCCCGGAGGAGAGCTGCCTCCACCTTCAGCAATAGCCCTGGCTGCCGCCGGGCAGCTAACACTGCGGCGACAGCCCGGATTCACCCGCAGGTTCGGTTTAAAAAATAAAATAAAATCCAGGGTGGGTGTGTGGGGTCCCCCCTTCCACCCTTGCAGCCTGGGAGGGAAAGTGAAAGTGCGTGGTGGTTGGGTTTTTTGGTTTGTTTACATTGCGGCCATTGACTTCAATGGCCGCAATGCAAAAAAAATCCAGTAAAAATCTGGCACCGGTACGGGGAATTCTCGGATCTATCCGATACTGCCAAATACCGGCAGTATCAGGAGATCTGAACTTCCCATCCCTAGTTTGTAGAGCCCTTGAGGTCTATATTGCCAGACTGCGTCCTTTAGAAAAACTTGAACCCTATTTAACGTTCAGTCTAATCACAGGGGTCAGAAAGCTTCCAGGTCACTTATATCAAAGTGGATAGTGGAGGCTATTTCTGATGCCTATGTGGCCCGAGGAGCTGTGCCTCCTAAATCCATTTGCGCTCACTCCATTAGAGGAGCAGCCACATCTTGGGACTATCAGAATAGAGCCAATTACTCACAGATTTGTAGGGCAGTGACTTGGTTATCTATTCACATTTTCTCTAAACGTTACATTTCCAGCTCTTGGACTGTGCGGACACTGCCTTTGGGAGATGGGGTTTTAAGGCAGTTTTTTTTTTTAAAAGAAACAGGATTAGAGTTCCTCTGTTACTGGGGTACACTGCTATCATACATCCCCAGTCTCTGCTGGATAAATGTCCAGGAGACTAAGGAAAACTGGGTACTTGTGAATTTTCCTTCTGCTGAAGTCTCCTGGGCATTCATCCACCCCCACCTGATAGATGGGAGTTAGGGGGTTTCTTTGAAGTCAAGCCTGTTGCTGCTTTGACCTGGAGTTTAGTATTTTTGTTCAGTTGAGGTTATCAGTTACGTTTAGTGTAAATTTGAAGTGGGTTGCTTTGTGAGGACACATCTGGAGCAGGGGGAGTTGGATCTCTTCCTAAGCATGCCCAGTTGAAGACTTACTCTGCCACCTTCTGGTGATGATGGGGATTTTCCCCAGTCTGTGCTGGATGGATGCCCAGAAGACTTCAGTAGAGGGGAAATTCACAAGCTATGTACCCAGTATTCTTGATTTGGGAACCAGAGCCCATCTTTTGTGAAGCAGCTGACCTCTCTGTCACAGGGGCAGATAATTGTGGCCATTTGCACCTTGAATTTCACAAACCTTGTACCACCTGCTATTGTGGCCAGTGCCAACTTCTGCTTTCCCCATTTGTTTGTGGCTGTAACTGATGCAAAAGTTTCTTTACCTGCCTCCTTTTTTTATTTCAGTGCCTCATACACACTCTTCCTCCCATTCCCTGGTCCTTCAGATCTGTGTTGGCAGCACAACCACAGAGTAAACCGTTTTCAAAAATTTATTTGCTGCGTTGGTATACTCTGCACTTGAGTTTACTGCAGTTACTATGCATTTCAAGGGGTTGGATGGCCTGTTTCATCTGGGAGGAGCTTGAGGCTGCAGAGCAGACATGACTGCTGTAATGGCAACAAGGCCTCTTGAAGTTGGTAAATCCAAGAATGTCTGTTCTTCCCAGAATATATCTGAAGAACAATTTGATAAATAGCATCTATTCTGGTCATTTGTTTCTCATAAAATTATTCTCATTATGAAACCTGTGGAATACCTATGATTGGTAGTCCAGTCATTGGACTGGTAGCCCAAACATGTAGGGAGATCAGATCAGTGTCTGCTATGCTAGGAGTCCCTTCAGGTTGCCCATCTCAGTTGAGCATCCGTCCTGGCATCCGAAGGTGAAGTGCATGGTGCAGGACTTTATAGCCTCTTGTGATGACATCTAGATGTTGCCATAGTATCTTGATGCTTTTGTCCATAGTTGGGCCAGAATGTGCCCAGTGATGTGAGGCGGAAACCTTTCTGGAAAATATTTTGCTATATTTTTCTGGAAAATTTTCTGGCTCTAAAAACTTCGTTGATTTTTTTTTCTAATTAAATATTTCAGTTCAGCTACTTTATGGGTATTGTAAAAACTTTTGAAATATTTATCCTGCACATAAAATTAACATAGGGTATTTTCAGACATGATGCTAACTCCAGTTTAATCACACTTGAATGTTTCTTACGCATGGTGCAGGGCTTTATTGGTGCTCTGTGCAGCCCTGCAACATGCATAAGAAATGTTTGTGGTTAAACTGGGTTTAGCGTCATATCTGAAAACATCAATAGTGTACTTTGTGAGTTTTGTTTACTAAGTACACGTCAAACATGCTAAATCAAATCCCAATCAATTTAGGGCATTGGAAAATGTTTCAGAAAATTTGCATCAGAAAATTTTCCAATTCCAAATTTCCAAGAAAACCCACATCACTGCTTGTGCCCAAAACAGCAGCCAAAAAATTCCTTGCTCCACATCTGCTCACTGCATTTGTGTTTTCTGCTCATGTTGCCCAGTTAGGTTGGTCCGCCCTCGGATGCTGATGGAACCGCAGCGGTTCCAGGAGGCTCTGAGGAAGTTATCCCTGGACCCTGATGGCCACTCTGCCGAGGTGCTGGTGCAGCGTTGGAACATCTTGTTGGGAGTGGCCATCGATAAGGTGGCTCTGAGACGTCCCCTGCCCCCGTCTCGTCGCAGCAGGACCCCTTGGTTTACCGCGGGGCTGCGGTGTATGAAGCGGGTAGGCAGGAGACTAGAGCAATGCTGGTGTTGGACTTGCTCTGAATCTGACCAACTTCTCCATAGGACCCGTTTGCGGTCCTATGTTGAGGCTGTGAGGACAGCAAAGAAGGAATTCTTTGCTGCCCTCAGCGTCTGCAAAGTCATGTCCGGCGGAGCTGTTCCAGGTGGTGCGGGGACTGGTCAGTCCGGCCTCCCTCTGCCTGGACGGGGACTTGTCCCAGGCCTGCTGTGAGGAGTTCGTTACCCACTTTGCAGACAAGATGGCTCAGATTCAGAGTAATTTCAACAGTGGGTTGGATGCAGTAGGTGGTGAGCGTGAGGTTATGGAGGCACCGTCTGGTCAATTTTTCTGGGAGGAGTTTCAGGAAGTAACGTTGGCCGATGAGGTGGATGTCTTGGGGTCTGTTCAAGCCACAAGTTGTGAACTAGATCTGTGCCTGTCCTGGTTGGTAAAAGCTTCCAGGGAGACGTTGGGGTCGGTTCTGGTGGGGGTGGTTAATGCGTCGCTTCGGCAGGGGAGGTTGTCGCCCAGTCTCAAGGAGGCTGTGGTGTGCCCCTTGCTGAAGAAGCCTTCGCTGGATGTGTACACACTTGCCAGTTACCGTCCTGTCTCTAATCTTCCCTTTTTAGGGAAGGTTATTGAACGGGCCGTGGCTCTGCAGCTTCAGGCGCATCTGGACCATATCTGTTTCCTTAACCCTTTTCAATCTGGGTTCCGCTTCAGCTATGGTACTGAGACGGCGATGGTGGCTTTGGTGGACGATCTCCACAGGGAGATGGATGCAGGATGTTCTACATTCTTGATCCTGCTAGATCTCTCGGCCGCTTTTGATACCGTGGACCATGGGCTGCTGTTGAGATGGCTGTGAGACCTGGGCGGTCTGGACGGGACTGTCCTTGGGTGGTTCCGCTCATTCCTCTCGGGGAGAAGCCAGTGGTTGGTGCTGGGGGCTGAAATATTGAGCCCCCGGGCCTTGATGTGTGGCGTTCCGCAGGGTTCGATTCTGTCTCCGTTTTTTGTTTAATGTGTATATGCAGCCCCTGGGGGAGATAGTGAGAGGGTTCGGGGTGTGATGTCACCAATATGTTGATGATACTCGGCTGTACCTCTTGTTTTCGACCAACCCAGGTCCTGCTGTCTCGTTGCTTTCCCAATGTTTGGAGGGCTGTGGCTGATTGGATGCGGCAGAGCAGACTGAAGCTCAATCCTGATAAGACGGAGGTGATGGTGGTGGGTAGGGTGAGGGAAGTGCCAACTCCTCCGGGGGGGAGGGGTCTGCACTCCCATAGCCCAGCAGGTTCGGAGTCTGGGGGTGGTTTTGGATCCAGGCCTCTTATTCACGCCTTTATAACCTCGAGGCTAGACCACTGCAACGCGCTCTACGTGGGGCTTTCCTTGACTCTGGTTCGGAGACTCCAGCTGGTGGAGAATGCAGCGGTCCGTCTCATGGGAGCATATTACACCTGTTCTTCTTCGAGGATCTCCGCGATTCTCACTCCTGGGATTCACTCTCTGCTCCGCAGGTACTGGAAAACCTTTCTGTCAGCAGTATCCAGGCAGGATTTTCCTGGAAAAGACTATAACATGGTGGGGCTTCGCCCCCCCACCCCCCCGTCCTCAAAAGCGTGGGTTCGCATCACGTGGGACGGGCCGCTATAAATAGGGGGAGGAGCCCTCACCGCCTCGGTTCCTTCCAACCGCGTGGCGTTGGAACACCTTTACAACGCTAGTCAGCGTTGGTCAGTAGTAAAAAAAAGAAAAGAAAAAAGAACGTGAAACAGTGAGTGCAGCCCTTGCCTGTGGGGTCTCATCCCCTGGGCACAATCCGTCCTTTGGGGGGACTGGGAATGCCCAAACATCCGGGCTTTAAGAGGTGTAGCTCCTGCCCCGCGACTTTGTCCATCAGCGATCAGCACGCCCGTTGTGCAGCCTGCCTGGGTGAAGCCCAGACCCGCAGAGCCTGTTCGGTGTTATCAAACAGAGCTAAAAGGGCCAGGGCACTGCGCTTGCAGGACTTGATCACAAAAAGGGCTTCGGCGGGTGGAGAAGAGGGGCCTCTCAGGCTCCCCACCTGGCCCTCCACGACACTGATGGAATCGGCGCAGATGGAACCTGCGCAACCCAGGCCCGAAGGATCCGGGACGGCTCCGAGACCCGCGGTACTGCCCACACCGGCAGAGAGCCCCTGGTACTGTATGCCCAGTAGAGGGTGGTACGGAGGTCCCCGCACCCATAGCCCTGCCCACTCCTCAGAACGGGGTACCAGACGGACGGAAGGGGAGAAGAAGAAAAAGAAGAGCTCCAGGGAACTGCCGGAGCGGTTGGGCGCACGGGACGCGGCTGCTCCCCAGATGCAACAAGCATGGGGCAACCGACCTCCATCGGAACCGACGGGTGTGACACCCCAGGGGCTCCCCCCACAGCAGTCAGCACCGCCCACACCGATGGTTCCGCCCGTTCTACTTACCCTCCCGACGTCAGTACCCATGGAGGCGCGATCCCAGGCACACACATGGTACCGTTCAAGGTCCAGGTCACCGCGGTACCAAGACGAACCCGGCACCCTGCTACGGTTCCACAGGGAACGTAGATCCCGATCGCCGTGTTCCTGCTGTTCACCCTACAATCCTAGGGATAGACATTTTGATTATACATACGCCCAGGGTTACCGCTACCTATCCCGCAGCCCCTCGCCCTACATGTCTCGGATGGACTTTGACGCCCTAGCGCGTTCCAGACTGGAGCATCCGTTCCTTCCCCCACCCCTGAGGACGGCACCGATGGTGCCGGTATCTCGCCCGTCACCATCAGATGCGGGCTCGGTACCGATGCAGGCGAATATCGGTGCACCGGACACAGCGCATTGGAGCCACTAGCGATGACGGAGATGCAGCCGTGGGTCGAAAGGTTAACACCCTCCAGGGCCACAGACCTCTTGACCTCACTGCTGGGGAACCAGAGGGAGGAACTGGGACAGACGGTACCGTTGGTACCGAGGCCTGCTACAATAGTTTCCTTGGGGGAGATCTGCTTCCAGATCGTTTTCATCATCACCTTCTCCTCTTACCTCCTTCTCCTCCTCCGCTGGGTAGCTCTAGTGCTGGCCAATAGGAGGCAGATGACTGATTTCTTCTATGCGCATGCGCGCCAGGAGCTACCCGGTCCCTCAGTCTGTTCATCTGCCTCGGCCGGTAGGACGCGTTCCGCGGGAGCTCCAAAGCTCTGCACCTGAAAAGAGAAAGAGAAAGAAAGAAAGAGTAATATCTCAGCCTTACTGCCTGGCAGGTGAGGGATCACAGTCACTCAGCCCCTTACGGGGGGCCAACTGTTGGGGAAGCTTGTCTCTTCTCTTCCCCCAGCCCCCCCTCCTCCACCGCCTGCCGGCAGTTCAGCTCCGGGGCGGCGCGGCCACGCCCGGGAGCTTTGGGGCCAACTTTACTCTCATTACTAGGGGCAAGAGAGTTCAGAGCAGTAACTCCGGGGCGGCACGCCGCACCCGCGAACACCGCGGGCAATAGAAGGGGCAAACATGTTTGTGCGATAGCTCCGGGGTGGCGCGCCACGCCCGGGAGCATGTGGGGCCGAAATGGCCGTTTACACCAATAAGCCCTAGGCAGGGAACTCGGGGACAGCGCGGCTGGACCTCGGAGTCTCCCCTGGCCATTATCCTTCAAGCAAGGCCCCTGCTCGAGGGCCTTTTCCTCGCAGTACGCAGGCCGGGCGGCAAGGCTTACTGCCTAACAACTACACGTGCCGGCCCCATGCCGGGCAGAGGCAGCGCTGCTGGTTTTCTCCCCAGCACCTTTTCTCGGCCTCAGATTACAATCTCACACCTGCCTAGCAACAGCACGTGACGGCCCCCTGCTGGGCAGAGGCAGCGCTGCTTGTCTTCTCCCCAGCACCAGCCTCTCGTGGCCCCTCCCCCCCCCCCTCCTCCTCCTCTTCTACAGCGGGGCCAGCTCGTTTGGGCTCCCTCCAGGGAGGAGTTAACCCTTACGTGTCTCATTTATTTTTATCTAGACTATGAGCACGGCTCAGCCCCCCCACGGGGCCACCCCCCCGCAAGTGGCAGCCCCTTCACAGGAGGAAGACACGCAAGTACGCTTAGCCTCCATAGAAAAATCTATTGGAGAGATCTTGGCCACCCTGGGGAATTTACCTCAACCAAGTAGGAAGCGGCGTCCTAAGCCTCCTAAGTCCAAGGCAGGGACTTCTGGCAAAAAGAGACCTAGACGCCCCTCAGGTGACACTCGTCACTCTATTCAGTCCTCAGCTGAAAGTGACCAAGAGGGCCAGCAGGGTGATCTGAACCAGGCCCTTTCTGAGCATAGGCAGCCCGAGTCCGTTCATTCCTCAGCTTCCGAGCACACTCACTCCGAGTTAGAGGAGGGCGAATGGGTTGAACAAACCACAGATTCCACCGATGGAGAGAGGCAATTTCCTGGGCAGTACAGGAATGAGCTTATCTCTCAGGTGATTAAAACTCTGCAGTTACAGGAGAAACCTCCTAAACGGGACTCCTCTGACTCACAGGAGGAGGACACACGACAATACATTCCATCAGTTCATGGCAGAGACCAGGGCCTCCCCTTAGACAAGGCTTTTGAGAGGCTGGTACTGCAAGAGTGGAAGCAGCCTGATAAGAGTTTTAAAATGAATAGGGCTCAGGATTCCCTTTACTCGTTCTCCAGGAGGAAGGCCCCCTTGTTCCGTTCACCTAAGGTGGACGCGGGTGCTGCTTCCCTAGCTCGGCACACGGTGTTCCCCACTGAGGGGGATTGCCACCCCCGGGACGCTACGGATAGAGCAGTGGATACTGCTCTTAAGAAGGCTTCCGAAACCACTTCGGCGGCCCTAAAGATAGGAATAGCGTCCTCTTATGTGTCCAGAGCCATGCTCGCTTGGCTCCAGGAGCTCCAAGACCCAGACATTTCTGAGGGTAAGGCTCAACGCCTAAATTCCAGAATTCACATGGCGGCCGCCTTCTTAGCAGACGCGACCACCGATAACTTAACGTGGTCGGCCAGATCTGTAGCCAACAATGTGGCCGCTAGGCGTAGACTCTGGCTCCGCTCATGGGATGGTGATGTCACCGCTAAGAACTTACTTACTGCCTCCCCGTACAAAGGCTCAAAATTGTTTGGGGTCTGCCTGGAAAAGGTCTTGGAGGAGGCGTCCAGCAAGGATAAGACTAAGACCCTCCAACAACTTTCAAGTAAAAGGGGTTCCTTTAGACAGCAGCCCTTTCGCTTCAGGGGCTTCTCAGCCCCATATAGGAAATTCCAAGCGCCGGCACAGAGGGCGTATACCTCCAACTTTGCCTTCCGGGGCAGGGGTAGAGGCTTCCGCTCGGGCAGGTATGACAGGCGCCGATCAAGAGGCCCCCCTGCCACTCAACCCAGGCAGGACTCCTGACTGCTCCGCCCGGCCGGTCGGAGGCAGGCTTCAACTGTTCCACGAGGTATGGTCTCTCTCGGTTTCCGACGCCTGGGTCCTCTCCTGCGTGGGACAGGGCTACGCTATCCAATTCGACTCCCCTCCTCCAAGCAGATTTTTGGTCTCCCCCGCATCAAGAGATCCAGGAAAACATCTCGCAATGACCCAGGAGATCAAGAGGCTGCACCGCTCCAGAGCAATAGAAAGGGTGCCACTGACCCAACGATTCTTGGGATTGTACTCCATTCTTTTCTTGGTGGCAAAGAAGACAGGGACCTGGAGAGCAGTGTTAGATCTGAAGGCCCTGAATCATCACGTGACAAAGAGAAGGTTCAAGATGGAGACCGTGGCCTCCATTTGCCACAGCATCCACAAGCTGGACTGGATGGTGTCCCTGGATCTACAGGACGCTTACCTCCACATCCCGATCAAATCAACATACCGGAAGTGGCTTCGCTTCGCCTACAACCACCAACATTGGCAGTTTCGAGCCCTCCCTTTCGGACTAGCCTCATCCCCCAGGACGTTTACCAAAATCCTGATCCCCCTGGTGGCGAATCTAAGGATGGAGGGCATACACATACATCCTTACCTAGACGATCTCCTGATCCGAGCCCAGTCACCGGAGAAGACCATAGCGGATCTCAACAGGACGATTCTCTATCTGCAGCAACACGGTTTTCTCGTCAACTTGGCGAAAAGCCACCTGACTCCGACACGAACACTTCAACATCTGGGCGTGGTCATCGATACCACCTCCGACCGCGCATTCGTACCCCCAGACAGGGCACGGAAGATAAGACGGCTGGTGGGAACCCTCAGATCAGCTCGTCGCCTCAGACTCAAGTCGCTCGCTTCCCTCCTGGGCCTGCTGGTTTCCTGCACTGCCCAGGTGACATGGGGCAGGTTCCACCTTCGTCACTTGCAGCGGCTGCTAGCTCCTTTGCAGCGGGAGCTCACGAGCGGGTTGAACCCCTGGGTACTCATACCAGCGCATCTAAAAAACTCGATGTCCTGGTGGTTAGAGCCCGCACACTTCCTGCAAGGGGTTCCCCTCACAGACCCCCCGAGGGACATAATCACAACAGACGCCAGCTTGACGGGCTGGGGGGCACACACGACGACACGCTCGGTGCAAGGACTATGGTCCCCCCAGGACGCGAAACAACAAATAAACTTCCTGGAGCTGAAGGCCATTCGCCTGGCTCTTCAACACATCTTCCCCACCGGGACCAATTCCCACCTACTCATTTACACGGACAACATGACTGCCAAGGCATATGTCAACCATCAGGGCGGATCCCGGTCGCTCCAACTACATCGGGAAGCGACGCGTCTATTCAAGTGGGCCCAAGCCCATGTACTGTCCCTGAAGGCACTCCACATCAGCGGCCAAGACAACGTCACGGCGGACTGGCTCAGCCGCCAGGTATTGCAGCCTCACGAGTGGATGCTCAACAAGACAGTGTTCCACAGCATTGTGAGCTGGTTCGGACTCCCTCTCATCGACCTGTTTGCAGCAAGGAACAACGCCCAGCTGCCCCGCTTCATGACACGGGACCCATGCCAACAGGCGGAGGCCATCGACGCCCTGAATCAACCGTGGCCGCGGGGTCTACTATATGCCTTCCCCCCGTTTCCGCTGCTCCTCCGAACTATTGCAAAAGCACGCAGGGAAAGAGCACTCCTAATCCTCATCGCTCCCTGGTGGCCCCGGAGGCCCTGGTTCTCGGAACTCATTCAACTGAGTCAAGGCCAGTACAGGACACTTCCTCTCCGGTCAGACCTTCTTCGTCAGGGTCCCATTTCCTGCCCAGACGTCCAGACTCTACAGTTGACAGCCTGGCGATTGAGCGCGCTGCCCTGAGGCGAAGGGGTTATTCCGAACCAGTCCTTGATACCCTTCAAAGTTCTCGAAAACCAGCCACTAGACGCTCATACCAAAGTACTTGGAAAACCTTTGCTACTTGGGCTAAGAGAAAAGGCTTGGACCCCAGGCGGGCAGGAGTTCCTCACGTATTAGAGTTCTTACAGCAGGGCCTGGATAAGGGACTCAGGGCAAATACCTTAGCTAGGCAGGCGGCTGCTCTCGATGCCGTTTTAAGAGCTTCAACTGGTAGACCTATCTCCTCACACGCACATGTGCGCAGATTCATCCGAGCAGCTAGGCTGCTGTCCCCTCCGGTTGTGCACCGGGTGCCTTCCTGGAATCTAAATTTGGTCCTGGAGGCTCTGACGCGACCTCCCTTTGAGCCCCTAAAGCATATTTCCTTGTATCTTCTTACACTCAAAACAGTCTTCTTAGTTGCGGTCACGTCAGCTCGGAGAGTCTCGGAGCTGAGTGCACTGTCAATGGAGGACAATTTTTGTATTTTTCGACCTGATTCGGTCGTCCTTAGATTGGACCCGGCCTTCATCCCGAAGGTAAATTCGTACTTCCACAGGGCCCAGGAATTGGTACTTCCCTCTTTTTGCCCCAATCCTGTTCACCACAAAGAGAAAGTCTGGCACAAACTGGATGTCAGACGAGCGCTCAAAATTTATTTGTCCAGGACTCGGCCCTTTCGCAAATCCACAGCCCTCTTTGTGAACACTCGACCAGCTGTCCAGGGTCTCAAGGCCTCAAAAACCTTGTTATCTAAATGGGTGAAACAAGCCATTATTGAGGCCTACCGGGCTGGCGGGAGGATTCCCCCCTTGCAGATCTGGGCCCACTCGGTTCGCAGTGCGGCCACCTCGTACGCCTTTAAGGCACAAGCCTCCTACGAGGAGATTTGTAGGGCCGCAACATGGGCGTCCCCACATACCTTCATACGCCATTACAAGATCAATATTTTTCAATCAGCTGAGGCTGCCTTTGGCAGACGGGTACTGCAGTCAGTACTGGAGGCTCCCAGTGCTGGCGGCTCCCACCCGTAGCGGAGGGATTTGGCTCTGGTACATCCCAGCGGAGGAGGAGAAGGAGGTAAGAGGAGAAAGGAGAATTGGTTACCTACCTTCGTGAATTCCTTTCTCTCTTACTCTCCTGATCCTCCTCCGACCCTCCCTGCCGCACAGCACTCAGCATCTCACTTATATAACTGTTTTTTCACTTGACCATGTTCGGTCCCAGTTTAGCTGATTCTTGATATTATGCGCTTAACGTATTACAGTTTTTTCCTGAAGTTATGTTTTTCCAGGTGATGATAATTACAGGGGCACTCGGCTATCTTATCGACTGAGGGACCGGGTAGCTCCTAGCGCATGCGCATAGAAGAAATCAGTCATCTGCCTCCTATCGGCCAGCACTAGAGCTACCCAGCGGAGGAGGATCAGGAGAGTAAGAGAGAAAGGAATTCACGAAGGTAGGTAACCAATTCTCCTTTCTCTAGAGGAGGATGAAACCATCTCCCCTCCTCCCCCCGATGCCATATTGGACCAGAGCCCGTCCCTTGCCACCGAGGACTCTTAGGCCTTTCAAGGGATGCTAAGGAGAATGGCTACCTCCCTTCCCAAACTGCCCACCAGAGTGGTGAAGAAGTCTCCGACTGGACCCATATTTGGGATCTTAGGGGCAGGTGAATCAGGGCATATAATGCTGCCGATGCTAGAGCAGAAACCCGCTTCTGTGACTCCCACTAATAAGTTGGCGGACTCGCTCTATGCGGTCCCCAAGGAAGGGGCAGAGATTTTTCATAAACACCTGCCCCCAAACTCCCTAGTGATAGCTGCAGCTTCTCTGAAGTCTAGAGCGGGAGGGGTGCAGACATCCCCATCGGATAGGGAGGGAAGGAGACTGGATGTCTTGGAACGGAAGATGTTCTCTTCAGACTCCCTAATGTTTAGGATAGCCAACTATGCATCAGCAGTGTGTGGCTATCAACACTGTTTGTGGTCCCGACTCAGCAGCACCATAGACCCTAACCAGATTCCTGCTCTCCAGAAAGAGGGGTTACAAATGGCACAGTTTCAATTAACAGCAAACATGCACATAGCAGATGACAATGCCAGAGGCATGGCTTTGGCTATAGCACTGCACAAACATGCATGGCATCGCTCCAAAGCTTTGACTCAGGAGAATAAGGCCAGAATAGAAGACCTACCGTTTGACTGCGAAGGGCTCTTTGCCGCATCTACAGATGATACACTGAAAAAGATTAAAGAGATTAATCAAATGGCTAGGTCTACAGGGGCTATACGTACCACCCATAAAAGACGCTACCCTGCGCAGAGCCCCTACTTCTTCTCACCCAGAAGGCCCGCTTATACCTCTTATAATTACAAGATGGGGAAGCGGGCCCAACAGCAGAGCACGGCGCAGTACCACCAACTACAGGGGCCTCAACAGCGCAAGGCCTTCTATAGGCAAAGCCATCTCCCAACGCGTCATTGGGACAACAAACTAAGTCCAGCTTTTAGCGAGAACCTGGTCAAGGGAGTGCATGAGGACAAGCCCTCTTTTAATGATCGCCTACTACCTTTTCTTACCCCAATGGGAAGCTATTTCCTCTGACTGTTGGGTCATGGAGATTGTACAATTTGGCTATGCCATTGTTTTGATCCGTTCCCCATTCCTCTTCCCACCCCCCAAGGGCCCCCCCCAACTCAAATAATAGTTGAAGTATGGAAATTACTTCAGAAGGAAGCCATTGAGCCTGTCCCTGTATCTGAACTTAATACAGACTTCTATTCAAAATTCTTTGTGGTTCCTAAGGAGGACAAGGGGTTCCGACCTATCGTAGACCGTACGCGGCTCAACAAATTTGTCGGTAGGTTTAAATTCCGTATGACTTCTCTCCAGATTATTATTATGGGTCTTCAGCAGGGCGACTGGCTAGCCTCCCTTGATCTACAGGATGCATATTTTCATATTTCTATCCACCCTTCTCACCGCAAATACTTATGTTTTGTTGCAGGAAACTGTCAATTTCAATACAAAGTTCTCCTATTCGGACTATCTACGGCCACACTCGTCTTCACCAAATGTGTCGCTGTGGTGGCCGCCCATCTCCGACATCAGGTAGTGAGGAGATTCCCATATCTGGACGACTGGTTGCTTGCAGCGGTATCACAACGTGCCCTGCACAAACATTTGGAAATGACAATAGAGTTACTCAAGAACTTAAGCTTCTTGATCAATCTTCCCAAGTCACATCTATGCCCCTCACAACGCCTACCGTTTATAGGGGCGATACTGGATACCTGTCAGGCAGGGCATATCTACCAACAGATTCCTAGCCATAAGGGAAGCTCTGGAGGAGCTACTAGCGTGACCAACAAGATCAATACGCTACTTCCCTCATCTGCAAGGTCTCATTGCATCCACCGCAATGGTGGCGCCTTATGCTTGCCTACACATCAGACCACTCCAACAATGGTTGGCTCGCAGTTATACCACATCGGTACAGTCGCTCAACATGAAATTGACAATACCTCTGGGGTGCACAAAAATCTACAGTGGTGGGGGGATACAGAACAAGTTCCCAAAGGGATGCCCTTCGATCTCCCAGATATCCGTGCATCCATCACTTCAGATGCTTCTCTGACTGGCTGGGGGGCTCGCATGGGAGACATGCAGGTACACGGCCTATGGTCTGCAGAAGAGACAAAGTTCCACATCAGTCTGCTAGAGCTCAGAGCCATATGTTGGGCTCTGAAGGCCCTGCTACCTCATGTCAAGGGAAGAAATATTCTGATTGTGACAAACACCACCACAACAATGTGGTATGTGAACAAGCAGGGTGATGCAAGGTCCACACGCCTGTCCATAGAAGCAGAAGCCATCTGGCATTGGTGCATAGGGCACAAGATGCACATACAAGCTATTCATCTGGCGGGCCAGGACAACTCAGTGGCAGATGGCCTCAGCCGCAAGATGTCGGACCAGCACGAGTGGTCCATGAACATCGAGATCCTGCAGGATATCTTTGTGCACTGGGGGACACCGGTAATAGATCTATTCACGTCACAAGAAAACATGAAGCTGCCAGAATACGGCAGCTGCGCGGGGGTGGCCCCGGGATCAGTTGCGGACGCCTTTGCAATATCCTGGCACGGGACCTTCCTTTATGCTTTTCCCCCGATCCCTCTACTGCACAGAGTACTATGCAAGGTCAGGACAGACACAGCTCGCTTAATCCTGATTGCACCCTATTGGCCTCGCCAACCATGGTTCCAAACACTTCAGATGATAGCATCAGGTGTCAAGACCCTTTCTCTTATACCAGACCTGCTATCGCGAGCTCGAGGGATAATTCTGCACCACGATTAACAGATGCTCCACCTCTCCGCTTGGCTAATCCTGCTTTCTTAAGGAATGCACCACCTGAGGTTTCGGAAATCCTTCTGAATTCCCGAAGGCTTTCTACGCGAAGGTGATACCAGGCAGAGTGGTTGCGTTTTTCGAAGTGGTGTGAAACAGGCTATTTCTCTACACAACCTTACTATGAATCACGTGTTCATGTACTTGTTATTCCTGCAGAGGTCGTCTCTTGCCGTTCCATCCATAAAGGTTCATTTGGCGGCATTTTCGTCACGCCTGCAGCCAGAAGGTCAGGAAACTTTGTTTTCTCATCGATTGATGAGATCATTCTGGAAGGGATTGATGAACACTTTTCTACCGAGGTCCCAACCGACCCCCACAGGGGGACCTGAATCTGGTGTTATCAAAGCTGATGGGATGTCCCTTTTGAACCCATGTTCTCATGTACCATGGAAAAATCTAACAATTGACTGCTTTCTTGGTAGCTATTACTTCGGCAAGAAGAGTGAGTGAGTTGACTGCCCTCAGAGCGTCACCCCCTTATACTCTGTTCCATAGGGATAAGGTTGACTTGAGAACTGACCCAACTTTCGTACCTAAGGTAGTTTCACCTTTTCATCTGAATCAAACAATCTCGTTGCCAGTGTTTTCCCCAAAGCCCCATGCTTCTCATGCAGAATGAGCGCTTCACACCTTGGATGTTGAAAGGGCGCTTGCCTTCTACACTGAAAGAACCAGGGATATTAGAGCTTGCGACTCCCTGTTTGTCTTATGGAGGACAGAAAATTGGAGTCAAAATCTCTTCGCAATGACCATCCAAACAGATTACTCTATGCATAAGGAGATGTTATGAGTTAGCTCACAAGACCTCACCCTTGGACATAAGAGCACACTCTACCAGGGCTACTACTACGTCCATTGCCAGTCTCTGTGGGATACCTATCTCTGACATATGTAGAGCTGCCACATGGGCTTCAGTGCATACCTTTACGAAGCACTATTCTTTGGATCTCGCTGCCAGGTCACACTCCCAGGTGGGCAAGGCGGTCCTGAACTCGCTTTTTGGTTAACATCCTCGACTCCTTCCATCTAGAGGTAGATGATCAACTGCTTTTTACTCTACCAAGAGTGACAATCGCGGAGATCCTCAAAGAAGAAATAGAGGTTACTTACCAGTAACTCTGTTCTTCGAGAGAGCTCCGCATAGTCTCACATCTCGCCCTCCTTCCCCTCAGTCTTGGTTGACATAACTGGGTCTTCCGGACCGGGGTTGGAAGGAACTGAGGCGCTGAGGGCTCCTCCCCCTATTTATACCATCCCGTCCCGTCCCATGTGATGCGAGCCCACGAGTTTGAGGGTGGGGTGGGGTGGAGGGGCAGAGCCCTCACCATGTTAATAGTCTTTTCCAGGCAAATCCTGCCTGGATACTGCTGACAAAGGTTTTGTCAGAAACCTGCGGAGCAGGGAATGAATCCCAAGAGTGAGAATATGCGGAGCTTTCTCAGAAAAGAGTTACTGGTAAGTAATCTCTATTGCGCCGTGCTCTGCGCTGGCTGCCTATAGCGTACCAAGCCAGGTTCAGGGTGCTGGTGTTGGTCTATAAAGCTCTATATGGTCTGCGCCCCATATACCTTGGGGACCACTTCACCTTCTGCGCCCCTGGCGGTCTGCCAGGGGAGCCTTCCTGGAGGTCCCCCGTGTTAAACGCGGGGCCATGATGGAGAGGGCGTTCTTGGTGGCTGGGCTGTGGCTTTGGAACTCCCTCCCGGAGGAAGCTTGCCTGGCCCCGGGCCTGATGGCTTTTCGCCGAGCCTGTAAGACCTGGCTGTTCACCCAGGCCTTCGGAGGGGGGCGGATTTTTGGGATCGGTGTGGAGGTGGGTAGTTTTGAATTGTTTATAATTGATGATGTTTTATGTGTTGTTTTTATTGTTGCGAGCCGCCCCGGGATGCCGTAGACATGAGGGGGCGGCCAATAAATATAAATAAATAAATAAAATGGTCCCTTTCACTAATTAGACTGCTACTTCCCTGAAATCTTTCAGACTGCTAACTATGCATTCCTTAATATTGTGTATGGTCACTGTCCCCTTCCAGTAATTGGAAAGGCTCATGGCTGTCACTGCCTGGTACAGATGTTTTTCTCTTCTACCCTTGCTCAACTGCGAGCCCCCTCATCTCCCTCCTTGATTTGTCAGGGATTCCCTAACTGGCCCTTGCCCATGTGTTACAATGGCAGTGGAAATGTGTTTGCAAAATGTATTTTTAGCATGGGTAAACTGCACGCTTTGGGCTCAGGGTTTAGGGAATTGGTGTCTGACTTCCTTTCCACTGTGTGGTTCCTGCGCTTGCTTGTCCTACTTTACTTCACATAATCCTTCACCCAACCCCTGGTTCCACATCTCATGCCTCCTCCCCGCCTAGGTTCTCCCAAGTGCTGTTTGCCCTTACATGCCCTGCCCTGTCTGAATTCTTCTCCGTTTCCATGAAATGCACAAAAAGCTCTCTCGATTTTTTTTTTTTTTTTTTTTTTTTTTTTATGAATAATTTATATTGGAGTGGTAACTAAGAAAGCCAAATTAGAGAGTAAACATTTATCTTAAAATCACAAATGTTTATTTTTAAAAGCCTTCAGCTGTGTCTGGACCTGGTTCCTGCTGGACCCACTTTATTTATTTATTTTATTTTATTTTATTTTATTTAGTCACATTTATATGCTGCCTCCTTATGCCTACGGCATCTCAGGGCGGCTTCCATACAAAAATAAAACCAATATTTAAAACCAGAATAAAATTTACAATATTTAACAGTTTTAAACCCTCATTAACATCCCCCCACCCCCCGAAGGCCTGGGATAACAGCCATGTCTTACATGCCCGGCGAAAGGCCAGTAGACTTGGGGCCAAGCGGGCTTCCTCCGGGAAGGCTTAGAGTCTTCGTTGGTCATGTTACCACCATTACTGAAGACCTTTGAGATAGGTTAGACATCTCTCACGAATGGTGTAGGTTCTGTGGATCTTGCTTAAAGGCAAGGGGCTGGACTATATAACCTTTGGGGGTTCCTTCCAGCTCTGATTTTTATATTAAGCATCCAGTCACAATGGTGGTGCAACTCCAGCTCTTTCTGGGACAGCTCCACCTTCAACAGACCTTGGTTGACCATGTTATAAGTATCCAGTCTCAGTGTGGTGTTCGCAGGGTAGCACTGTCAGCAGCAGTTGCAACCTCTTACAAAATACTTCTATGCATTGCATAATTTTTTTCTGTTTGGGTACAAATTACCACAGATGATGAAAATGAACGACAAGATGGAACACAGCAGTCTGGCTTTTTCTCTAGAGGAGGATTTGAAAATGCAGCAGGTGAGACTTCCAGTGAATTTTTAAATTCACAGAGAAATACAAAGGAGTCTTTGTATTTCTCTGTAGCTGTTGCTCCTAATAAACTCATTCCCTTCCTCTGTAGTGAAACCCTAAGTATAGCAGCCTGTGTCTTACATCTGCTCTGTTCCGTACATTATATTTAAATGTTCTAGCCTGCATTTGTTCTTTTTAGTATTTGGTTATTATTTCCCCCCTCGTATTTAAGTATCTGAAATGCTAATGACTTTTCCCTATCCGCTCCCTTCCAACTAATTTAAAAAAAAAAGTATATACCTGTCTGGCATTTTGCTTGGTCTGTAATTCTGACTGCTTACCTGCCTGAGGAAGTGCCCTATCTGGCACGAAAGCTTGCTGTATACTCTCACCAACAGTAGTTGGTCCAATAAAAGAACATCATCTGAACTACTTTCTCTGTCTTAGTGTGGGACTAAGACAGCAGCCACACTCTCTAGACTAAATATTTTGTGGTATACTGATGCATCTGTTCTCTCAACTTTGCAACTAGCAGATACTTTTAATTAACTGTACTCTGCAACCATGGAAAATTGGTGTGCTTAAAATAAATGCCAAGATGAAGTGGCTGCATCTTGGAGAAATGGACAACCATGTTGAACTGTGACAGCGAGTAAACTTCTCCTGGGATGTGCAGGTCAGGAGCTCTTACTCTGGGGGGAGAAAATGATCCCCGCCAGGACCAGTAGGAGGCAGACTTCGCAGAAGATCCAACTGGCCATGCGTTAGAGGAGGTCCATCCCTCCCATTTGCCAGTTTGATTTCTGCCTCTGCTCAGTTAGGAGGTAGGTAGGGTGTGCTCTGCACACTTAGAATTTTAAAGTTAAAGTCAACTGTCACTAAAGATTCTGCCTGTCACCTGAGTTATTTAATTAAACAGGATACCTTACCTTTTTTTTTTTAAAAAAAACAAACCCGGTAGGCTCGTCCCGCTTGGTGCGGAGCTTCGGGAAGGTCAGGTGCGGGGGAGTCCCTCACGCTGCTCCCCACGCAGCATAGACCCGGCGAGGCCCTCCGTAGTTAACCTTGGGCCACGGCAGCCACCTGGAGCAGATGCGGCCAATAAACTAGAAGGCCTTTTTGATTCAGCCAAATTGGCGCAGTCCGGGCTGCCTCAGCCACCTGGAGCAAAGCAGACTTTTTGGACTTTTCAGCCTTTCACAGCCCGAGCCACCTCAGTGACTCGGTGCAGAGCAGGCTGTTCAATTTCTAGGCTTTTGAGCGGGATGTCGCCCCCCTCTAGTGGCTGGCCTGCAGTATAGCACCACCGCTGTGACCGGTTTATCAAGTACTTTGTAGATAAGATCGCTCGCATCCACCATGATTTCGGTTCCGCGGTTATTGCAGAGGATCATCTTGGGACTATAGACTGTCCTGTTTTGTGGGATCAGTTTCAGATGGTGGAGCCTGCTGATGTGGAGTCCTTGTTGGGATCTGTTCGTGCCACTACTTGTGAGCAAGATCCATGCCTGTCCTGACTGGTGAAAGCTAGTCAGGAGACGTTATAGCCGTTGCTGGCTGGGGTGCTTAGTGCCTCCCTTTGGGAGGGCAGGGTACCTGACTGCCTAAAGGAGGCTGTGGTTAGACCCCTGCTCAAGAAACCATCTCTTGACGCTGATGCTCCTTCCAGTTATCGGCCGGTCGCTATTATTGAATGGGCTGTGACACGGCAACTCCAGGAACATCTGGACCGCACCAGTTTCCTTGATCCCTCCCAGTCTGGGTTTCGGCCTGGGTAAGGTATGGAGACGACATTGGTGGCCTTGGTTGACGATCTCCGTCTGGCGTTGGACCAGGGTCGTCAGACCTTACTGGTCCTGCTAGACCTTTCGGCTGCATTCGACACAGTCGATCATGAGGTGTTGGTGACTCGCCTGCGGGACCGTGCTGGAATTGGCGGAACGGTCTTGGACTGGTTTCGTTCATTCCTGGCCGGGAGAACTCACCGGGTGGTCTTGGGGGAGTGTACGTCTTCCCCCCGGGACCTCACGTGTGGAGTCCCGCAGGGTGCCATTCTGTCCCCCCTCTTGTTTAACATCTATATGCAGCCATTAGGGGAGATCGTGAGGGGGTTTCAGGGCATGCAGTGTCATCAGTATGCTGATGACACTCAGCTCTACCTCTCCTTTTCCATCGACCCAGGCCATGCAGTCTCCTTATTTTCCCAGTGCCTTTCAGCTGTGGGGGCTTGGATGAGGTCAAGGCATCTGAAATTGAATCCTGACAAGACAGAGGTGATGTTGGTGGGCGAGGGCTTGGGGGACCTCTGGGTGGTTGAATCTCCTCTTGTTTGGGGGTTTCACCCTCCCATGGTGTCTCAAGTGCGGAGTCCGGGTGTGCTCCTCGATTCGCGGCTCAGCCTGGAATCTCAGGTTGTGGCCGTGGCGGGGAGTGCGTTTCGGCAGTTATATTTTGTCTCGCGGCTTCAGCTGTACCTCTCAGACTCCGACCTTGCCACTGTCATCCATGCCTTCATCACCCCGAGGCTGGATTACTGCAACGTGCTTTACGTGGGGCTGCCCGAGAAGCTGGTCCGGAGGCTGCAGCTGGTGCAGAATGGCGTGGCCTGTCTCCTTACAGGGGCGGGTCGCAGGGAGCACATGACACCTGTGCTCCGGACTGTGCACTGGCTGCCTATAAAGCACCGGGCCAGGTTCAAGGGCCTGGTTTTAACCTTCAAAGCTCTTCAGGGCCTGGGCCCTGCTTATCTGCGGGACCGCCTCAGTCCCCATGTGCTTGTGCGACCCTTGAGATTGTCCATGGGAGCCTTTTTGGAGGTACCCCGGGCGAGGCGGGTGGCCACCAATGTTAGATCTTTTTTGGTGGCCCCCTGTGCTGTGGAATTGGCTCCCAAAAGAGGCTCGGTTGGCTCCCACTCTCCTGCTATTTCGGCGTTTATGTAAGACCTGGCTGTTCCGTCAAATTGTTTAAATTGTTTTTAATTTTTTTTAAATTTAAAGTTGTTTGCCCTGTGAGCAGGAAGGGTGGGTTATAAATTTTAAATAAATAAAAAATAAATATATATTCAGGCTAATTGCAAGCTTTTTGAGCGGGAGACCGCCCCCCTCTAGTGGCTGGCCGGTGCTATTGCTCAGATTTCCCTCCTGCTTCACATTTGCCTCCCGCAGGCATGCTGCTTCTGTGCTTGATACTGTTTCCCTGTGCTTCGGGCAGACAGACGACCTCTACCACAATGGCACCCAGGCTCAGACACTCCACAGCAGAGGATTTACAGGCTCCAGCACAGAGATCAAGAGACAATAAGGCCCCCTGGCTTATTAGCAAATAGAGTTGCTCCTGATAGAGGCCCTTAATAAAATGGTGTCCTCCTTGGATAGGATCCAGGAATGTGCTAGACGGTGCCCTCACAAGCGGCGACTCCCTCCCTCCTCTAAAGATGGCAAAGGCAATTCCAGGGTGGCTGGTAATGGCAAGCACCCAGCTCCCCAAAAGAGGAGAAACCTTGAACTAATTTTAGATCAGGTGGCTGCTCATCTGATGAGGATGACTCCACTTGGCCCCTTTTCTCTAGTTGCCATTACTCTAGAGAGGAGGGGAATCTTGAGGAAATGGAGGTGGAGGAGGAATCCAGGGATAAAGAAACTCTTCCCCCCTCCCCCCCCCCACCAGCAGGAGCAGAAGGGTCAATTGAGGCTTCTGACCATGAGGTGGGAAACGGAGAAAACTGATGAATCAGGTGAAATTCATGATGAAGGGGAATCCCATGCCTCCATGTCTTCTGCTCTGGGGCTCAGCGAGCAGTCTAAGCTGTTCAAAAGGGTACACAGAGTTCTAGAAGTGATTGAAAAAAGGCAAAAGGGGGATCACTCTGAATCTTTTGAAGAAGATACTGATAGGGAATATATCCCAACATCTTCCACTAAAGAAAAATGAATATGGACAAGGCATTTGAGAAAATAATAAATGTAGACTGGTAGCAGCTGAACAAGGCTCTCCGCCTTAACAGATCACAGCAATCTCTGTGCCTTTTCCAGGAGCAAAGGACCTTTCTTTGACACTCCTAAAATTGATGCAGCTAGCTCGAAAATCTGTTTTCCCATCTGAGGGAGACATTTACCCTAGGGACCCCACTGATAGGGGAGTGGAATCTGGCCTCCGCTGCAATTTTGAAGCAGCATCTGCTGTATTACGCACATCATTAGCATCATCCTGCTGTGCAAGAGCCATCCGTGGTTCAAACTGGGTCAGAGCACAGCAGCTTCTGAAAGTGTAACATGAAAGCTCTGCTAATATCACAGTGGCCACATCCTTTATCGCTACTTTCACCACGGATGCGGTAGCCTGGGCTAGTCGGGCTATGGCTGCCAATGTGTCATCCAGACGTAGACTATGGTTGTGCTCCCGGAGGGTGGATGCTCATGCCAAAGACCTACTAATGGCAGTCTCCTACAGAGGGAGCAAACTGTTCGGAGTGGCCTTAGATAAGGTACTTAAGGATGCAGGGAATAAGGAACGAAGGCGTTCCGTGCAAACAGTTTCACTACCCCAGATCTACTTGTATGACTTAATAAACTATTTTTCTTCATCTCCTTTTCAAGAAGGAACTCTTCTCTTTCTCCCCCCCCCCCTCCCCCTCTTTCCCCTTCCGGGGCAGAGGAGGGAGAGGTAATAGAGCTGGCCGAGGTCACCAGGCATCTCAGCAGGGAAAACGATTCCTGATCCCAAAAATCCAGAGCCAATCCAGCCTCCTCTGGTAGGTGGTTGTCTCTTCTTTTTTGCCCATCAGTGATCTCTCATAACATTAGATGCATGTGTCATCGAGACAATAGCATGGGGCTACGCAATAAGAGTTCTGCAGCACTCCTCGTCCTCTCTATCGCGTATTCCCACGATCTCGCTGCTTGGTAAAATATCTCACCATGCAGGGAGAGATCCGGAGACTCGCCTCTTTAGGGGCCATCGAATCCATGCCTCTAGCGCAATCAGGACAAGACCTCTACTCAATTTTATTTTTAGTTGCCAAGAAAAGCAGCAAGTGCAGAGCAGTTTTCGACTTATGAAGCCCCTGAACTATGAAAATTCAAAATGTAGACTCTGATTTCCATTTGCTTGGCAATACTAAAAGGAGAGTGGTTAGCGTCCCTCGACCTGCGGGATGCCTATCTTCATATTCCCATTCGGCCAGCACACAGGCAGAGGCTCAGGTTCTAGTACAACCAACTTAACTGGCAGTTCAGAGCTCTCCCATTTGGACTGTCAACTGCCCCTCGTACATTTACGAAGGTCCATATCCCATTAGTGGCACACCTCTGCACGTGGGGCATCTATCTCCATCCGTATCTAGATGACGTACTGATCCAGGTCCAAGCTCAGTCAGAAGCTGTTCAAGCAGTCCATGACACACTACATTCACTAATCCTCCATGGGTTCATAGTGAATCTCAAAAAGAGCCAGATCATCCCCTCTCGCTCGATAGGGCATCTGGGGGTGATAATAGATACGGACGTAAACAGAATTTACCTGACCCCAAGAGGCAGGATAAAATCAAGAGCTTAATAGCCAGCATTCAGACCCAGCAGAAAGTTCTCCTTTCCCAGCTAGCTTCTTTCCAAGGGCTTATGGTGTCTTGCATCCAGCTCATGCCATGGGCACGTCTGCACCTCAGACCCCTTAAGCAATTCCTGCTCCCATGGCAGTGTCAGATTATGGAAAAGGCCAGAGTATGACTAACACTTCCACCGAGGGTCGCTTAGACTCTCCTTTGGTGGCTGGATCCATGGAGATTCAGCATCGGCATCCCTCTCTCGGAGTCTCCAAGACAAGTGATTACCACAGAGGCCAGCCTACAAGGCTGGGGAGCTCACATGGGGAGTGACTGTACACAAGGGACATGGGCTCCACTCGACAGGAAGAACTCCATGAATTGGATGGAACTCAGAGCCATACATTTGGCCCTTCTGCACTTCTCAGGATGCATTCAGGAAGCCCACGTTCTGGTCTATACAGACAACACCATGGCCCTAGCCTACGTACGCAACCAGGGAAGGTCCAAGTCTCAGTCCCTCAACAGGGAAGCCAAAAAGATGCTGGCATGGGTGGAACACAACTTATTGTCCTTGACAGCCCTACACATCAAGGGAACAACCAACAGCATGGCGGACTGGCTCAGCCGTCGACAGGTAGACCCAGGAGAGTGGGTCCTGTCTTGCAGAGTGTTCAATCAAATTGTAAAGACTTTCTGCCTCCTGATCATTGTTGTTATAAGCATTTATATAGCACCAGCGATGTACTTGGCGCTTTACAGATAATAAGATAGACATGGTCCCTGCCCAAGAGCTTACAATTTAAAGGCGGGAAGGAGAGACAGGGAAGGGGGAACAGAAGGAGAGACCAGGGATGCAACAATCATGAGGATGCGAGCACTCAGGTACACGTTCTTGGCTTGGTTACAGTACATTGGGAGTTTGCAGCTAATGGGTGGGGGATAATCCTGGGTGGGGATGATTAGCAGGAGTTAGGAAGGGTAGAGCAGAAGAGGTGGATTTTGAGGGACTTGAAGGTCTGTTTACCCTTATCCTTGCAACATGGACCTGTCTGCTGTCATTCTCATCGTAACCAAGCCAAGTACGTGCACTTGAGACCTCGCATCTTCATGAATGTTAGACCCCTTGTCTCTCCCTCTGTTCCCCTTCCTAAGTCT
>QEPC01012145.1:3226393-3265811 GCA_003113815.1 Sphenodon punctatus
GGAGGGAAGGGGGAGGGGAGTGATATCCAGGCAGATCTTTTCAATTTTAGTGGTGAAAAAGAGAGCAAGATCCTGAGCAGAGACAGAAGAGGGATGAGGAGGACGGGGGTTTGAGAATGGAGTCAAAGGTGGAAAAGAGACAGTGAGGGTCCTGGAATCAGGACTCGATGCGTGAGGCATAGTACTGCTGTCGAGCGATGGAGATAGCAGAGTTGAGCGATTGAGAGGCAGAATTTGAAGTGGAGGAAGTCAGCGCGGTAGTGGGATTTGCGTCAGAGGTGTTCAGCAGCTTGGGTACAGGAACGGCGATGGTAAATGGTGAGGGTGAGCCAAGGGCGAGGATTACGGGAGCGAGCTGGGTGGGAGGAGAGGGGGGGGCAAGGGAGGCGAGGGTGGAGGTGAGAGAGGAGTTGAAGGTGGAGATGGCAGAATTGGGGAACGAGGAAGAGAGGACTGAGGGGAGAAGAGGGGGGAGGGAGGAGGCAAAGTCCTGGGGCACAATGGCCTGCAGATCACAGACGGGATGGGGAAGAGGAGGGGGAGTAGTGGGAGAGGTTGAAGGAGGCAAGGAAATGTTCAGATATGGGATGGGGCTCGAAGGAGAAATCGGAGACAAAGCAGTTCCTAGAGAACACGAGATCAAGACAGTGACTATCAGTGTGGGTGGGGGAACTAGTCCAGAGGTGGAGATTGAAGTAGGAGGCTGTGGAGAGGAAGCGGACGAGGCAAGGCTGAGAGGGTGCATCGACATGGATATTGAAATTGCCAAGGATGAGTGTTGGGGATACCATCAGAGAGGAATAGGGTGAGCTAGGACTCGAACTCTGAGTGAAAGGAGGAGAGGGAGCTGGGAAGGTAGTAGATAAACACAACACAGAGGTGGAGAGGGGAGTAGAGGCGTACGGAGTGAGCCTCAAAGGAGGGGAAGGGGAGAGAGGGGGAAGAGGGGTTGAAACTGGCAGGAAGATGCAAGGAGGAGGCCTAAGCCACCACGCTGGTCTTTGACCCAGGGCTAGTGGGAGAAGGAGAGACCTCGGTAGGAGAGGGTGGCAGGGGTGACAGAGTCAGCGGGGGGAGATCCAGGTTTCAGTAAGGGTGAGAAGGTGAAGGGGAGTGAGAGAAGAAAAGATTATGAATGTAGGGAGCTTTATTAGCGGAGGAGCGACCGTTCCAGAGGGATCAGGGCGGAGACGGAATGGGGATAAGATTAGGGAAAGGGGGGCGATAGGATTGGCTGGGGCAGGGGTCATGATGTGGTGGGGGGTAGGAGGAGATGTGGTGACGGTGGAGAGAGAAGACAGGCTTGGTGGGAGGCAGGAGGAGAGGGGACAGAAGTCGGAGAAGCAGGTGAGAGGGAAGAAGAGGGGAGAGAGGAGGTGGGAGATAAGGACAGGCATCTTGGTGGGTTGATTACAGCGTAGTCTTCCACAGCACGGCGGCGGCATGACCTCTCCACTAGGGATGTTGTTTTGTGAACAACAGGGGGTTCAGGACAAACACCAAAGTGCAGGAGATTCTTTGCCAGGTCACAGCATCCACGCGTGGAAGCCATGGATGCTCTCAACCAACCTTGTCCTCAAGGGCTTCTGTACGCCTTCCCTCTGTTCCCTCTCATCGGGAGGGTAATCAACAAAATACGCAGGGAGGGTGCAACGGTAATCCTCGTGGCCCCTTAGTGGCCCAGACGACTGGTTTGCTGACGTGAATTTGTCCAGGGCAACTGGTTGCGGCTATCCCCGGACCCTGAATCACTCTCGCAGAGTCCTCTTCTGTACAACAAACCGAGCTTCCTCCTTACTGCCTGGCTCTTGAGAGCGCAGCCTTAAAGGCTTTTGGGTACTCTGATGCGGTTTTACGAACATTAATGGCGTCCAAACACTAATCAACAAAGGGGATCTACCAGTGTATATGAGGGTATTTGCTTCCTGGTGTATGGAACAACAACTTGTTCCACAGAGGCCCAAAATTGTTGATGTTCTGTGTCTGCAGGAGGGTCTAGACAAGGGTCTTAGAGCTAATATCCTAATTAGGCAGGTGACAGCCTTAAATAGTACCATTGCTGTCATTAGAGGTAAGGGGGTCTCCACTCACCCTCACATTAAACGTTTTCTTAGGGCTGCCAAAACGCTATCCCCTCCTGTTCACAGTTTTCCCACTTTGAGATTAAATGTGGTTCTCAAGGCATTCACAGGTCCTCCTTTTGAACCCTTACAGGAGGTCTCCCTGTTCTTTCTAACCATTAAGGTCACCTTTCTAATCACCTTTACTTCAGCTAGAAGAGTTTCTGAATTGGCGGCTCTCTATAGAGCCCTCCTCTTGCATTTTCAAAAAAGACACTAGTTCTTAGGCTTGACCTGACTGTTACCTAAGGTCAACTCACTATTCTACAGACAGGAAGAAGTAATCCTCCCGTCTTTCTGTCCCAAGCCAGTCCACCCTCTGGAAAAGACCTGGTATCATCTAGATGTGCGGAGGGCACTAAATATCTTTCTCTCTAGGTCAGCCACTTGTAGAAAATCTTCCGCACTCCTAATAGATTTTACGCTTAAACGTAGGGGTCTTAAAGCTCCAAAAACATCCATAGACAAACGGATCACAGTTTGCATTTCTGAGGACTATAAAGCCTCAGATTTAATACCCTCACAAGGTATTGTGCTCCACTCTACTTGAGGGGCAGCCACTTCCGGAGCCATTAGAGCTAGGGCTCCATATTTGGAAATTTGTAGAGCAGCACTTGGGCCAGTCTACAATCTTTCACCCGGCACTATAAAATTGATGTACTGGACTCCGTAGGTGCGGCCTTCGGTCGTCGAGTCCTACAGGGGATTTTTGATTAACTTCATAATTTTTCATTGATCCTGACTATGCTCACCCCTCCCTCCCACTGCTCTGGAAAATCCCCAGAGTAAGAGCTCCTGTCCTACACATCCCAGTAGAAAGGGAAATTGGACTTGGGAATTGCCCTTCTGGTGGGATGTGCAGGACGGGAACTCGGCCCTCCCTTTGTGGAGAAACTTATTGGACTTTTTAAAAATAGATAATGATAGATAAAATGATTATTGTGTTGCGGGGAGATTGTTTTGGATAAAGCCGCAATTCAGAATCCCTGTGAATTACTAGCTTTGTCTGGTCCCTTATTGGACTCTTTCTCTTTTTTGACATTCAGTTCCTTCATATTTATAATTCTTCTTGTAGTTTTAGTATAGTTACAGCTTTGAAATCAACTGGCAAATGTAAGGGATGGACCCGCTCTACCCATGGCCAGTTGGCTCTTCTGTGAAGTCTGCCTCCTACTGGCCTTAGCGGGGATCATCCTGCGCATCACACCAGAAGGGCAGGTGCCAAAGTAAGATACCCAATTGTGCCCGTTCTATAGAGCAAGTAAAATTTTGTGTACTTAAGCTTGTTGGTGTTGATAAACGGAGTTTTAGTCACAAATGCTGTGCAGAAACTGATGAAGTTACAGCCCAAGAGAAAATAGTTATCAAAACAAGAGTGAAATTGAAGGACTGGCTAATGTTAAATTACAAGAAGGAACAATAAGAGAATTTAAGGAAAAGCTGACTGCAGGCAAATAGCCTGAAGTAGATGGTTTAGGAAAAGGATTAAGACTATCCTGGAGCCTAAAAAAAAATATGCATGGAAACCTTGATTGAAAGGAGACCAAGAGGCAGCAATCTGTCTGAGGACTAGTCTGGTGGCCTGATGAAAGCCCAAATGAAACTGACCTGTGTTATAGAGAAGACCTTGTTAGAAAAGAATGAAGGGAAGGAGGAAATTGTTTGAAGGCCTTCGTAGAAATGAATGAACATCAACTGTAACCTATGTGTACATTTACCTAGAAGAATAATCTGCAAAGGGCAAAGCAACGGGCTCAATTTTTTTCCTGGGGAAACTGAGATGCAAAGTTGGTTGTGCAAAGCCACAGCCACTAGGGTGTGATGGCACACTTACCAATAATGGACTAGGACAGAATTACTGCAAGATCTTGAGAAGGTAAGGGCAGGGCTTTACCAAAAAAGTGGTGATGCTTAACAAAGGACTTTGTGCATCTTGTTTCTAATAGCTGTTGTTTTAACAGGTGTAGAATTGCACTAACATGAGTGGAAAATGATATCTGGGAATTGGTAACTCTAAACACAGCTGTGATTGTTCCTACACTTACAATATTCGCAGGCTATCACTTTTACAGAAAAGGGGCATCTCCACCCACTGTTGCAAAAGTTTTATGATGGGCCAAACACACAGCCATATTCACAAGAGCGAACCCATATCCTCTGTAACTTACGTTCAGCAATTACAGCAAACTTGTTTGGGTAGGCTCCCCTCTGTATCTAACAGAGAACACTTTAGAGTCTTGTAACCAGTTCTAACACACCAGCTTTAGAGTAAAAGAAGGTTTTATAAATCAAAACTAAGTTAATGTTAAGGTAAAATGAGGAAAATTGGTTGAGTTGAATTGCTACTGAAAACAAAGGTGGTGTGCCCATGTCACACATTTTCACGTTTTGTATTTTGCGTGAGATTTAGTAATGTTCGTGCACCTTTTCTCATTTGGCAGGGAAATTTCCATGAGTTTCATCACAGAAGACGGTAGGGAAATCCAACACCAGCATGGATTCTTACGTGAGTTTTATTTAACGTTTAATTGGAAGGTGTGCATGCAGCCAATTTAACGTTAATGAAACTCACGGTGAAATTAGAATGTGTAGTGGCTCATGGGCAGGATGATGAGGGGTGCACAGGACTCTAGCAAGGAAAATGTCTCCTATATTTAACAGCAGCCCCATGATTCCCCAGCAATCCCTGCCCTGGAGGTGGAACACTGAATATTCCTGCTGCTGCATCACAAATCCTTTTTGTGTGGCTGAAGTGCCTTGGCAAAATTAAAAAGTAGCCATTAAACAGGAGTCAAGAGGGGAGACATTCAGGATTATATGGCAGTTACTCCCCACATGCTTCCTTTAGGAACTCTAGTAGGTGACCAGAAATGATGCATTCTTTTTAAAAAAAGAAACTTCTTGGGCAGGCTGGCTGTCACCTGGATACGGGCAGCCTGCAGAGGATGGTTGGAGTTGGGGGTGGTGGGAGGGTAAACCCGTCATCACGTTATGAAATTACCCAGTAAGCATGTAACATGAGCATGGATCTGTAAAATTCAGTAACTGCTCCCTCAAGGTCATGTGACTTTGCATGGGAAAGCAAGCAAATGCAAGAAAATAATGTGGGCATGCAGCCCAGCAGGAATCTTGCATTACTGCTAATTTAACATGAGATAGAATCTCACGAGTGAATCAGCCTGTGTGCAACCAGCCAAAAGGTTAAAATGCCACAAGTTGCTCACATAGTCGCCTAAATGATGGTCACCCTTGAGCTCATTTTGCAGCCATGACAAGTGCAAAGTGATGCACATAGGGAAAAATAACCCAAACTATGAGTACGCAAAGCTGAGTGCTAAACTAGGAGTTACCACTCAGTAAAAGAATATTTTATTTTTTCATTTCATTTTTAATTTATATCCCGCACTCTCTCATTCGAGAATGATTCGAGGTGGCTCACACATAGTTATCATAATACATAAAAATACATAAGCATAATACAGCAGCATAAAATCATTAGTTTCAACATGCCCACCCCCCAAAACATCAACCCTATATACCTGTACAATAGAATACAACCCTCCCAACAACAGCTAATATATCATCCTTCAGTTCAGTAGTCCTCTGATAAATACACGTAGGCAATATCAGAGGCCCTTCCATAACCCTGCTGCCACCATGGGGAGGTCCCTTCTCCAACTCAGCCCCTCCACTCTCACCAGGGGGGAGAGCACTTGCCTAAACAAAAACACATATCCCTCCCCTTCTGTCCAAATACTAATTACCCCAGTGCCAAGTCCTGCATCGGGTGGTTGAGCCCCATACCCCCCATATCGTCTCCCAAAAAAGGGGTGGTGGTTAAGCACAACCATCACCAATTTCCTCCCCTGACTCAGCAAACTTTTCTGGGGCCCACTACCACCGATCTCAGCACCACCAGCCCACTCATTTCTGCTGCTGTCTCTAACCATCTCAGCACCCGCTAGCATGGATGCTTGATGCTCCATGGATGTTCCCACTTTGACCCTTAGAACCATAGGTTTGGAAGGGACATCCAGGGCCTTGAGATGTTTCCTTTCTGCTTGGTCCTTCTCCCTTCCCCTGGACACCTTGTCCTCTTTGGCCTAGTGGGGCCTGGGCTGGCCCTGCAGGAATTCACTGGCTGGCTGCTGACACTTTCCCTCCATCTCTCTGAACGGCCTACTTGAGGTGAGAATCTCCTCCGAGTTCGGTGGCATTTTTTCTTCTGCTTCTTCTCAAGCTCCTAGTGCAGCTCTCCTGGACGGGCCAGCAGGAAGCACTCTTGTTCCTCCAGAAACTGGGGCAGCTGCTCAAATTCAGACACAACCCCCTTCCCCTTGATATCTAGCTTCATCAGGCATTCTTGGCTTCCCTTCTGTACAGTTAGTTTTCATCTCTCAAGCTTCTCTCTCTCTCCCCTTCCTTCGGAGCCTGCAGCCGGCCCTGGATTTCTCTCAAGTGATTTCCCAGGTCGTTCCTGATTTGCAAGCCATCAAAGGAGACGAGTTGGATTCTCCAGCCTGAAGGTGCCAAGCAGGTTTCTTCAGGCATTTTCAAAGCAGCCCCTCCCATGCTTAGAACGGGTTGAAGTGAATCCTGAGCTTCTGCCTCCTCTAGTCCCAGTCCCTTTTCGTTTTGAAGTGCCAGGTCCCGTCTCCATGCAAGGGCATCACATTTGGCTTTGCAGAGCCTGTGCTCAAGTCTGCTGAGGATGCCATTAAACTCACTCTAGTTGCACAAAACCAGCTCCCCTATTTACTGGTTTATTCCATTAACTCCACTGCTGTCAAGCCACCTACACTCAGGCCCCGCTTGGTGACTGCAGCTCCAATTAAAATATGGGAGTGATTGTGGACAATACACTGAAATCCTCAGCCCAGTGTGCAGCAGCAGTCAAAAAAGCAAACAGAACATTGGGGTTTTTTCATAAAGGGATATAGAATAAAACTGAGGATGTCGTAATGCCGCTATACAAATTAATGGCGTGACAGCACCTGGAATATTGTGTGCAGTTCTGGTCACCCCATCTCAAAAAAGGCAGCTGAACTAGAAAAGGTACAGAGAAGGGCAATGAGAATGATAAAGGATATGGAACGGCTTCCGTGCAAAGAGGGCTTGACAAAGCTGGATCTCTCCAGCTTAGAGAAGACTGAGAGGGGACATGATAGAGGCTTATAAAATCTTGAGTGGTGTGGAATTAGTAGATAGGGAATGGTTATTTACCCTCTAATAGTACTAGAACTAGGGGACACTCCATGAAACTAGCTGCCGGCAGATTTAAAACAAATAAAAAGTGCTTTTTCACTCAGTGCATCATTAACTTATGGAATTTGTTGCCAGAAGACATTGTCAAGACCAGTAGTATAGCTGGGTTTTAAAAAAGACTTGGATAAGTTCTTAGAGAGTAGGTCCATTAATAGCTATTAACCACGTAGCTTACAGGATGAACGTCTTGCTGTCGGTTGTTGGAGTGAACAACGCAGAATGGATTGCCCATTGTGACTGTTGGTTCTTTTGCTCAGGGCTGTGGCCAGTCCATCTTATGGGGTGACACTGCGCCTTGGCCAGCAGGAGGCAGGAATAAGAAAACTGCGCATGTGCAGGGTCACCCCTTGTGCAATTCAGTTTCGTTCCCGCCTCCATGCTAGCAGGAGAAGTTTCACACGGCTCCGGAGCCCCAGTTCCCTTTTCTCCCATGAGATCGAGATTGGCCACTGTCGGAGGACAGGATGCTGGGATTGATGGACCAGTGGTTTGACTTAGTATGGCACTTCTTATGTTCTTAACCCTCCTGCGCCGAAACTGACTGACTAATAACTGTATCGGGTTCAAATGGACCCCAATTAATAAATAGCTGAAAAATAATGAATGTATTTGAATGAATGTATGAATGAATTTGAAATGGACCCCAGATTAAGAAAAAAATTGACAGTTTATTAGTATAACAACTGAAAACCAGAAATGCAAAGCAACCCCCCATGGTATTGGGGGTCACCATGACCCCTCATGTAAAGCAGCACAACTAACAAAAATGGTCCAGGGGGTAATGTTGACACCCCACCCCCCAAATCCAAAAAAGGAGATGAGAAGCCAGCTAAAAAGTTTTGAGTTCACAGTAGGATGGCCAGATATGCCAATTTTAGAGGACATTTATGAAAAATACAGGTTACAGGGCTTCATCAAACCTCACAGTAAATGCAGGGGTCATCACCACCCCCTCCCCATGCAGAATGAATAGGTATTTTTCCAGCACAAAGCTGCTAATGGCTATGATTGAAAAACAGTGTCAAGAGTTCACTCTAAATAGGTCTTAACTGCTGTGTAAATATAAGGAACAATAGAAGTTGGCAAATTGACCTTTCACCGCGGGTCAGTGTAATCCCCCAAAGCAGTTTATGGTGTTTATTTTCCTAAACACACTTATAATGACCTTTGTGAACTCAAACTAAGTGCTACATTTTGTCCTTATCTCTAATTGAGAAGGCTAATTAGGAGGGCAGGTGCTGGGTTAAGTTTCATTTCTTTAAGACACATGTATTTTAAGAATAATGTGCAAGGGGTCAACATCACCCCGGGTGCAAAGGGCGTATAGTGCTTTCATTTTCCCATTGACTTACATTGGGGGTCGAAAGTACCCCTGGTGATGAAATGATAAAAACCTACATTTTAAAAAAAATGGGGAGGGGAGAGGAACATGAAACAACACAGGACAGTTGACCTCACACTTTTTGAGGAATATGTGGGGGGAGGAGTGGTTAAGGTTTTCCAAAACAGTTTTATGATTTTTTTAGCAGCCTTTGGGGCCATAGAGACCCGCAAAAACACAGGAAAGTTAAGGTCATGCTAGCTGGGTTTCTCCTTCCAGATAGCAAGAGCAGAGCAAACTCCATTTTCAGTTATTTGCTTTTATAGGGCAAGATCCTTTAATCAGTCCATTGTTAATTTTATTTCTAGCATTATTGTCTAAAACTTGGCCTACTGATGATAAGCATCCTGCTAGGGAATGTGTAACAATGACTCTTGAAGACACTTTGCATATCAGCCCTTATTGTTTCACAGGCTGTCACCGATTTGTGGATTTCCTATAGCTCATTGTCTGGTTTCACAATTGCTAATGTTCACATTACTAGAAACGTCATATTTTATAGATTTTAAAATTACAGTTCTGATCTTTATATCGTATTGTGTTTGAGGATTGAAGCAATATTAAGCACAGATGGCTTTCATATATGCATTTTGGAATTAGAAATGCACTTGTTGATGTAGTGTAGGGCATATTTTTTTATAGCCACAAGCATTACATAAACTCCTGTCACAGATTATTAACTAAATGTAAGCAATTTTACCTGTTTTGTTTACCAGGTGATGGCAGAGGCAGACGATTTGGAGACAGAGGTCAGAAACTTTTATTTAGCATCCACATTAGTATTGAACAAAAGGTATATGAATTGGTAATTGAGGGAAAGAATGACGGGGGGGGTGTGCCTAAGGAAAGGAATGGGGAGTCGGGATGTCTGCGTTATTTCTCGCTCAGGCAGTGCTGGGCTGAGACATTGGATAAGTCACTTAAAATTCAGTTCATACGTTTGTAAATTGATAATATCTACCTTGAGGAATTTGAAAAGTTTTTTGTACAGGTTCTTGATGACTGCTGCTAAGTGCTGCAGACAAGCCATCTTTTAGGATACATCTTGGAATCTGGCAGTAAGACATTGATTCATTTGATCTCTGGTGATGGCTGAACACTCAAGAGAAAGCATTTGATTATTTTTTTAAGAAAAAACTTTTGAAATACTTAAAAAAAAGGACTTCAGTGTTGAAATCTTCCTTATTGATGATTCCTTTTGGTTTTTAAAACTTTTGTGGAGCCAAACTGAATCTAATGACATTCCTTCAATAAGGGGTAGATTTATTGTAATTAAAAAAAAAAAAATCAGTTTAAGGGAATAAGAACTTTTTAAAAATAGTATCCTTCATATCTATCTTTAAATTCATGGGCAACTCAGTCTGAATGGTGCTTGTGCTGGCCAAGCACTTTTCAGGATCAGATCTCTAGGTGGTGGCAGTGGTTTCTTTGTTAGAGCCTAAAGTTTATTCCAGATTAGACAAGGATGTTTGACTTTTTAGAACTGTCTTTCAGAACTCTAGGCAGTGATACTAAATAGGTCAGTTCTTATGATCTCTGGGCATGGTAAGATAAGCAATTGAAATGAAACTCAAAACACTGATTAGATTGCAATTCTTCAAGGTGGCTACTGATATGACTTGCCTTTGGTGTCAAAGAACCCAGATGCGTTCTTTCCTCCTCGTACTAGACTTCCAAATTCTCATCCATGTCTGTATCTTGGCATCTGAACTGTGCTTTAGCTGTCTTTTTTTCTATCTACAAGTGCTGGAACACTGCCGTTATGGCACAATCTAAATTCTGCTTCCAAAATCTTTCTTAGCTTACTTGGATGTTGTGTTGAGTTACCTACAATGGGTGAAATCCTGCGGCCCTTGCAAAAGATCTCCGGCACGCATGTGGCCTGCTGGCACAGCAAGCTACGTGTGGCGGCTGAGTGCCCTATCCAGTGCGACTCCACAGCCCAGGGGCTGGAGCAGGAGCCATGCCTATTAGGGGTGTGTGTGTCATTTTCGTTATTCCGATAACAAAAATGACAACCAAGCATAACGACAACTGAGAATACCAAAAACAGGAAGAGAAATAATAAGAGAAATGAAAATGACAATGTTATCGTTAGTGCTGTGGCAGTTGGGTTTTGGAGGGAAAGAGGGGAGGAGGGAGCAGACATCTGAGTCTTAACAGGGTTGAACTCTTGAACTGTGTTGGGAGAGGCGAGCAGCTCGGCAATATCTGATGGATGTATTGCTGGCCAGTGCAAGCAGGCCCTATCAGTCTCATGGCACTATGTGATTGCTCAATGCCTGCTGCCTCCCACAATCAATCTGGGGAGCTCTAGGGGAGGGCACTACAACCCTTTATAATGGAAGGGCCAGGTTTCCTCTCTCTGTTCTGTGAGAGCTCTGCTTATCAGGTTGCGTTTACAGAACTCTGGTGCTTGCACACACACAATCCTCCCTAGCCCTCATTGTATTACCAATACCTTTCCTTCCTCATACCCTACATCTTACCTTCTCCCTTCCCCTCCCCTGTACATTATATATAGATAGGTAGTATAGATATATATTATAGAAATATAGATTAGAATAGTCCTATAGATAATTGATTAGATAATAGTTTTCCTTCCCCTCTCTTAGATTTAGATAGATATTAGTTGTGTACGGGAATTGATGCCAATACCAAAAATAAAGTCTGTTTGAAGCTATAACGACCATGACATTGTCGTTAATAACGATAACGACATTTTTGAATAACGAAAACTAACAATGAAAACGACATGGGGGCCTGGTGCACATCCCTATTGCCCACTTCATCACCTGGGCTGCAGGGTGTGTGGGCTCGGGGGGGGTCACAGCCAGGTGGGTCACGCCGTTGCCCTGTACTTCTTGTTAGCACATGCGGGGCACATGCACTGCTGAGCACCAGCCAGTCAGATCACCACTGCACCGCCGGCAGCAGGATTGCACCCTTTGTTGTCCATTCGCTGGGTCTTCTGTTTATGATTCGAAAAATAAATTTCTGCAGCTTCTCAGGGACGTTCACAACTTTGTTGTCCTTTATACATATTGGATCTTTCCTCACTGTCATGGCACAACTCCTTTGCTTGCTTACCTGTCAAATTCAATCACCCATTTTGTCTACAAACACCTAATCATAATCTCCCAAATTGTCCCTCATGTTTACATCCTGTGATTGTACCTCTAAAACCTGAGAGAAATAATAATAATAATAATTATTATTATTATTATTATTATGATATAGAGCTTTATTTGATATAAAGAATTTAATGTAAAACATTTTAATAGGAGGTTACAAAGGAAGCAATGAAGAAGTAATTTCAGGATCTGGAAAAAGTAAGTAACTTTATATATCAATCAGTCAATAATTTTTATTTGTGCAGCCATTGGCTATTACAAAATATAAAACAAAACAAATAACAAACGAAATAAAATAATCCTTTACGACCTTTACACCTATACATAAACTTAAAAACGCCCTTACAAATTAATTTATACCATATACATTACTATAATCTCTGATTTCTTCCATTAATTTATTTTAAAAAAAGGAATATCTTGAACAATTAGACTTCTCTCCTAGACTTCAATTTTGCTTTATATCTACACATAATCATCAGCCCATTTTATATAAAGTAATCTTGGTTATTAACTTTTTGTTCTTGTTCCTCCACTGATAAACTCTTCCCCCTCCCCCTTTCATTTAAGGTGCTTGGAAACCAGGCGATGAAGCAGAAGGCGGTGATGATCTACGTAAGTTAGTAAATTGTGTACTTGTAAAAAATAAAATAAAAAATGTTTGTTTTAGACTAGGTAAATACAGAAAATTTCAGCAATAGGGAGGTCTGTACTTCACAATAAATAAATAAAACATGGAGAGACATGTTCTTGTTTTGAGGAATTTAAGATAGGCACTTAGGTAAAGCTCAAAGATCATGTGACCAAAACTTGAATTTTTTTCTATTTGTGTCTTAGAGGGTGGCTATATTGGATAGGGAAGTTATCCAATTGAGTCTTGGAGGACAATATGAAAGAAGGGAGACTCAAATATAATGGGGGAGAGATGAAACTAAGGCATAGTGAAGAGTCTTTGATCGTGAGGGAATAGAAAGGAGGAGTCTCTTGTGCAGAACTTGGTGTGAACAATGAACATAACTTTTAAGAAAGGTCGTCTTTGAAGGGATATGAAGAGGGAACAGAAATAGGCAAAAGATGGAGCATGTTGGATAGTTTGAAGGGCCACAAGGTGAGAATTGTAGAAGATCAGCATGCTAATCAATGTGGTAAAGACCTGGGTTATGCAAGTGGGGACATGAAGGTAGCAAATAGGTAGTTAGCTGTACAAGATGTATGTTTTTATAGAATTTAGTAGTATCTTAATTGTATAGTTTCCTTTTAAAGATCAGTTGAGATTAAGGGAATGGACAATATGAGGTAGCTAAATTTTGTTATGTTTCTGCAGTCTGAGTTTGAGAGCCCTTAGGAAGAATGCTTGCATTGAGTGTTAAAATGATGTGGAGCAGCAGTAGCAAAACTTTTTCTTGACACTTTCTTGAATTTATTTTGTTTATGCTCAAACATGCATACGTTCCAGATTTATATCCTGCTTATCCACATGGCTCAAAAAAGTCAAAACCGGGTATTAGTAAAATACAAGTAAGTCATATATATAAAAAACCACACCCCATCCATTCTTCCGAGCTCCCTGGACGTCGCTTCAAGACTCAGGGTAGCTCCCCTCAATCACTGCTAGGTGGCAGAAGAACCTCACTTAAACCTTCTGGAGCCTGCTCTTTAGGGAACGCACCTGTGAATCTCCAGTTGTGTTTTTCAGCCTCCTGCTGTGAGGGCGGAGTTCCGTGTTGGTGACAGTCTAAACTTCGACGAAAGAAGAATTCAGCACTCTGTGCTGTTCCCTCCGACCCCCCACCCCTTTGGCTTGGGGAAGGGGTGTTCTCCCCCTGCTGCAGACAGTCCTCTGGAGGGTAGCTCCTCCCACAACCGACAGGAGGCAGAAGAACCCTAATTCATTGCGCATGCTCCATAGAGCTAGCCCCCTCTTTAGCTCTCCAGTTCAGTCTTCTGCCTCGGACCAGCAGGACGAGAGTTTGAACGCTCCGGATTGGGAGTGGTGAGGAGTCTGCTAGGACAGGCGGGGCCAGAGGGACCCTGTGTAGCACCGCATTCAGGAAACCGACAGCAGGGCCCAGGCCAGCTCCCCTGCAGCAGCTCGGGAGCGGGGAGACTGAGGCGCTTGAGTCCTGCGCTGCGGCCGTGCTCCCCCGCCCAGAACAGTCTCCTTCCACGGCAGAGAGACAGTTTAGAACCGGCCCTCCCCGGAGGAAAAGCACTGGCACTCAGCTCACCCATGCTGCTGCATCGGGAGAGGGAGCAGAAAACATGGATTCCGGCACCAGGACGGAGGTAGGGCTGCTCCATGGTTGCTTTAGGGGGGTTGGGAACGGCGCGCTTCCGAGGAACCTGCCCCCCCCCTCGTTACAGGCCTGCCTTGTAAAAGCGTGCCTTCTGTGTTTTCCCTCCAGCAGGGTTCTACGCAGGGAGAGTCCAGCCAGGCGACCTTGCTACCCCCCTCAGAAGCAACGGCAGTCCCGGACCCCCTGCTGGCCATTAATGCTACCATGGGTAGGATCCTGGACTCTATTAACCTCCTTGGAGAGGAGTGGGGGGGCAAGAGGAAGTGAGGCAGGAGGTGGTCCTCGGGGGGGAGAAAAGTGTGGGTGAAAAAGGCGGGGAAATTGCAGCAGCCAGCAGGGGGTGAAGTTTCCCACCGTCTGGATTCCCCTCAGGCCTCTGCCATGGCAGAATCCTCTGAGGAGGATAGAGGGCAGCCTGGGAAGGCCCCGTCCCTAAGCCTGATCTCGGATGCGGAGACAGATTCTGGGCAGTCCAATTCGGACCTGGAGGAAGGAGAATGGTAGCAGCCTCTCCCTTTCAACGAACTAGAGAGAAAATTTCCCCTGCAGTATAGGGAGGAGTTTCTAGGTCAGGTTATTAAAACCCTGCAGCTCAACGAGAGACCCCCTAAGAATCAGTCCTCTGAGTCGGACGAGGATGATAGGGACCTGATCCCCTCAGTCCAGGGCAGGGACAAGGGCCTACCTTCTGGACAGAGCTTTCGAGAAATTAGTCCTCTCGGAATGGAAACATCCGGGTAAAGGGGTTAAAATGAACAAGACCCAAGAGACCCTTCATAGTTTCTCGCGCAAAAAAGGGGAGCTGTTTAACAACCTAAGGTGGATGCCGCTGCTGCCTCCCTAGCAAGGCAGACGGGGTTTTCCCACTGAGGAGGATTGCTACCCAAAAGACCCCACAGACAGAGCAGTAGATGGGGTGCTTCGGAGAGTCTTGGACTCGGCTGCTGCCTCCTTGTAGATCAACATATTGTCTTCCTACGTGACCAGGCCACTATGGTATGGCTTCAGGAGATGCAGTCCAAAAAGATCTCGGACAAAAGGGCAAAGGTATTTTCCTCCAGGGTCACGCTGGCGGTCGCCATACTGACAGATTCCACCACGAATGTGCTCTCCTGGTCAGCACGCTCCGTGGGACTGTCAGTGGGGGCTAGAAGGAGAATCTGGCTCAGATCCTGGCAGGGGGACACTACAACAAAAAATCTTCTGGTTGAGGGCTCCTATAGGGGCTTCAAATTTTTTGGCACTTGTCTGGATAAGGTCCTCGCGGACGCTTTGGACAAGCCAAAAACTAAGACCCTGCAGCAGTTTGCGGCCAAGAAAAAACCTTTTCGTTCCCCGTCCTTTCAATTTGGGGTTTACCCCGCCTCCTATGGCAGGCGAAATCAAGGGCACGACAGAGAGCCTAGGCAACCTTTTCAATTTTGAGGACAAAGGCAGCGCAAGACAGACAAGTTCAGGTTTCGCGAGCCCCAGACCCGGCAGCAGCCCAAGCAGGCATGATTTGCACGGGAGTGGAGAGAGAGGGGGCAAGCTGCAACGTTTCTCAAGCGTCTGGGAAAATGCAATCTCAGACGCATAGATCTTGCTGCTGGTAAGGCAGGGATAAGCTTTGGATTTTCTCGGCCCCCCAAAAGGCAGGTTCCTCCCCTCCCCCCCTCAAAGGATCCTCCAAAAGGTGCGGGCCATGTCCAATGAGATAAGCAAGTTGCACTCAATTGGAGCCATAGGCAGGGCCCCGATTCTTCTGCATTTCCCCCCCCCAATATTCTGCGACCCCAGATTGAAAATTCTGCGACCCTAAATTGAAAATTCTGCGACCCAATAGAGTTACAAAACAAGTCTAGTAAAATTAAAACTGTCAGATGGCAATCCATTTCCTTGTACGAATGAATAAAAAAATCTGCTTATATTTTTTTTTGTGTATGGGTATTTCAAATATCAGGCAACCCCCCCCCCAAAACACATGACAAAGCAGAGGGCGCAGCTCCTAACCCCCCCCAAAAAACACATGGCAAAGTAGAGGACACTGCAGAGGGCACATCAGGCAACCCCCCCCAACACAAACACATGGCACGGCAGAGGGCACAGCAGGCAACCCCCCCAACACACACACATGGCATGGCAGAGGGCACAGCAGGCAACCCCCCCCCAACACACACAACACATGGCACAGCGGGAAACCCGAACCCAGGAGGCCCACCCCCCCACCTGCTTACCTTATGGCTGGAGCAGGCGGCAGCAGTGACCCAGGAACGGTGGTGGCAGCGGCAGCAGCAGCAGCTGCTCCAGCGTGCTCGTCCCCATCCAGCTCCTGGCCTCTTCCTGGTCCCTCCCAATGGGGCCTCTCAGGGCGACGCAGCTGGATGATGTCATCTGGCTGCGCTGCTGTGGGAGGCCCTGTTGGGAGGGGTCAGGAAGAGGCCAGGAGCCGGATGGGGACGAGCGCGCTGAAGCAGCTGCTGCCCGGTAAGTAAGTAAGTTAATTTTCTAAACGGGGGGGAGGGGAGGCAAGCCCTGGAGGCTGGGGAGGGGAAGCCTTGAGAATTTAATTCCCCTCCCCCTGTGGAATCTTCTGCCCCGCGTCTCCCCAGCGCAGGCTACAAATTCTGCGCTGGGGTAAGCGGGGCAGGAGATTCTGTGGGGGGGAGGGGAATTCTGCGAGAAATCTGCGAATTGCAGACCCACGTTTCCCTCGGGGCCCTGGCCATAGGGGAGGTTCCTCAGCAGGAAAGGGGACAGGGCCTCTATTCCATCTTGTTTTTGGTGCCAAAAAAGTCGGGTCACTTCAGGGCAGTCGTCGACTTAAAAATTCTAAACAGCTGGATAAAACCGATAAAATTCAAAATGGAGACGGTAACATCAGATTGTCAAGGGGGGACTAGATGACATCTTTGGACCTGCAGGAGGCCTACCTCCACATCCTGATTTTTCCCAGCTCACAGGAGATAGCTCAGGTTCACGTTCAACCAGAGCCATTGGCAGTACAGAGCCTTGCTGTTCGGTCTCCTCGACTCCCAGGACATTCACCAAGACCCTGGTGACCCTCTTGGCAAATCTGCGTACAGAGGGGATTCATGTCTTCCCCTATTTAGACGATCTCTTGATCAGAGCTCCCTCTCTGACTGGGGCGAACACGCAGGTGGACAGGGTCATGGCCTACCTCAGCAGTCACGGGTTCGTGGTCAATGTCGCCAAGAGTCAGCTGGTGCCCTCTCGCAGGATGGAGCACCTGGGGGTGGTCCTAGATACTGCCTCAGATGCCGTCTTTGTTCCCTTCAAAAGACGCGAGAAGATCCACTCGCTGGTGGAGCTCCTCCGTGCCAGCAACCGGTTAAGACTAAAAACCCCGGCCAGTTTGCTTGGCTTGATGGTGTCTTGCTCCCGGCAGGTTCAGTAGGCGCGCTGCAACCTCAAGCCCTTGCAGCAGCTGCTCAGGCCTTTCCAAAACAATTTCACCGCCGGGAAGAATTCCTGGGTTCAACTGACTCGTTAGCTAAGGTCCTCCATGTACTGGTGGTTAGAAGCAGCAAGGTTCGTAGAGGGGGTTTCACTCACGGAAACCTGTCGGAAAGTGATAACCACGGACGCCAGCTTGAGGGGCTGGGGGGCTCACATGGAGGGCATAGCGATCCAGGGGACCTGGACCAGGGAGGAATCAACCAGGAGCATCAACTTCCTGGAGCTGAGGCGATCCGCCTAGCCCTGGCCAGGCTTTCCCCTCATCTACAAAGGGCTCACATATTAATATACATTGACAACACCATGACAAAGGCCTACATCAACCATCGGGGGTGTGTGTATGTGTCAAGATCCCCCTCACTTCAGGGGAAGCCCGGTCACTCATGAGATGGGTGCAAACCAACCTGTCGTCTCTCAAAGCCCTTCACATAAGGGGCTCGGACAACCACCAGGCAGATTGGCTCAGCAGAAGGGATATACACCCTCACGAGTGGACATTGAACAGGGTAGTGTTCAGGAAGATAGTGGAAGCCTTCGGACGGCCGACTATGGACCTATTTGCCAGTCGGAAAAACTCCCAGTTGGTGCACTACATGACAAGATCGCACGACCCAGGAGCGGTGGCCATAGATGCACTGAACCAGAGGTGTCCGGCCAGCCTCCTCTGTCTTCCCTCCCTGGCCTCTACTAACCAGGCTAGTGGCAAAGATAAAAAGGGAAAGGGCGCAGGTAATATTGGTGGCTCCCTGGTGACCGAGACTCCCCTGGTTCTCGGACCTCATGGAGTTGAGCCAGAGGAGAGTACCTGTCCCTCCCTCTGCTTCCCGATTTGCTGTCTCGGGCCAGTACTGTTCAAGAACGTAGTATAGATAAAACTGTCAACTTACAAATTGAGCGCCTAGCACTAGAAGGAAAGGGTTTTTCAGGGGCGGTGTTAAATACTCTATCGGCCAGAAGGCCAGCTACCAGGAGGTCCTACAGGGCTACCTGGAAGGTGTTTTCCCTGTGGGGCCTGGACAGGGGCCTGGACCCCTGTACAGCTTCTATTTCTCAGGTACTACAGTTTCTTCAGGCGGGCCTAGACAAGGGCCTCAAGCATAATACTCTAGCTAGGCAGGTGGCAGCATTAAACTCCGTGTTGTACGCGGGGAATAACAGAAGCTTGTCAAGACAGACACGTTCGTCAGTTTCTCAGGGCAGTAAAGCACCTCTCCCCGCCAGAGGCGCACAGATGTCCTTCCTGGGAATTAAATCTGGTTTTAGACGCCCTGACTAAACTTCCCTTCGAGCCTCTGACTCTGGTGTCAGTGATCCTCAGGCTAGACCAAGCATTTATGCCGAAGGTTAACTCTTCTCTTCCACAGATCCCAGGAGGTGATTCTTCCTTCTTTCTGTCCAAATCCGACTCATCCAAAGGAAAGGAAGACCTCCCTCGCCCTTTCTGCTTATTGAACCTCCTTCGAAGTTGAGAAAAGAGAGGCCTGGGTTTGGTGGTACTGCAGTGAAAAAACATCTCCCCGCGTGGTAGGAGTACGTAGAGCACTGCTGTGGGGGTAGGAGTAGGGTTCAGAGGACGGGTAAAATTTCTTCCTCGCAGCTCTGATCACCCCAGTAGACCTGGCCTGGCCGTCTGGCTAGTTTCTTTAATGTTTTTAAGAGTTTCATCGGTAGATGAAGCAAAAAAGGCCTTCACGATCAAGACAAATCCTCTGTGGGTCTTATTTTCAGGGGTGAGAGCTGTGGAACGGAGTCAGGCATGCCTCCTGAGTGTAATGGCAGATGCCATACCCCTAATGTTGGAATCAGTAATACTCATATTCGCCATTAGCTGAGACTGGGCAATTTGCAACCTTTAGAGGCGATTTCGTTAGGGTCAGTGGTCTTACTAAGCTGTGACCAAAGCCAATGTTGATATCCACACAGAGTGAAGACAAAGTCGGGCGCCCTAAGGGACAAAGTCTGAGGAAAAAATCTTTCGGCCAAGGACATCTAGATGTCTCCCTTTCCTGTCAGACGGGGGAAGGCTGGATACCCCCTGCCCGAGATTTGATAGAGGCTGCAGCAATAAGCAGAGAATTAGGGGGAGGATGTCTGAGGAAGATATTGGCTCCTTCCTTAGGAATAGCATACAGAGAGTCTGCCAACTGTTGGTAGGAATACTCCATGAGGTGGTTGAGCATGGGGAGCATAATATGTCCCAATTCCCCAGTACCAAGGATCCCAAATACAGGGGCTGACTGAGTCTTCTGACTATCTTGGTGGGCAGTATTGGCAGAGCCGAAACTAATTTCTTAGCATGGCCTGAAAGGCCTTAGTGTCCTCCGTAGCAAGGGCCAAGTTGGGAGGGGGTGATAAGTTTCATCCTCCTCAAGGATGGGTGAGGAGGAAGATGGGGATGTAGTTCTCCCTGATGAGATCTCAAGAGCAGGCCCAGGCACCTCTGAAGGAGGGTGGTCTGATGGTGGATTTCCTAGTAGAGTGCTAAGGAAAGTGGTTCCCCGAGGTTGGCAGGTGGGCCAGTACCGATGGCACCTCAGGAGGAGGTGGGGGAGAAATGGTAGCCGTAGGAGGAACACGAGGCAGCGGCGGCAGGTAAGTGGCTACTGGCATAGGAGCGGGTGGAGGGTGAGTTGCACGCTCCAGATGGATTAAGTCAGACTGTGAAGGATATGGTGACGATCTGCTCCGGGATTGGGAGTGGTACCAGGAGGCATAATGGTACCGTCGGTACCAGGGGTCTCAAGTCAGACCGTGAAGGGTATGGTGGCGATCTGCTCCGGGATCAGGAGCGGTACTGGGAGGCATAATGGTACCGTCGGTACCGGGAGTCTTCATATGGTGAACAAGAGGAGTGGGTCCTTTGGTCCCTATGGTACAGTAAGGAAGTAGCGAGCGGTCTGGGAGGAGACCTATGCACGGATGTAGTAGAACGATCCGCATGCATTGTGCGGTACCGAGATCTAGAGCGTGATATACGGTGTCTATGGGGCTCACTGAGGTGAGAAATAGAGCAAGTGTCTGCGGTTCAGGGTGCAGCGGTAAGGTCACCACTAAGGGTGCAGTTGCTTGTGCAGCTGCTGGGCACCGGATGGTACTGTGGGAACTGGTGACGATTGCACCGTGAGAGAATGCTTGGTTCCGAAAAAAGTTGCTCTCTACCTCCACGGAATGTGGGGTGTCCGCCGTGCCGGTACCTCTGCTGCTGCTTTTATTTTTCTCCTCACAGAGGCACCTCACAGGGGCACTGTGGTGCAGGAGGCGCTCTTTGAACGGGAGACTTTCCTGTTTGAGACCCGTACCGTAGTTGGGATTTCCTCAGAGATTGTACCAGCAGTATCGGGAGCACTTAGTGTGGTCCTGATGGAGCGGTAGGAGTCGCAGGCATCTGGTACTGCACCCAGTGTTACCAGCAATACCGGGAGCGCTTAGTGGTACGATGTAGCGGCAGGAGCTGCGGGCTCTGGATTACTGCACCAGCAATACCAGCGGTACCAGGAGTGCTTAGTGGTCCTGATGGAGCTGCAGGCTCCGGATTTATCTCGGAGGTTAGTGAGTGCCGGGTGGGGAGCCGGAGTGGTCTCTCTTCACCACCCTGAAGTGCCCTTTTGTTAGAATGTCCGGAGGCGGAGAGCCCTGTTCCGCTTTGTTCTGGTAGACAGGACAGTGCAGGATTTACAAGTCCCAGTATTATGGGCCTCTCCGAGGCACGGTCGCTCACAGAGAGCGTAGCCAGACAGGTGCGGCAGCGTTTAAAGCCCACCTGCTTGTGCATAGTCTGGCGACTGCGTGAAAGTGGGCACAGCCTGGGGGACAAAGCCCGCGGGCCAGGGCACTGCACTCAAGTAGTTCTTAATCTTCTAATCTTCTCCTTTTTTTTTTTTTTTTTATTACTACTGACAAGCACTGTAAAGTGCTGACTGTCTTCCAAGCGCGACGCGGTTGGAAGGAACTGAGGCGGCGAGGGCTCCTCCCCCTATTTATGCAGTCCTGTTCTCGCGAAATCTTGAGCCTGCTCTTTTGACAGGGGGGGATGGGGGGACGGAGCTCTCACCATATTCTGGATCTTTCTAGGCTTTCTGTCTGGAGACTGCTGACAACAAGGTCTCCGGTGCCTGCAGAACAGGAAGTGAATCCCAAGAGCGAGAATCGCGGAGATCCTCGACGAAGAACTTGGCTCTTCCAATTTTAGTTTGTTTTACTGATGCATTATGAAATATTAAAATATACGGTGATCTTGTAAAAACGAAATCTAATGACAGACTTCAGTGTAGCATTCAATCTTTTGAAGTGTATAAAACGTCTTGAATGATGTCAGTTAATGAAGTTCAGTTGAAGTCAAATGTGGCAGTTGCAAATAGAATGCAGTTCTCAAACTAAAACTTCCTCTCAAATTATTTTTCAGGTGATGTGTGAACCCATTATTTTTTGTTTTCCTAAGGTCCCAAGGTGACATATGTGCCGCCTCCACCACCAGACAATGAAGAAGCCATCTTTGCACATTACCAGTCAGGAATAAACTTTGACAAATATGACACAATCCTTGTGGATGTATCGGGACTTGATCCTCCACCGGCAATACTGGTTAGTGAACTGCCTTACTTTCGGGGACCCGTGTTGACTGCGTTGCTGCAATTTGAAGTGATTTTTTTCAGAATCGGCCAATCTTTGCAGTAAAACGATGAAGTTGCGGTGAAACTACAGTGGGAGCTATGTGCAGGATCTTTAAAACCTGGCTCGGGCATAAACTTGTCACCTGACCCCAAACTAAAACTGCTGCTGCAGCTGCCATCTGTCAGAGAGGTGTGACCATGACCCCTGAGGGTGAATAGGCCTTTGGGGGTCTGCGACGGTTGTAGGGCCTTATGTTTTGGTGAGGGAGGTCTGGGGGTTTAACATGAACAATGTAGGAGTTCTGGGGTGCTGAAATTCCAGAGGATTTGAGTGGTGGTTGATTAACAGAGTTGTGATTCTGTGTCAAAACTATTGAAAAAGCAAATTTGCATGTATACATTTTTGCATACATTTGCAAATCAAGTTAATTATGCAAATAATGCTCATGGTGAATTTGGCTTCGCTGGTTGCAAAATTTAAGATTTTTTGGTGCAGTGAACTCAGGTCATAAGGGGAATGGAGCTTTTTTATTTTTTAAAATTAAGATAGTTTTAATAAAAACCTTTCATACCTCACTGAGAAGTACAAAACAATCTCTTGAGGTTAGGGTAGTCCTACTTTTTGGAATTGGGTGCTATAAGTATTATTTAAATGGATTTCACATTAAGTGATTTTAGGTAGATCTTGTATGTATGTATGTGTTTATTTAAGTTTTAGCTCACTAAGTATTGAAGTTCCAGCAGGTTTCAGCTGCTTGTATGAAAGGCATTAACAAAATGAACTTAAAGTGCTGTACTCCCATGTCCAAAAATTACTCTGCTACAGATGCTCAGGTCAAGTGCCTATTAAATAGGCTGTGATTCTGGAGTTGTCACTTCCCATAAAGAGGTCTTACGAAGAACTTCTAAGAAGCCCCACAGGATAGTGGGAGCCTAGAGCTCTTCTGTATTGGGTTTCTTTCTGAGGCTTCTGTTGGTTTTCCCTTGCTTGCTTTTTTCTATGCTGATTTCAGTAGAGGGCTTTCGGCACCAAAATGACTGAAAAACAAAAATGGAACAATCAAATGGAGCGTAAAGGAATATCAGTATTTCCCAAGCTGCTGTTTTTGGTTTGTGTAGAGTATATTTAGGTTTTTTGGTAGGTATTCGTTTCAGCTGTAGTATAATACTTATATTTCACAAGGTGGTTATGAAGATAAATTAATTTGCATTTGTGAAACACAACTCTGAGTGTCATGGAAAGGTCAAGAAAGAAATGTAGAATTCTATTTCTGTGCGGGACTTGGATGGTGTGCAACAGATAAGGCACTGATTAAAAATTAGAAACAATGAATAGTTATTCATTTAGTGGTCAGGAGGCTTTTTTAATATGCAATTATGTTGTTTAGACTGCTAATATTCTCCAAAGGGCTGAAATAAGGCTTCGTGCATACATGTAAATGAGCAAGTGCCAGAGTTAATGTGCTCAACATAGCAACGTAACTTAATATATTTTTGCATATAATGTTCTCTTTTGTAGACTTTTGAAGAAGCTAATCTTTGTCAAACGTTAGCCAAGAACATTGAAAAAGCTGGATATAGTAAACTTACTCCAGTGCAGAAGTACAGTATTCCTATTGTACTGGCAGGACGTGATTTAATGGCATGTGCACAGACAGGATCAGGAAAAACTGTAAGCATACAAATCTTTTTGCATGTGTTGTGTCACTTGATTTGAGGATTTCAGAGGTAGGTACATCAGAAGTCGTTATGACAACTAGCAAGCCTTTGGTTTAAACAACTAGCAAGTCTTTGGTAATGTAGTCACAGGAATAAGGAGTTTCTAAGTGTTTCAGACAGCTTCTGTGTAACTCGCAATTTCATGGACTACATGAAAATTATTAAATGGTCTGCAGTCCATTAAATTGTTTCTGCGCTCACTGGAAGAAGGGCAAAGTGGAGCTGAATCTGTAAACTGTAGAGCTCCCTGCTCTAGAGTTGTTAGGAGGAATAGAATCGCAGAGTTTAAACCCCCACTACGTGGCCATTTGCAGCTACAGAAGCACCAGGATGTTCCCAGCAGGGGAAAAGTCAGGAACTGAGCAGCAGTTGTGGTTCTTGGACTGTGCTTCTGTTCCCAGTTCTGAATTGGCTACTGTTGCTCAGCTCATTGCAACTACAGCAGAAGCTGTATATATATATACACACACACGCACACATTGTAGGCTCATTTTTGGTCGCTTCATGCACATGCCATGCCATGCACATGCCATGAATTTCATACTTTAAAGCTAAAACTTTGTGATGTTTCAAAAACCTGTCTTGATTTTTTCAGTCTGACTTCTGATCTCTTCACTTAACCGAGACTACCTTTGTCATAACTGCAAATTATCCCCTCCTTAACCAAGTCTAAAGGCCTCTCTTATATCTGGGGGTGATGTTGGACTCGGGTCTCTGTCTGGATCGGCAGGTGGAGGCAGTGGCCAAGACCACCTTCCGCCAGCTGTATCTGGTGCGGAGGCTGTGCCCATACATTTCCAGACCGGACCTGGCCACACGATCTAAGTGGGGCTTCCCTCGTTTCTGGTTCGGAGGCTGCAGCTGGTGCAGAATACGGCAGCCCGTCTCCTTATGGGGACTGGGCTACGGGAGCACATAACACCAGTGCTCCGTTCTCTGCACTGGCTGCCTATAGCGTACTGAGCCAGATTCAAGGTGTTGGTATTGATCTATAAAGCCCTGCACGGTCTGGGCCCCTCATACCTCGGGGACCGCCGTGCCTCAGAGCGATCCCTTCTGTCCGCTGGGGGCGCCTTCTTGGAGGTCCCCTGGGTGAGACGGGAGGCCACAATGGAGAGGGCGTTCTCAGTGGCCAGACCGCGACTCTGGAACTTCCTCCCAGAGGAAGCCCACCTGGCTCCAGGTCTGCTGGCGTTCCATCGAGCCTGCAAGACCTGGCTGTTCACCCAGGCCTTCGGAGGGGAGGGTTGGGTAGTTGAGGATATTGGGGGGAGGGAGGGGGGTTGGAGGGGATTGTTTTTAATTTCTTTGTTGATGGTTTAAATTTTTTTTTTACTGTTATTGTATTGTTGTAAGCCGCCCCGAGATGCCGTAGACTTGACGGGGCGGCTAAAAATGCTTTTAAAATAAATTTTAAAAATATATCCTTATTCTGCACCTGCTTCACCTCTGTTGTCACCTTGGTACTATTGACCACCTCATTCACCCCCTTGGTTTCCAGGGCTCAGTTCTCTACTGGTTCTTTTCTTCTCTCTAATTGCTCCTTCAGTGGTTTTTCTTGCTGGTACTTTCTCTGCCTCCCCCCCACCAGTTGGAGTTGTCCAAGACTTTGTTCTTAGCCCTCTTCTCTTCTCACTTTTTGCTCTGTCCCTGGGCAGACTCAGAATCAGATTCCAGTATCCCACCCACTGCTTTGGTTGTGTTCAACCCCTCTTCCACTCCTGCCATTGGCTTCCTCTCCTCATTTGCATCCAGGACAAACTTTTTGTCCTCAACTTCAGGGCTCTTCATGTTCTTGTTTACCCCTTTCTATGCTTTCCTGCTATGCTTTTCTCCTTTCTCCCCCTGCCTCTGGCTGCTACTCCGTTCTGGTAGCTCTGCAGTTGACCCCCAGGAGGCAGAAGAATAAAACTTTGCCAGTGCGCATGCGTGCGCTGCGCTACCCTGATTCTCCAGTCCGTCTTCAGCCTTTGGGCCGTCAGGAGCTGTTTTCACGGCGCTCCATCGGGGGCATTTTAATTATTTATTTCTTTTCCTCTGGTGGTTTGCTTCTATTCTACCCACCCAACCCTGAGGTTTTTTTTGCTGTCGATAGATCCAAGGCGGTGCTACAGGAACAGCGTAATCTCCCAGACCTAGTCTTGGGAACTGCTCTACAGTCCTGGCCAGCTCCCTTGCAAGGCCCCTGGCAGCGGGGGAGCCGCACGGGAGATTTTTTTTTTTTTTTCTCTGGCTGAGGCTCATCCCAGCCTAGGCAGGCATCCCCCTGCCCAAGAACAGATCCCGTGAGGCGGGAAACTGTTCAACGGACACCAAACCCTGGCAGCTGCTACAAGTGCTCTTCCCTCAGTCAGGAGACATGGAGCAAGCGGAGTAGAGCCAAGCCAGGGAGCAGTCCCTCTCAGCTAGTGAAGAGATGCAAGTACTCACTGTCTTCCCTCGCTACCTCAATGGGGAAGACTCTTCAGTCCTTAGATAGATTGTGTGAGCTTCAGACTCAAGGAAAGAGAAAAAGAACCCCGCCAAAAAAGTCGCCCAAGGGCTCCTTTAAAAAAAGGCCACAGGGCGGAAAAACAGAGGGTAAAAGCGCCACAAGGGGGCTCCGTAACACGCCTTCTAGCTTCCCCTCAGTCCTCAGGGGAAAGCTCTGCAGCCGAGCAGCCTAAGAGGCACAGAGAGCAGCTGCAGGCTTCCTTAGCCTCAGCCTCTGACTCTGTCTCGAGTCATGAGGCAGAGGAGACAGAGCTCCAGGAGCCCCTGCCTGATCCCAAGGAAAAGGACAGGCAGTTTCCACTCGCTTACAGAGATGAGCTCCTAGCTCAGGTGGCTAAATCCTTGCATTTAAAGGAAAAACCAAACAAGGGGGATTTCTCTGACTCCCAGGATGAGGAGGAGAGGGAATACATCCTGTCAGTACATGGTAAAGATCAAGGGGTTCTTTTGGACAAGGTGTTTGAAAAATTGGTTTTGGAATAGTGGAAATGCCCTAACAAGGCATATAAAATGAACAAAACCCAAGTCTCCTTGTATTTCTTCTCTAGGAAGAAGGAGCCAATGTTCAGAAATCCTAAGGTGGATGCAGCAGCAGTCTGTTTGGCCAGACAAACTGTTTTTCCAACTGAAGGGGACTGCTGTCCAAGGGACCCTACAGACAGGGCAGTAGATTAAACCTTCAGAAGGGTGCTAGACTCTTCAACTGCGGCGCTGAGAATCCGTATAGTCCCCTCATACGTGGCATGAACCCTACTATCCTGGCTGCAAGAGGCTCAGGCTCAGGATCTGGAGATCTCAGAGAGGAGATCTCCGGTATTGTCATCTCGCATCCTCCTGGCGACAGCGTTAATGGCTGACTCCACCATGGATGCTATGACCTGGTCAGCTCGAGAAGTGGCAAACAATGTCTCGGCTAGAAGGTGAGTCTGGCTCAGTTCATGGCAGGGAGATATTACTGCCAAAAACCTCCTGGTTTCAGGCCCTTGTAAGGGATTTAAGCTGTTTGGCATGTGTCTGGACAAAGTTCTGGCGGATGCTGCAGATAAGTCTAAACCAAAAACTCGGCAACAGATGGGGTCAAAAAAGAGGTTTTTTCGTGGCCCACCTCTCAAATCCAGGGGAAAATTACGGAGCCTTCGGGAGTTTCCATCCTCAACCCAGTAGAGACACCCCCCTCAATATTCCTTTTCGCAACAGGGGCCACAGGCAACCTAGATTTGACAAACAAAAACCCAGAGGCTCTCCCCCAGGACAACCCAAACAGGACTTATGACTACCTAGAGGTGCCGGAGGTCAGGGGCAGACTGCAAAGCTTCTCAGGGATCTGGGAAACATCAGTTTCAGATGCATGGGTGCTAAATTGCTTGCCAGGGCTACACCGTAGAAGTGCTAGGGCATCCTCTAGGAAGATTCATCTCCTCCCCCTCCTCAAACAACCCGGCAAAGCACCTGGCTATGCTTGAAGAAATTCAGAGACTTCTTTCCATTCGAGCCATAGAGAGGGTTCTGCCAGAGCAAGCCTGTCGGGGTCTACTCAATAATGGTTTTGGTCGCCAAAAAACTAGGGTCCTGGAGGGTAGTTCTAGACTTAAAGGTCCTAAATAAATCAGTAAATCGGCAAAAAATCAAGATGGAAACAGTATCATCCATCTGCCAGAGTTTGAGAAAGGAGGACTGGGTGGTCTCGCTGGACCTGAAGGAGGTATACCTACACGTCCCAATCTGGCCACCTCACAGGAGGTGGCTCAGATTTGGCTACCAGCAGGCGCGTTATCAATTCAGAGCCCTTTTCCATTCGGCCTGTCCTCAACACCGAGGACATTCACCAAAATTCGGATTCCCCTGATAGCGAATCTCAGGAGGGAGGGGATACACGCATATTCATACCTCGACAATCTCCTGATCAGGTCTGAGTCTCACTCCAAGATCCTGACAGACTTAGACAGAACCATACATTATCTCAACATGCATGGGTTCCTAATAACTGGGGAGAAAAGTCACCTCTCCCCCACTTGCAGGCTGGAACATCTAGGGATAATTCTAGATACTACCTCAGACATGCCCTCCCTCCAGACAGCAAAAGATCCACACATTAATCTGTCTACTGAAACAGCGAAGGCGAATGAGACTAAAGGTTCTAGCGCAGCTCCTAGGCCTCTTGGTCTCATGCACCCATCAGGTGCAATGGGGTCGTTTTCACCTCAGACCCTTACAGCGACTGCTTCAACCTATGCAAAGAGAGCTGATGCTAGGGCTCAACCCATGGGTTTCTATTCCTCCAGGACTAGTGGTGGTTAAGGCCGGAGACGTTCAGCACAGGCACCCCACTGACAGAGCCGACCAGAGCAGTAATAACGACGGATGCCAGTCTCAGAGGGTGGGGAGCCCATTCCAGATCCACTTCAGTTCAGGGGTTATGGAGCGAGAACGACCGGTTGCGCAGCATAAACTTTCTGGAGTTAAAGGCAATTCGACTTGCTCCGATACAACTCTTACCATCTCTCAACACTTGACATCTTCTGATTTACATGGACAATACAACAGCCAAAGCTTTCATCAACCATCAGGGCGGCTCGAGATCCCCTTGCCTCCATGAGGAGGCAGTAAGGCTGTTTACATGGGCCCAGATGGGCGCTGTACATCAAGGGTCTGAGACAACTTGCAAGCGAACTGGCTCAGTCGCCGTGCACTCGATCCTGACGAATGGGCTCTGGACAGAGAGGTCTTCAATGACATAGTGAGTCTCTTTGGTCTTCCCCTCATGGATCTCTTTGCCAATCAAGAGAATGCACAAGTCCTGAGGTTCATGTCCAGAGTTCCATGCAGATCAGCAGTAGCAGTGGATGCATTGAACCAACCTTGGCCACAAGGCCTTCTGTACGCTTTTCCTTCCTTTCCATTGATTGCGAGAACAATAACAAAAATCATCAATGAAGGGGTGGGGTACAGGTAATCCTCATAACACCGTGGTGACGCAGAAGACCATGGTTCTCGAACTTAATATTGCTGAGCCAGACTCAGCACAAGCGTCTGCCCCTCCATCCGACTCTTCTTGCGCAGGGACCCCTACTGTTCAACAACTTACAAATCTAAGATTGAAAACGTGGAAGTTGAATGCTCAGCGTTAAAAAAGAGGGGCTATTCCGATGCCATCCGTTCGATTCTTCAGCGTTCTAGAAGACCGGCAAGCATACAGAGCTAATTGGAAAATATTTGTCCAGTGGTCAGGGGCAAAGGGGCATAGAACTTAAATTTGGTACTGGACACTCACTAGAGCCCCCTTCGAGCCTTAGGCATGTTTCATTATATATGATGTCCCTTAAGGTGGCTTTTCTAAAACTGTAACTTCGGCTAGAAGAATCTCAGAATTGGGGGCCTTATCTGTACAGGAAGATTTTTGGCTTTTTCAGGAGCAATCAATTACATTGAGATTAGTTCAGGCTTTCATCTCTAAGATCAATTCAAGTTTTCACAGAAGTCAAGAGATAATCCTTCCTTCTTTTTGCCCTAAGCCAACCCATTCCAAAGAAAATATCTGGCATACTCTCTGTGTGTAGAGCACTAAAAAATTACTTGGCTAGGACACAAGGATTCAGAACATGCATGGCCCTTTTTGTTAATATTAGGCCTGGCTATAAGGGATCTAAGATTTCAAAGACCCTAACATCAAAATGGGTGAAGCAGTGTATGAATGAATCCTATAAGGCAATGGGTAAGGTTCCTCCCCTCCAAATCTGGGCGCACTCAGTGAGAAGCACGGCTACCTCTTACGCTTTCAAAGCCAGAGCTGCTTATGATTAAATATGCAGAGCAGTCACTTGGTCGTGTCTGCATACTTTTGTTAAACACAAAAAATTGGACGAATATGTCAGCTGAGGCGGCTTTTGGTAGAAGGGTGCTTCAGGCGGTGCTGAATACCTCCTGCGCTGTTTGTTCCCACCCTTAGAGGTCTTTTTGGCTCGGGTATATCCCGAATGGAGGAGTAGCCAGAGGCAAGGGGAGAAAGGAGACATGGTCACCTTCGGTGAATTCCTTTCTCCCCTGCTCTCCGGATACTCCTCTGGCCCGCCCTACCAAACAGCATTTTCAGTGATAGGGAGTTGGGTTGTTTATTCTGGGTTCCAGTAGTATGGAGTTTCTGTGGAGTGTTTTTTCAGGTTATCTGGAAGGAAGTCTTCCTTCTTTGTTTTGATTGGAGTCTACGGTAGTTTTGATGCCGCTGTTAGTGTTTACTATTTCACAGCGTTTTCTTTACCATTCGCACTGGCTGATGTTCTGGGAATGACTACCCGGTACTTGGCTTTGGAACCGACTGGAGAATCAGGGTAGCAAGGTGTACGCATGCGCACTGGCAGAGTTTTATTCCCCCCCCCCGCCTCCGGCTACTGCTCCATTCGGGTAGCTTTGCGGTTGGCTGCCAGGTAGCAGAAGAAGAAGCTTTGCTATTGCGCATGTGTATTGGAGCTACCCCGATCCCTCAGTCCGTCTTCTGCCTTCGGGCCGTCAGGAGTGGATTTTTTTCTCCTCGGGGAAAAATCTTTTTTTCTTCTTCTTTTTTTGGAGGCACAATTTATTCCCGCCAAGCCCTGAAGTCAGCAGGCCGTTCATGGCTGACAGGTGGGGCCATGGGGGCAGCAACATTCCCAGACCAGCTCCTGGGAATCCCAGACAGAAGCCCCGGCCAACTCCCTCGTAAAGCGCCTGGGAGCAGGGGAGCCGTGAGGGAGACATTTACTTTTTTTTTCTTCTTCCCCATCATAGGCGTGTCTCCTTCGGCAGTGCCTGGCGCGTATGCCAGGCAGACAGCCCCCCCCCCCGCCGCGCCGGGGAACGGCTCCGCACAGCGGGAGTCTGTTCCGACTGCAGCGCGAGCCCTGACAGCGACGCAGGACCGTCTCCAGGAGACATGGAAATGGCGGAGGGAGACCCAGCGCAGCAGGTGGCCCCAGCACAGGAAGACACGCAAGTAACCATGTCGTCTTTAGCAACTACCATGGAAAAATCTTGCAGTCACTAGACAAGCTATGTGACTTGCAAACTCAAGGGGAACAAAAGAACCCACACGCACCCAGCTCTAAGTCGCCCAAACGAGCAGCGGGAAAGGTCCCCGAAAGGTGGGAAAAAAGAGAACAAGAACCCCACAAGGGGGCGCCATAGCCCATCTGCTAGCTTCTCCTCAGTCCTCTGAGGAGAGCTCATGTGAAGCACAACCAAAGAGGCGCAGAGACCAGACCCAAATCTCCTTGGCCTCGGACTCTGACCCGGAATCAGGGCAGGAAGTTTCTGAGACAGATGAGGCAGATTTTCAGGATCCCCAGCCTGACCCCAGAGCTAAGGACAGGCAGTTTCCCCTAGCTTACAGAGATGAGCTACTGGCTTAGGTATCTACGGCCTTGCAGCTGAAGGAAAAGCATACAAAAGGGGATTCCTCAGACTCCCAGGAGGAAAGGGATTATATCCCATCCTTGCATGGTAGGGATCCAGGAGTGCCTTTGGAAAAGGCGTTTGAGAAGCTAGTGTTTGAAGAGTGGAAAAGTCCAGACAAAGCGTATAGGATGAATAGAACACAGAACACCTTGTACTCTTTTTTGAGAAAAAAGGAACCGCTGTTTAAAAACCCAAAGGTAGATGTGGCGGCTGTCTCACTAGCTAGGCAATCAGTCTTCCCCATCAAGGGGGACTGCTACCTGAGGGACCCCACGGATAGGACAATAGACTCAGCTCTGAGGAGGAGCCTAGAGTGCTAAAGGTTAACATCGTCTCCTCACATGTAGCTCGTGCCCTGCTGACATGGATGCAAGAGGCTCAGGATACAGACATCTCTGAGAGGAGACCCCAGATCTTATCATCCCGCATCATGCTAGCTACAGCATTACTGCCCGACTCCACCATGGACGCCATGACCTGGTCAGCCCGGGCAGTAGCAAACACTATCGCAGCTAGGAGGAGGCTGTGGCTCAGGTCCTGGCAGGGAGATGTGACCGCCAAGAATCTTCTTGTGGCAAGTCCCCTATAAGGGATTCAAGCTTTTTGGCATGTGCTTGGACAAGGTCTTAGAGGAGGCTACCGAAAAAACGAAGCCCAAGACCCTCCAGCAGTTTGGGTCAAAAAAAAAGGTTTTTTCGAGACCCACCGTTTAAATCTAGGGGGAGTTATGGAGGGTACCGGAGATTCCAGCCGTGGTGCAGCAGGCTGCTAGGAGCCCCCGCTAGCACCTGTCTCCGGTGAGGGGAGGAGCCAAGATCTTCAATAGGCAGCCAAGCCACTGGCGGCATGTGCAGCGGGCTGCTAGGAGCCCCCGCTAGTATCAGCCAAGCAGCCCCGGCAGCAAACGCGTAACCCCAGTGCACCTGTCTCCGTTGAGGGGAGGAGCCAAGATCTTCAAAAGGCAGCTAAGCCACTGGCGGTGCCGGTGGCTGCGCGCCTAAAGGCTTAGGCGCAAGGGCAGGGGGGACTTGTCAATGGCGACCAGCAAGCGTGGGAGAGGGGACTCCCCCGAGCGGGCTTTCTCCCAGCCCCAAAATGCTAAGCAACGTAAGATTGATACATACTCTCCAACACAGTCAATAAGATCGGTGGAGGCTTTTGTTACGTGTTCCCAGTCGGTGGTATTTGACTGTTCACAGCCACACTCTGAAATTTCGGATTCAAAGGTTAGTAGGTATAGAACTATGTTAAACTCAGTTGTTTTGCATTCTGTAGCTCATTGCTCTAGATCAGAGCCTACTCCTCGGACTCACAATCCTTTGCTTTCCGCACGACCACCAGTGGGTGAAGGGCTGGCAACCTTTTTGACGGACCATCTGTTGTTGACAGCAGATATCTTGAATTTTGTGCTGACCCGTATTGCCAATCTACAGACTGCTACAAACTCGTTGGCGGAACGTATGACCGCTATTTGGCCGGCAGCATCAGACCGGGATCGGGCGCAGAGAAGGGGGGAAGTTGGTTTGGGGAAATTGCCCCCCCCCTCTCTCTTCACTCTCCCCTCCAGACTACCGAGGTTCAAATTATGCAGTACTGGCTGAATGCCAGATGGAGGGTGGGGATCTTTTGCAAGCCATTCTGAATGTTCTAACTTTTTCTGTTTATCCTGTAAGGGGCTGGCCTAAACCCAGGTGGGAAACTACCTTCGATGTAGCAGAGCACATGAGGTTGCTCTTAAGGCTAAGGGTTACAAGGCATGACTTAGTATCAGTCGACCATCTGCCGGCTGCGCGCGCGAGATAAATTGTAATGGTGACCTTTTTAACGGAGTCCCTGGCTAATAACATTCTGTCTTTAAGGGAGGGTCTGGAAAGGAAGGGAATCTTTGTGCTCAGAGTTTTTCGGTCCTCCTCTGCCCAGGACAACCAGGCACCAACCCAAAGCCCGCATCGGGGGGTTGTCCCCCAGGGTATGTCTCGCCAGGAGTGTGCTCTCCAACTTGACCAGAAAGGCAGGCACGATGGGGACTCAGGGTTGCAGGGAGTCCATTCAAGGGTTCTAACACAATTGTGCAGCATCTAAGTATTATTATTATTAACAACAAACATTTATATAGCGCCAGCAGTGTACCTGGCACTTTACAAAGTAATAAAATAGACACAGTCCCTGCCCCTAGGGCTTACAATCTGAGAGACAGGAGCTGGGGGAGAGACTTAGGAAGGGGAACAGAGGGAGAGACAAGGGGTCTAACATTCATGAAGATGCGAGGTCTCAAGTGCACGTACTTGGCTTGGTTACGATGAGAATGACAGCAGGCAGGTCCATGTTGCAAGGATAAGGGTAAACCGATCGTAGGTATAGGAATAGTGGCTCAGCAGGATAAAGAGTCAGACAGAGCAGAGCGAAAGAGGTGAGTTTTAAGGAGAGATTTGAAGGTATGAAGGGAGGGGGCAAGGCGGATGTGGACAGGGAGGGAGTTCCAGGCATGGGGGGCAGCAAGTGAGAAGGGACGAAGGCGCTTAGGGGAGCAGGGAAGGCGTGGAAGGGTGAGAGAAGGGACAGAGGAGGAGCGAAGTGCACGGGCTGGAGTATGGAGGGCGATAAGTGCAGAGAGGTAGGGGGGAGCAAGGTTGTGAAGAGCTTTATAGGTGAAGACTAGGAGCTTGTGCAGGATTCGTTCAGGAAGGGGAAGCCAGTGAAGCGAAGAGAGGAGGGGCTGCACATGGTCGAAGCGACTGGCGAGGTAGATGACCCTGGCAGCAGAGTTTTGGACAGAGATGAGGGGAGAAAGGTGAGACCGGGGAAGGCCAGTGAGAAGGAGGTTACAGTAATCGAGGCGAGAGATGACCAGAGCATGAACAAGAGTTTTGGCAGACGAGACAGAGAGAAAAGGGCGAATCTTAGCAATGTTATGGAGGGAGAAGCGACAGGATTTAGCAACAGAGTCAATGTAGGGTTTAAAAGAAAGGGCTGAGTCAAAGATGAAGCCTAGGCTACGGGCTTGGGGGACAGGCAGGATGGTGACTCCATCAATAGTTATTGACAGTGAGGAAGGAGAGGAAGGATGAGGGGGGAAGATAAGGAGTTCAGTTTTAGCCATGTTGAGTTTGAGTTGACGTTGAGACATCCAGGTAGAGATGTCAGAGAGACAGTTGATGAGACGAGCTTGAACAGAGGGAGAGAGAGAGGGAGTAGAGAGATAGAGTTGAGTGTCATCAGCATAGAGGTGGTATTGGAAGCCATGGGAGGCAATGAGTTTGCCTAAGGATGAGGTATAGATCGAGAAGAGGAGAGGGCCAAGAACAGAGCCTTGAGGAACACCAACTGAGAGGGGGAAGGAGGAGGAGGCGGAGTTGGAGAGAGACACATTAAAGGAGCGGTCAGAGAGGTAGGAGGAGAACCAGTTATGGACAGAGCCACAAAAGCCAAGGGAGTGAAGGGAATCCAGCAAGAGTGAGTGGTCAACAGTATCGAAGGCAGCAGAGAGATCAAGGAGGACAAGAATGGAATAGAGACGTTTAGATTTAGCCACCAGAAGATCGTTGGTGATCTTAGCGAGAGCAGTTTCAGTAGAATGAAGGGGGCGGAAGCCAGATTGGAGGGGGTCAAGGGAGGAGTTGGAGGATAGGAAGTCAAGGCAGCGGGAGTAGACAACACGTTCAAGCAGCTTGGAAGCAAAAGGAAGGAGTGAGACAGGACGATAGCTAGAAGGGTCAGAGGGGTCAAGAGTGGACTTTTTGAGAATAGGAGAGACTGTGGCATGTTTGAAGGCAGAAGGGAAAGAGCCAGTAGAGAGGGAGAGGTTGATGATGTGCAGGAAGGAAGGGGCGACAGTGGGAGTAATGGAGGTGAGGAGGCGGGAAGGAATGGGATCAAGGGGGCAAGTGGAAGGGTTGGAGGAGGAGAGCAGAGAGGAGATTTCCTTAAGGGAGGCAGGGGAGAAGGAGGACATGAGAGAAGGAGGGGGAGGAGGGAGAGGGGTGGGAGTGGGAAGAGAGGAGTGGGAAGCGATGTCGAGGCGGATCTTGTCTATCTTGGAGGTGAAGAAGGAGGCAAGATCCTGAGCAGAAAGGGAAGAAGGAGGGGGAGGACAGGGAGGCTTGAGGAGGGAGTCAAAGGTAGAGAACAGGCGGCGAGGGTCCCGAGAACAGGACTCAATGCGGGAGGCATAGTAGTGTTGTCTAGCAAGGGAGATAGCAGAAGTAAGGGTGGAGAGACAGAATTTGAAGTGAAGGAAGTCAGCGTGAGAATGGGATTTGCGCCAGAGTCGTTCAGCAGCACGAGTGCAAGAACGGAGGTGGCGGATACTAGGGGTGAGCCAAGGACGGGGGTTGTGGGAGAAGGCAGGGCGGGAAGAGAGAGGGGCATGGGAGTCAAGTGTGGAGGAGAGAGAGGCGTTGAGAGCAGAGACAGCGGAGTCAGGGGAGGAGGAAGAGAAGACTGTAGGAAGAAGGGGAGAGAGAGAGGAGGCAAAGTCCAGGGGATCAATAGCTTGAAGGTCACGGAAGGGGCGTAGAGAAGGGGAAGAGGAGGGGGGACAGTGGGAAATGTTGAAAGAGGCAAGGAAGTGGTCTGATATAGGATGAGGATCGAAGGAGAGATCAGCGACAGAGCAGTTTCTAGAGAGGACAAGATCAAGAGAATGGCCATTAGTATGGGTGGGGGAGTTGGTCCAAAGGTGGAGGTTGAAGGAGGAGGCTAGGGAGAGGAAGCGAGAGACTGAGGGCTGAGATGGGTCATCAACATGAATGTTGAAGTCACCAAGGATGAGAGGGGGGATATCTAACAGAGAGGAAGAAAGTGAGCCAGGACTCAAAGTCAGAAAGAAAGGAGGAGAGAGGACCAGGGGGACGGTAGATGACAGCAACACGTAGATGTTGTATTATTGAGACTCCCTCTGAGAAGCAGATCCCTATTAGGCAAGTTAGTGCTGGAGGGCTTGCCCTCCCGTCCACACCAGCCAACCTAGTCGAAAGACTTGCGGTGCAAAAGCAGTTATTTTCACTTAAATTTGGGAGAAGTGGTGAGGGGGAAGGAACTTTCAACCCCCCCCCCCCCCTCTTCTGGGGGAGAGAGTTGTACTTCAGTCACCAGGGCAGACCATTCGAACACACAGCCTTCTTGTAAGGTTCTGGGGGTATCGGATTTGGTCCCCTCGATCGCCCTAGGTCTTTTTCCTAATAAGGCTGATCAGGCCTGCCGACCAGGCGGGGATGTAAGTAAGCCTGACCAACAGGAGGTAGCTCACAGGGTGTGGTTTGAGGGCAGGAAGCTGGCGGTGCCCCAAGAGGGTGGAGAAGGTGGTTCCAGGAATACTGAGGAGCCTCCTGATCGGAGGGACATGAGCCAGAAGAATTTAGCTCCTCAGGAGGACCTTGTGGGAGCCCCATTGGCGGTTTCAAGTCCAAATAAAAGTGCTTCTCAAAGGCCTCTTTTTACCCAGACTTTCTCTCCAGGAACATGACTAGGTCAGGGCCCTCAGGGGAGCCTTGCCATATTATCCTGGAATATTGCAGGCTGGAAGGCTCGTTGCCAGGATTTTGATTTCCTGCTGTTCCTGGGCCAATTTGATATTATTTTGCTCCAGGAGACTTGGTTGCCAGGGAAACCAATTGATGTGTTTGTCCGGTTTTAATATATTTTGCCATGGGGCTACTCCATCTTCGGGGGGTGGGAGACCCAGTGGGGTACTTACGATGTTGGTGGCAGTAGACTTAGGATTGCAGATAAAGGAATTAGGAACTTATAAATCTAACTTTGCTCTGCACCTTTGTACCTTAGCAGATGGCCAGAAGTTCCTTCTGGAAATGTCTATGTCCCTCCACCTTACTTTAGTTACCATTCGACAGATATTTGGACTCAGATGAGCAACCTGGCTGTAAAGGCCCAAGAAGACTACCCTGGGGTACCCCTTTATATAGGAGGGGATTTCAATAGCAGGCTAGGGAACCCCACTAGCTGGGAGAAGGATCTAGCTATAGATGATCCGGAGAGCCCTCTCTGGTTGCCCCCTCGATCGTCTAAGGACGATTTTAAGAGCCCGGAGAAAGCAAGTATGGAACTCCTTCTGGAAATGCTTGAGTTGGTGGTGGTAAATGGCCGGGTGCTGGGTGATATGGAAGGGGATTTCACTCTACACACCCGGCAGGGGTCTAGTGTAATAAATTCTTTTCTGTTGTCCGCCTCTGATTTTGACTCCATTGCTAGGATGGAGGTCGTTTCGAGACCGGATACCTGCCACTTCTGCTGACGCTTAGGGAAGCAGACTGGGGTCCTGTGCCCCAGGTAGATGAGGGCCTGGTGACGAAAGAGGGTCAGGGGATCGGCCCCAGATTTAGGAAAAAGCACTTAGATCATCTTATAGTGGACTTTGGGATTCTGATTGAACAGCAGAGAACCAAGGAGCTTTGCCAGCGGTCAGCTCAGAGTGAGGGTAGGGTTTGACAACCTCCTTCAGCAGTTACATCAGGTAATCTTTCAGGAAATAACTCAACCGCTTAAATGGGGTAAGGCAGTCAAATCCCCTTTGTGGTTTGATAGAGACTGCCGTGAGATAAGATCTAGCCTTAGGAGATCTATGAGGAAACTTAGAGCTTTACCGTCGGCCCAAAATCGAGAAAGGGTAGTAGCTAGAAAGTGACTGTATAGACAGCTGATAATAGATAAAAAGAGAGCATTCAGCAGGATCCAATGGCAAGTATTACAGGGAGGCGGCTTTGAGGAGGGATACAACGAAGTTTTGGGCTTTGATACACTCCCTGGGTAAGAGTAGGATCGTTCAGCAGGCTTCTCTGATTTCAGCTAAGGTATGAGAAGCCTTTTATAGGGCTTTATATTCAGCACTGCCTGCTGCGGTTCACGGTCTAGATTTGGACACCCCCCCCGGAGATTTGAGTCTTGGCCTCCTGTTACTCCCAACGAGATTGGTACCCTCATTCAGGGGGCAAAGGCTAGGAAGGCTCCAGGCCCCGATGGAATAACAACTGACCTGATCAGAAATTTCCTGGAATGGTGGGCAGCCATTCTGACTCCGCTCTTTACGACAGTCAACAAGACTAGAACTATACCAACTCATGGCTGAGAAGCACGCTTGTTCTCCTCTTACCTCCTTCTCCTCCTCCGCTGGGTAGCTCTGCTGCTGGCCGATAGGAGGCAGATGACTCATTTCTTTTGTGCGCATGCGCGCCAGGAGCTACCCGGTCCCCCAGTCTTGTCATCTGCCTCGGCCGGTAGGACGCGTTCCGCGGGAGCTCGAAGGCTCTGAAGAAGGACAACAAAAAAGAAAGAAAGGGACTCAGAGTTACTGCTTGGCAGGTGAGGGAATAGGGGCAGTTGGAGAAGCATGCCTCTTCTCCCCCCCTCCCCTCCTCCTCCGCCTGCCGCAGGTTCAGCTCCGGGGCGGCGCGCCGCGCCCGAGAGCTCTGGGGCCATAATTTACTCCCAATGACTGGGAGCCTGAAATGTAAGCAGCGGTAACTCCGGGGCGGCATGGCCGCACCCGCGAAAACCGGGG
>QEPC01012145.1:3266972-3284816 GCA_003113815.1 Sphenodon punctatus
ACCGGGTAGCTCCTGGCGCGCATGCGCACAAAAGAAATGAGTCATCTGCCTCCTATCGGCCAGCAGCAGAGCTACCCAGCGGAGGAGGATCAGGAGAGTAAGAGAGAAAGGAATTCACGAAGGTAGGTAACCAATTCTCCTTTCCTATATTTAAAAAAGGGGACCCTAGACTCCCAGCGAACTACCGCTCGATCAGCCTGCTCAGTGCGATTGGCAAACTCTACGCTCGTTTTCTCCTGGAGAAGGTATGAACGTGGATTGCTGAGACTCATCAAATCGAGCCAGAGCAGACTGGTTTCTGCGAAGGGAAGGCCACTATAGACCATATTATGCTATTATCAGCATTGATCCAGAAACACACACAACTCATAAAGGCAAATTATATCTAGGGTTTATGGACCTTGAAAAAGCCTTTGGCTCCATCAATAGGGAATGATTATGGTTCAAGCTCAGGAGGTCTTCTATAGAGCCAATACTTTTATATCTGATAATCCATTACACCAGGAGAACTCGCTCCAGATAAGGACGGGAGTCATGGATCCTTATAGGAGCTGGTTTTGGTAGAAAGAGGTGTCGGCAGGGTTGCCTGCTGGCCCCGGTACTATTTAATCTCTATTTAAATGATTTGGTTCTCTTTATGAACTCAAAGGAAACCCATGCCCCTGTGATAGCACAAAAAAGCCTTTTGGTCTTGCTTAATGCCGATGACTCTGTTTTATTGTCTCAAACTGTTATAGGTCTAAAGAGACAATTGGCCTTATTTGGTGATTATTGTGAAAGAGAATCTTTAACTATTAATTACTCTAAATGTAGGGTCATGGTGGCAGGTTGCCAGAAAAAGGGGTCCAAATGCCTGGTTTATTAAAGGGAATGCCATCAACCAAGTCCAAACCTTTAGGTACCTGGGGGTCACCGTCTCTGCGGATGCCTCCTGGAAGCCTCATGTTGAGCAGGTAAAAGCTCAGGGCAGGAAGTCAGCTGCTGCAATTCAGAAGTTTTATTTTGGACAGGGGGGGCGAATGGTAGCCCCAGTGCTCCCTGTTCAAAGCGAAGGTACTAGCACAGGCCCTGTATGCGGCCCCGGTGTGGTGTCTCAAGTACAAGGATAAGTTGGAGGGTGTCCAGAATGGTTTCTTGGCATCGATTTTGGGCATCCCTAGGGGTTGCCCTCAGATATTTCTAGACTTGAAGCAGGAATGGCGACAATAGGAACCTTGTTGATTCGGCAAGCGATCAACTATTGGCTAAAATTGACATCCGCCTCAATGGTGGGGGCTTCACTGTTGAGCCTAGCTCTGGAGTCTGGGTTGCTGGATTTTTGGACGGCCAAAGTTCGGCTGATGATCCAGCACTTGGGATTCCACCCCGAGGACTGGAAAAGGGTGGGTCAGAAAGCTTTTAAGAAATTACTACATCAGAGACTCCAGGATCAAGCCAGCCAAACAGAATTAGCCTTATTGGCCACCTAGAAGGTAGCCCCGAGGATAGAGGTCTATAGCTCATTAGCCCTTGTTGCCAACTATCTTTTTACTTGGGTGGAGCCCTCACTGCGTGTGGCATTCACCAGACTAAGGTGCAGTGTGTTTCCTTCGGTGTTAGTGGAGGGAAGATACAAGGGTATCCCTCACAACCAGAGACTGTGCAATCTTTGTAATTCAGGAGAGGTGGACTCGGTGGCACATATCCTTCTGTAGTGTCCTACTCTGGCCGGGATACGTTTGAAGCGTTTTGAGGTGGTCCCCTCGGATTGGTTTCAGAACCCAAACATCTGGGTACTACGGAGGCTGCTAAGGCCGGGTGATTCAGTAATTACCCGTGCGGTAGCCGACTCTGCCTCTGCTGCTCTGACTATAAGAGAGTCTATCATGAGGAACAGGCAGCCCCCCCCCCCGACTCTCCTGAGGCCAGGTAGTGGGGGACCCGTTGTTTGAAATGCAGTGTATGGCGTGAAGCCCGGAGTGCTAAATCGTTGCCTAGACATGTTATGTAACTGATGAAGATTGGATCTTATAATCAAAGTGTAGCTGGCTTGGATGGCTAGTGATCTATATGTTATATTTTGTGCTCCCTTAACGGGATAAATGATTGATTAAAGGAGATGTATAATGTTGTACAATTATGTATTTGGTGTTTTATAGTATTGTAATAGCCATTTGACTTCACAATAAACTTTATTATAGATTCCATCCACAGACCAGCAGAGATGCCTCAAGCGGATTCTCGTTTCGCATTAGGGGCCACAGACAGCTAAGGTTTGACAAACAAAAGCCAAGAGGGCCTACTCCAGGCCAACCCAAGCAAGCATGACTACCCAGAGGGGTTAGAGGTCGGGGGCAGGCTTCAACTTTTCTAGAGTGTTGGGGAAAAAACTGTTTCAGACATGTGGGTATTATAGTGCATAAAGCAAGGTTACACCATAGAGTTGGCGGCACGTCCCAAAGAGAGGTTCATCGTCTTCCCCCCACCTCAGGCAACCCAGCAAAGCATCTGGCCTTGACGACAGAAATTCAACGACTCTTGCATACCCGAGCATAGAGGCAGTTCCGCCAGAACAATGCGGAAGGGGATTATATTCAATTATATTCCTCATCCCCAAAAAGTTAGGTTCTTGGAAGGCAGTTTTAGATCTAAAGGCCTTAAACAAATCAGTAAGGAAACAGAAATTCAAGGTGGAGACAGTAACCTCTATCTGTCACAGTCTGAGGAAGGGGACTAGATGGCATCCTTCGATCTGAAGGAGGCCTGTCTACGCATCCCAATCTAGCCACCACATCGAAAGTGGCTCAGATTCTACTATCATCAGACGCGCTATCCGTTCAGGGCCCTACCTTTTGGCCTGTCATCGGCCCCAAGAACGTTTACCAAGAACTTGGTTCTCCTGATAGCAAATCTCTGGAAAGAGGGAGTACAACTGTATCCATACTTAGACAACCTCCTGATCAGGGCAAAGTTGCCTTCCAAGGTCATAGTGGACTTAGACAGGACCATACAATACTTAAACTCGCACGGTTTTCTAGTCAACAGGGAGAAGAGCCACCTCTCCCCCACATGCCGGCTGGAATATCTCGGCATAATTCTGGATACTACCTCAGAAGTCGTTCTCATCCCTCCTTCCAGACAGCAGAAGATCCACACCCTGATTTAACTCCTATCCCATCAGAGGTGGATGAGACTAAAGACGCTAGCACAGCTCCTGGGGCTGTTGGTGTCTTGCACCAGGCAGGTGCAATGGTGTCGGTTCCACCTCAGACCCTTGCAGCTTTTGCTTCAGCTTATGCAGCGAGAGCTAACGCTAGGACTGAACCCGTGGGTCGCCGTTCCTCAGGCCTTCGGACACTCAATGTCTTGGTAGTTAAGGGCGGAAACATCCAGCACAGGAACCTCTGATAGAACCCACCAGAGAGATGATCACAACGAACGCCAGCCTCCAAGGCTGGGGAGTCCACTCTGGAACCAAGTCTGCCCGGGGGATATGGAACAAGGGGGACCTGTCCCGCAGCATAAACTCGAGCTCAAAGCAATACGGCTTGCCCTGAAGCACCTTTTACTGTCCACCACCAACAGACATCTACTGATTTATACGGACAACACGACAGCCAAGGCTTACATCAATCACCAGGGCAGCTCGAGAGCACCCAGCTTAAACAAGGAAGCAGTGCTTCACATGGGCCCAGAAGCACGGAGTCTCTTTCAAGGCCTTACATATTGGGACAAGACAAAGAGCAAGCAGACTGGCTCAGCCGGTGCAAGCTCAACCCGCACAAAAGGGCGCTGGACAAAGATGTTTTCAGCAGCCTAGTAAAGATCTTCAGGCTTCCTCTAATGGACCTTTCTGCCAGTCAGGAGAACGCACAGGTAACCAAATTCATGTCCAGAACTCCGTGCAGAGCAGCAGTAGCGACAGATGTACTAAACCAGTCATGGCCACGAGGGCTACTTTACACCTTCCCTCCCATTCCCTTGATTGCGAGAACAATAGCTAAAATCATCGAGGAAGCACAAATAATCCTCATAACTCTATGGTGGCCGAGAAGACAATGGTTTTCCGATCTAATAGAACTGTCAGGCCCCACCCCAAATGCCCACTCTTCTCAGACAGGGTCCACTGTTGCGTGACAACATTCAGAATCGAAATCTGACAGCCTGGAGCTTGAACACTCAGCGTTAAAGAAGAGGGAATACTCTGTTGCAGTCCTTTCAACCCTGCAGAGATCCAGCGACCAGGAGGTCATATAGGGCTACTTGGGAGACATTTGCTTTATGGGCAGCAGAAAAGGGGCAGGATCCCTGTGTCGCAGGGAATAGCAGATATACTTCAATTCCTGCAAGAGGGGCTAGATAAGGGGCTGAAACTCAACACCCTAGCTAGGAAGGCAGTAGCTTTGGACTCTGCCCTGAGGACAGTGGGAAATAAACAGGTTTCCTCCCACAGGCATGTCAGGCAGTTCTTGAAAGCAGCTAGGTCCATATTCCCTCTGGTGGTGCATAGATGCCCATCTTGGAGCCTGAACCTAGTACTGGATGCTCTGACCAGAGCTCCTTCGACATGTTTCCCTATACATGCTCTCCCTTAAGGTGGTGTGGTAGCCGTTATATCTGCCAGGAGAATTTCAGAATTGGGGGCATTATCAATAGAGGAAAATGTTTTTCTTTCCAGGAACAATCGGTCACACTAAGAGTAGACCAAGCTTTTATTCCGAAGGTCAGTTCGTTTTTCCATAGGAACCAAGAAATAGTTTTACCCTCTTTTTGCCCTAAGCCAACTCATCCAAAAGAGAAGGCCTGGCATACATTAGACATGCCGAGAGCACTAACCATTTACTTGTCCAGAACGCAGGGTCTTAGGTCATGTACAGCTCTTTGTGAACGTCAGACCCGGATACAGGGGAACTAAGGCCTCAAAAACCCTGGTATCAAAATGGGTAAAGCAGTGCATAGTGGAAAGCCTACAAGGCAAGGGAGAGGGTTCCACCCCTCCAGATCTGGGCCCATTCAGTCAGGAGTGCGGCCACCTCCTATGCCTTTAAAGCCAGGGCTTCTTATGATGAAATATGCAGGGCGGCCACCTGGTCATCTCTGCATACTTTTGTCAAACACTATAAATTGAATGTGTACAAGTCAGCGGAGGCTTCTTTTGATAGAAGGGTGCTGCAAGCGGTGCTGGACTTCCCCGACACTGCTCCCACCCATAGGGGCCTTTTTTCAGCTCGGGTACATCCCAAATGGAGGTGTAGCCAGAGGCAGGGGGAGAAAAGAGAATTAGTCACCTACCTTCAGTGAATTCTTTTCTCCCCTGCTCTCTGGATACTCCTCCGGCCCTCCCTACCAAACAGCACTAACAGATTTGGGGAGGTGTTCTGATACCTATCGGACACTTGGTTCAGGGGGGAGTTTGTTAACGTTAGGGGTAGAAGAAATGGTTTTTTCCTTTTTCGGTCAGCTTTTAGTTTAGAGCGTAATTTACTGCTGCTCATTTTTATGCTGTATTAAGTTTTTTGTACTAGTGGCTGTCTTTTCAATTGACGGAAAAAACGGCCCTTGACTTGGATATTGACTGAGGGATCGGGGTAGTTCCGGCCCGCATGCGCAATAGCAAAGCTGCTTTTTCTGCCTCCTAGCGGCCAACTGCAGAGCTACCGGAACGGAGGAGTATCCGGAGCGTAGGGGAGAAAGGAATTCACCGAAGGTAGGTGACCAGTTCTCCTCATCTGCCACTACGCTTGCCTGCTGCAGAATCTCCTACTCGCTAAAGTATCTTTGCCCTTTCTTCCAGGGTGTGTCTTACACCTGCAACTCCTTCCCAGAACACATTCCCTTTCTCCTGGCCTCCACATCCCTTCTGAAAACCTACCTCATCCATCAGGTTTTGCTTGCTTCTCACCAGGCTCCTATTTCTTATCCTTCAGGGTCTTCCTTCGCCACAACAAAGCTAAAACACATACTTGAGACTTCTCAACTTCATGAATGTATCCCCCTCTTTCCCTAGGTTCCCCTCTCCTTTGTCCACTCTAGATTACAAGTTCCTCGGAGCAGAGACTTATCTCAAATTTGTTATTGTTCAATGCCAGTCACATTGCTGGATCTATATTAATGAATAGTAACTATACATTTCTAGTTAGGCCACTTAGCCTAAAACCTACAACAGCTCCCTTGCTCGCCGGGGGGAAAAAGAAGGAATAATGTATTTGAAATGCCAGGTATACTGAACGTTTAATGAAAAATTTAACTCTACATGAACAGATTAACACTTCCATTACAAATGATGAATTGCTATGAACTTTATCTCAAAACAAGTATTTTTCTGTCATTTTCAGTCCGAATGTACATAGGTCGCTTTGTATATTAGTCATTTAATTGCACCACAACCACACTACTCTACGCCACCACTATTTAACTCGTATAATAAAAAGTTTGTGTGAGGGCTTCTTATCTCTCCACAAAACAATGTGCTAAAAAGATAGACACCAGTTTGTAGACTTTTAATCTAGGGGGAGGTCAAGAGGTAGATTGTACAGCAAAAAAGAGGGTCAAAACAGTAGCAGAGAAGCAATTGGAGGCAAAAAAAGCTGAAAATAAACAGAAAACTGCTTCTAATATCAGCCTACAACATAAAACTCAAACCATATGTTCATGACTCATGTAAAACACAGCATAAACTAGTCCATATGCAGTATAACCGTACAATATAATACAACACATTTTGAGCCAAAGCTCTGTCAGGCGGAGGCTTAAAAATATATATACACACACACACGATAACTCCTTAATTTAAATACCACATGCAACATCTCCACACCAACAAATGTAAAAATTTAATAAGCATAAAAAAGAGTGGGTCAAAGTTTTACCTATATAGAACTTGGTGCATGGACATGTAATCACATATACTGCATTCTCAGTAGAGCATGTAGTGTTATATTTGTAGCCATCTACAGGATTGATGGAAAAACTAATCTTACTAGTCAAAGAACAATTCACACCATTCCCATAAGGATGATGGCCAATCGATCTAGTTTCACCTGATAAAGTACATGCAGAGTTTTCCTCCTTTTGCCCCAAATAATAATCACTGCACAACAAAATCGTTGTTTTTCTTCATTTTTAAAAGTAAAAATAGGATGTTCTTTAAATCTAGATAATGTTTCCAAGTCGTACCAATACTTTTTTATACTCCTTTTTTTTTTTTAAAAAAAGAGAGAACTCTATGTAGTCTGACATCAGTCTTAACAACTTTATTCCTCTTCTTGGGTTATAATAAATCCCCTCTTGATTTATGTGTAATGCCTTCTGACACCCAGTTTCAGTGGCTTTTTAGGATATCCTTTTTTACAAGATAATATGGAGTCCTATCACTTTTCCTAATGGTTATATCCAAATATGATTTTCACTATAATCCATACTATTTTATATAGAAAACCTACAGATCGCAATACTTGGATACAATTGTCTCCATCCTTTTCATTTTAAGAGGAACTTTTCTTATGGACAGCTTTTGAGATGACCTAGCAATTGCACACAATTGGAGGAATTTGAGAGAAGCTAGAATTTTGAAGGAGGAATTTGTACAATATAGGATACCCTAAAAAAGTAATTGTATTGATTATATTTGGCTTGATACATCTATATTAAGCGTTTACATATTTTTGGTAGAATGACTAGGTTTTTTCCCTTGCTAAATTTCTCCATCCAGTTGTGTGTAGACTCTTATCTGAAGCAAATTCTCAATTTCTCCCCCTGTAAACATATGCATGCATCCTAACATAACTCTAAAAGAAAAAAACAAAAACAAAACAACCCCAACTGTACTGGTGTCTGTACAAAGAACTGAAGGTTTTGCAGAAATGTGTGCTGTTAAAACAGAAAGGAGAAAACTGTTTCTGTATTTAATTTTATCTGCAGCTTGTTCAATTAATTATTTTGCTCTTTTCCTAATTTCTGTAGATCTTAATGGTGGGGTGGTTTGCATTATATTATTATTAGCAAAAACAGCGGTTTCAAACTGTTTAACATAGATAGGGTCCCTGTCCTGAGGGGCTTACAATCTAGGAGAGATGAGATAACATAATGTGGAGATTAAAAATAACTTTCTGTCCTTTATTGCTTTGGGTATTTCTGAAAATTACACATTTTGTTACAAATTGTTTGTACTCTAGGCAGCGTTTCTTTTGCCCATTTTGGCTCATATGATGGAAGACGGTGTAACTGCCAGTCACTTTAAAGAGCTTCAAGAACCAGAATGTATAATTGTAGCTCCCACCAGAGAACTTATAAACCAGATCTTTCTGGAAGCCAGAAAATTTGCTTATGGGTAAGTAATTTTATTTATCATGTACATTTATACCAGACCCTTCCCCTAAGGCTTTTTAAGGAGTGCTAAGTTATGTCTCTCAAAAGTAAGGATTTTAATTAAGTGTAAAAGTAGAAAAATAGAGGTGAGACTAATAAAGCATTGACATCACATGACACTTCCATTTATTGCTAGTTTCTAAATTCAGTTAAGCAAATAGTTGAATTTTGGCAATAAGAATGCTTTTGGAATTCAGGCGATGTAATTTGTGCATATGGGAAAAGGTAAAGCAGCAGAGAATTACTTGAGCAATTCTTGAGAATTACTTGAGAAAAGGTAAAGCAGCTGAGAATTATTTGAGCAATTCTTGAGAATTACTTGAGCAGTCAGATTACTTGAGAGAGGATCTAGTGTAGCCTTGTGGAACTGAATTTGATGGTTGAGAATTAAATGAGATGAACAGGTTGAAAGATGCATAACTTCTAAAAAAAAATCCAGTGTGGTAGATTACTATTAAAGCAGTAAAACTTCATTGTAGAACTAATTATAATTATTTGAGATGAAACAAGTGTAAATGAGGGCATAGTTGAGCTGAACAATTCTGTTGAGCCATAGGCCTTGCCTTCCAATTCTGATATTGGATCCTTAGAGTGGCACATATTGTTAAACTCTTGTCATTGTTAAACATATTGTCATTGACAACTCTTCATCCTGGCAGCAAATGAGATTTTAAAATCTGATGTACGTTGCTTAGCTGTGAAACATTATTGAATCCCATCCCCATTACACTAATAATGAGGATTTCTTCTTCGAGGATCTCTGTGATTCTCAGTCTTTGGACCACTTCCTGCTCTGCAAGCATCGGGAGACCTTGATGTCAGCAGTTTCCAGGCAGAAAACCTGGAAAGATCTAGAAGGCGCCTACCCTCCATTCCCCCCCCTCCAGTTCTGTCAAAAGCACGGGCTCAAGATCGCGTGAGGACGGGACTCTATAAATAAGCCCTCACCGCCTCAGTTCCTTCCAACCGTGTCACGTTGGGAAGACTTCAGTGCTTTTCAGTCCTACTGCCAGTAGTAAAAGTAATAAAATACAGATAGGCCCTTTTTACACAGACACTCTTAGCACCCATAAAATGGGTGTTACATTTTATTATAATGTTGCAGGGCACCACTGCAGCCAATCGCCATGGGCCCTGTGCACACATGATGCCTCCACCCAGTTCTAGCACTAGGCTCAATGTCGGATGCCTTCATGATTTCTTGGGAGTGGGGAATTCCTCTATGCCTTGCCCCTGACACCCTTACTTCACAAGATCCGATCAGATCGATCACATATCCTTCTCATAGCCCCTCTTTGGCCAAGACAAACGTGGTTCCAGACCCTCAAGGAATTGGTAACGGAGGTCACGGAACTTCCTCTCAGACCAGACCCCTTATCTCACCACCAGGGCACCATTTTTCACCACGACCTGAAAACGCTCCCTCTTTGCGCCTGGTTGATCCTTTCAGGGTGGACATCTTATCCTCAGAGGTTACAGCTATCCTGTTACATTCTACAAGACCTTCTACCAGGGCATGCTACACAGCCAAATGGACTCAATTCTCTTGATGGTGTACCTCCTTAAACACACCATTAACCTCCCTTAAAATGGATCATATATTTAAATATCTGCTGCATCCCCAGGAATCCGGACTCTCCCTCTCCTCCATTAAAGTACACTTGACCACTCTATTATCTCACCTTACACCGGCTGGTGCAGAGACCCTGTTCTCCCACCCTTTAACGAGGACCTTCTGGAAGGGTCTCCTCAACACGTTCCCCCCTATTACCCACCAAGCTCCACAGTGGGATATGAATCTCGTTTTATCAAAATTAATGGCCTCTTCATTTGAACCCATGGCTTTGTTCTATGGAGAACCTGTCTATTAAAACCATCTTCTTAGTGGCCATCACTTCAGCCCGAAGAGTTCGCGAATTGGCAGCACTCAGAGCCTCCCCTCCCTGCATTCGCTTTTACAATGATAAGGTTGATCTCAAGACGGACCATTCATTTATTCCAAATATCGTTTCCCCCTTTCATCTTAACCAGACTATATCTTTACCAGTTTTTTCCCCCCAATATCACACTCATTCCATAAGGAGCAAGCTCTGCATACCATAGATTTAAAGAGGGCCCTCTCATTCTACATCGACAGCACTAGACATATCAGAGCTTCTGATGCGCTCTTCATCTCCTATGGGGGACAACGAGTCAGAGTTAAGGTCACTTCCCAGAGACTTTCCAAGTGGATTCTTCTCTGTAGTCAGAGATGCTATCTGGAAGCTGGGAATCATCTGCGAGCCCACTTGACTAGCGCAGTAGCCATTACCCTGGCTAACCTTCAGATTGTCCCAATCTTCGACATCTGTAAAGCTTCTACGTTGTCCTCTATTCACACATTTGCGAAACACTACTCCTTGGACCTAGCGGCAAGGTTGGATACCTTAGTGGGAAGAGCAGTTTTCCAATCACTCTTTGACTAACTTCCTCGACTCCCATCTCCTTGAGGTAGGTGCTCTTTACTGCTATTCGTTCTCCTAAGAGTGAGGATTGCGGAGATTCTCGAAGAAATAGAGGTTACTTACCAATAACTGTTCTTTGAGAGAGCTTGCGTATTCTCACAACCCACCCTCCTTCTCTGTCTCGGATGTACCTATCGAAATCTTCTCCTGGGACAGAGTTGGAAGGAACTGAGGAGGTGATGGCTCCTTCCTCTATTTATAGAGTTCCGTTCTTGCGTGATCTTGAGCCTGTGCTTTTGACAGGACGGGAGGGGGGGATGGAGGGTCAGAGCCGTCGCCATGTTGTAGATCTTTCCAGGTTTTCTGCCTGGAAAGAAACTGCTGACATCAAGATCTCCCGATGCCTGCAGAGCAGGAAGTGATCCCAAGAGTGAGAATACTTGGAGCTCTCTAGAAGAACAGAGTTACTGGTAAGTAACATCTGTTTACAGTTCATCAATGTAGAATTACTTGTAACTTTATTATAAAGAGGTTTTTGAGTTGCTGATGCAATTTTGTATGAGAGCTTTCATATATGAACAGGGTTTTCCACTGAAAACTTATCTATGCTGGCAGGTAGTCCCATGTGGTAATTTTTAATGAAAAATTACTACTGGAGAATCTTGTAACTCAACTAAAGGCAACCAATGCCACATTACAGAATTTAACAATGTTAACTTGCCTCTGTAGTGCAAATATAATATTGTTTCTTTAACTGGTACAGTAAGTCTTGGGGTAAGTATTAATGAGTTTAACTTGGAACTGCATATACAATAACATTTTTTTGTTCATTCACTAGAACTTGTATAAGGCCAGTTGTGATCTATGGAGGCACGCAAACTGGTCACTCAATTCGTCAGATAGTGCAAGGCTGTAATATATTGTGTGCCACTCCAGGAAGACTTATGGACATCATAGGAAAAGAAAAGGTAGGACCTTGCATTGTAAGGCTTAGGACAGTATTGTTAATTAGGAGTTTTAATGCCAGTCAGGCTAGATCTAAATAAACTCAAAAAAAGCTGTGTAAATGTAGATGCATATAGTTGGGCTGTAGTAGCCTGGAAGTGACGTGATATGGCCTAGCTACAGAATTTTTGTTGGTGTAGTTAGTAAATATATATTAGAGCTGAAACGGCTACTATATTTAGTGCCCACAGGTAATATCCCTATTTTTGGGTACTTAATCGGTACCTGAAAAATCGGGTACTTTGATACTAATTTTTTGATTTACTGATTCCCTATTGGTATATTGAGTTGGAAATAAAAAAACTGAGCACGAATTATTTTATTTTTTTAAAAATGACCAGTAGTAGTTTCCCAGGATCCGGAAGTTGACTTTCTGGGACCAGAAAGTTCATCATTTGGGATGGAAAACCCATAAATAAATGTATCTAAAAGAAAAATTGGGGGAAAGCTTTTTTTAAAAAAAACAAATGGAGCCAGTAGTAGTTTCCCTGGACTGGAAGTTGTCGAAAAATTGACAGAATTTGATGGAAACCCGCTAAATCAATGTCAGGAGTCAGTACGTCACCAAAAAGGTTGAAAATTGGTAATGAAAGTCAACCCTTTGGGGCGTCGGGTCGTAATCAGGTACAGCATGGTACCAGATTGTTATCAGGTCAATTTGGGTACTAGAAATTTGATAGCTTACCTGATTTTCGGGGTACTCTCTTTTAACTCTATATATGTAACTATTCTGTTTAATACTTATAAAATAGTCAAAGGTATATAGATTAATTTCAGTGTAGGTGTGTGGGACATTTAAAGACACCCAAACATTATTATTATTTGTAACTTAATAGCCAGGGGGGACGCATGCGAGCTGGGNTTTTTCTCCTGAAGTTATGTTTTGTCAGGGGATACTACTTACAGGGGCACTCGGCTATGCTACGGACTGGAGGGACCGGGTAGCTCCTGGCGCGCATGCGCACAAAAGAAAATCAATCATCTGCCTCCTATCGGCCAGGAGCAGAGCTACCCAGCGGAGGAGGATCAGGAGAGTAAGAGAGAAAGGAATTCACGAAGGTAGGTAACCAATTCTCCTTTCCTTAACGCCCCAACCTTGTATTAAAGCTTTGGCTCTCCGTCCCAAACCATTTGGTGGGTTTGGGAAGCAGCCATAGTGGCACAGGGCATGCTTCCTTTGTTCTTATGGCCCTGGAGAAGATCCGGTGGAGGAATTGGTGGATCAGCATCTCTTGCTCCTGAGGGACCCACATGGACATGCCCCCCAGGAAGCCACTTTTGACAAGAGCTACAGGGCAGGTGGTCAAGAGCCACATGTGGTTCCCAAGCTGCCATTTGCCCATTTTTACAAAAGGTTAAGATTGATTTTCCCCCCAAATAAGACATACTATTTTCAGTTTGAAGCTATGCTAAGTGAATTGCAAGCATTTCATCTGAGGATGGTTTTCAATCTTTTTATATTGGAAACTTTCCAGAAGCCCACTTCTGCATTGGGTGGCAGTTAAGGACAAGTTTAGTTTCCATTACTTATCTGCCACCTTGCTTTATGTGCTATACATGCTAAAATAGATCAGGAAGCAAGTTCTATTGAGGCGTCTTGTTTTTGTATAGATGATTGTGTATAGATGATTATTAATTGTGTAGAGCTGTGTATGCTAAGGTAGTTAAGTACTACACTGGAAAGAAATGAGCAGAAAAGGGATCTTGGGAGGCACATAAAACATTTCAGTTGTGATTGGCAACTGTTGAACACCAGCATTTCAGTTGTGATTGGCAACTGTTGAACACCAGAGAAGCAATCTCAATCATTTCTACTGTATATCCGAATAGAAAAAGTTAATTCCTGCCTTTTCTGCTTAGCATATGTTTTTACTAAAATAGCTTTAAGGGTTTATTTGGTTTTTTTTTATCTTTAACATGAAAAACTCTGAAGATTGGTCTGAGTAAAGTTAGATATTTGGTGCTAGATGAAGCTGACCGAATGCTGGATATGGGTTTTGGCCCAGAGATGAAGAAATTGATCTCGTGTCCAGGCATGCCACCAAGAGAGCAACGCCAAACTTTAATGTTTAGTGCTACCTTCCCAGAAGAAATTCAGAGGTATGTGTTGACAATTTGCTTTGAATGAAGCTTAGAATTATGAGCCCTTTTCATATTTAAATCTTTGATCTTTAGTCCAGTTTAGCTTATCTGGTTAACAAAAAAAAATTAGTAGTACTTTTTTCTAATTGGACAATTTTTATTACAATGAAAACTAGTTGGCAGACTTGATAACATTAAGTTTATTGCTTTTAAAGAGCCCTTCTTATACTCATTTTGTGTGTTGTATTGACTAACTGGAGAACTAATGGCTGGGAAAAAAGTCCTGACTTCTTTCCTAGTTGATTAACGGTGCTGCTGTTTTACTCCAGCGGAAGTATAGTTTGAAATCTTGTCAGTGAGCTTTCTGGTATTCAGAAATCCTGACCTCTAATCCTGGCTTTCCATTGGCAGCCTGGGTTATTTGACTACCATTTTCCATTTGTACTGTGAGAAAATTTGAGTTGAGCATGTGTACAAACTGTACTCGAACTAATGTTTGAAAATAAAGTACTTATAATAGCTACTTACTTTTATTTTACTAAAAACTGATGTTTTGAATTTAAAACTTCTGCTTTTTAGAGATATATGTGGAAGGGTTTGCATCACTGGAAGGAATAATAAATATAACATTTACAGGCCAACTTTTAATTAAATCTTAATGCATATTTGTGATGGTTTGCGTACATAGGCATACATATAAGCTGAGCGTTTAAAGCTAATTAACTGATTTATACTATTAATAGGCTGCTTAAGAATTGTTTGCTCTTTTTAAAGGCTGGCTGGAGAATTTTTGAAAACTGAGTATTTATTTGTTGCTGTTGGACAAGTGGGTGGAGCCTGCAGTGATGTTCAGCAGAATGTTCTTCAGGTTTCTCAGTATTCTAAGAGGGAGAAACTGGTTGAAATTCTACAAGGCATAGGTAACTCTATTATCTTAGCTGCTTCTTCTCATTAGAAAAGGCTAATCAAAATAAAGCATAAATCCATTGCTCAAGAACAGTTCGTTGCCTCTGCTTGCTCTATCTTTTACTTAAGTTTCTGACTGTATCATCAGATCCCAGTAACTAGCCTTCCTCCCTGAGAGACTTCTAGATGATACTTGCTGTAGATGAATGCAGACTACCTGTTTGCTCTTACTCAGTCTAGGATATTCTTTTTTTACAGCTGGTTGCAAGTACAGCAGGTGAACATCCCTAGTCTGCTGCTTTCTCCAGCTCTTAGAAATGTATTATGGAGGTTCTTGATAACTTGTTAAGGTTGTGTGCTAAAATGGACTTAAGAGGAGGAATTAAAACCATCAATTTCTGGAAAAGTGCATGTGAAACTTAGTGAGGCTAGGATTGTGGGGCTTTTTGCATCTTCTGAGCCCCCTTGGTCTTTTCCCCCCTTTAGATTGGAAGGGTTTAAATTTGGCATTGACTGAGTGTTTCCTTGTCCATTTGGCTATTCATTGTGGTGGCTATTTCTAACATTTGTAGCTGCGTAGTACTTTACCACAGTGGAAGATTCTCCGTAGACTTGATAATTGCTATTGCTTTGATTAACGTTGGCATTTGGTGTATTGGGCAGTTGAATCTGCACTTGGGTCTGTGCCAAAGTGGACGATATTTTCCATACTGCAGATCACTTTGCAAATTAGCACAAGCTCTGTGGGCTCAATATGAGTTGGGGGTGGGGTGCTCAGAAGGTGTGCTCACAGTGAGACGACCAGGGATATTCTAAATCATAGATAGTATACATGCTATGAATCGATCCCCTATCCCTTTGCTTGAGCTCACTCTTTCAGTGCTTGATGATAGAGACTGCATCTTCAGGCCAGATCTAGGGATTGGACAGGGCTCAAACTGAAAGCAAAATAAATGCAATGGACTGGATTTGGCCCGCAGGCCAGAGGTTCCTCACTCTACTGTTTAGTGAAAAAATATAAAATTCTGCATACGTTTCCTATTTGTTGTTGGTTAGGCTGTTACATCTGTTTAGCTAGTGCATACACCTTGAGGTAGTAGCCGTGAGTTTAAGTACTCTACTGCTCCTATTTTTGACTAAAGATGTGCCATGCTACTAAATAAGCAGAGATTACACAAAGCTAGACCCAAAGAATGCACAAATCATGTGGGTCCTTGACCCATAGTTTGGGAGCCTCTGGATTATGAATTGGTCCTATATTTAAAGTAGTATTAGACTAGTGATATTTTGAGAGAACCTAACATACAGATGGGGAGGGTTCCCCCAAGGACACTCTTTACTGTAAAGTCGAGTCCTTCCTTAGATGAAATTTTGAAGCAGCGTCCTTCTCCTACAGAGTACTTGCCTTGTGGATGAAGGATCTTAATTCCATTGCCCTGTCCAAGGAAATTAGGGACAGCTTAAAGAAACTGTCAGTTACAGCCTTGTTTGTAGCAGATGCGACCCTGGATGCAGCCTGGTTTTTGGGCTTGGCCACGACGAGCAGCATGGCTTCTAGGAGAACTGTATGGTTGAGGCTTTGGAAAGCAGATTACCAGGCGAGGATGGTGCTCACAGCGACTCCGTATATGGGGGACAAGCTGTTCGGAGAACCAATGGACAAGGCAATGATGGAGGAACCTGAAAAGAAAAAAGGCCTCCTTGTGAATTCTCAGAAGTGCCGCCTCTTGAAGTCCTATTGCCAAAGCTTGCAGCCCTTTTGTCCTTGCCCCTGTTGCAGGGGATACAGCTACAACCGGTCGTGGGGGCAAAGGAACAACCTTTGAGTGCTGGATCCAGATGCACACCATGCCAGGATAAGCCACCTGCAATAGGGGCCTTCTGATTTCCGGCTGAGCACGACAACGGCCATCGGGGGGAGTCTTAGGCTCTTCCATCAAGCCTGGCACATCTCAACAGATTATTGGATAAGAGAGACTGTATCAAACGGCTACTTGATAGTTCCTGACTTGCCCATTATGCTGTTCAAGATGGTACCATAGTCTCGCTCCCCGACCAAGCACGCCACAAGGTTGAAAGCCATCAACTTCCTACTGGAAATAGGGGCAATAGAGCCAGTCCCTGCAGATCAGAGGTTCTATAGTATTTAATCTGGGTTCGTTGGGTCTGCTCCCGGAGACTTATGGAACCCGAGAGGTTCCAGAATAGGGGAAATGCCTTCTGATCTTGATGATCGTTCACTCAATGACCTCATGGCCTTCTGGAACAACTCATTGGCTGAGGCTATCGACCGAACGGCTCCCAATTGTCTGTTTCCAGAGAACCGATAGCGGGGGTTGCCGTGGTTCATGGAGGATCTGCACCGGATGAAGCAAGATGGACGGTGGTTGGAGTGACAGTGGCGCCGAACTCGTACTGAAGCTGACCGATTGCTGCATAAAGCTAGTTTAAGAGCTTATGATGTTGCAGTACAGGCAGCAAAGAAAGAGTTCTTTGCTACTCTCATTGCATCTGCAAAGTCACGTCCAGCAGAGCTTTTCTGCGTGGTGTAGAGGCTGGTCAGTCCAGCCTCTCTCCGCCTCAAACTGGAATTCTCCAGTGCCCGCTGTGACATGTTTGCTGACTTTTTTGTGGACAAAATTACCCAGATTCACCACGACCTCAATGCTGCACTTATGACAGTGGGTGAATCAGAGGTACAGGAAGCCCTGTCATGTCTGTTGTTGTGGGATCAGTTTCAGAGGGTATTGCCTGCTGACGTGGCGGAGGTCCTGCTCCGACCTGATGTGGCGGAGGTTCTTCGGACCATTTGGGCCACCTGTTGTGAATTAGATCCGTGCCCGTCCTGACTGGTGAAGACCAGTCGGGAGACGTTAGGGCTGTTGCTGGTGGGGGTAGTGAATGCCTCCCTTAGGGCAGGGTGCCGAGCCAACTCAAAGAGGTGGTGGTGCGGTCTCTGCTCAAGAAACCATCTTTGGACGTTGACTCGGTGGCCAGCTATCGGCCAGTCTCTAACCTTACCTTTTTAGGGAAGGTTATTCAACGGGTAGTGGCTCGGCAG
>QEPC01012145.1:3289471-3305413 GCA_003113815.1 Sphenodon punctatus
TTATGGGATAAATTGATGGGGTATCATATTGATCTTAGACTGTTGTTGTTGTTTCAAGCTTTACACTCAGAAACAACACTGAGGGTCAGGATAAATAGGCGGGGTGAACTCTCTGGACACGTGAAGGTGGAAAGGGGGGTAAGACAGGGATGCCTTCTAGCCCCCATACTATTTAATTTATATTTAAATAATATGAAAGAGGAATTAGAGGATCCAGCCCATCATGCAGTGGAGATAGAGGGCCAGAAAATATCAAACCTATTGTATGCTGATGATACAGTATTGGTGACTAGGTCTTAGATTGGGTTATGGTGACTTACGGAAGCTTTTGATAGATATTGTACAAAAGCGCTATTAGAGATAAATTACACCAAAACAAAAGTTTTGGTGATTGGGAGACAGCGCAAGAAACATAAGTGGTCTTTAGGGGGAAACAACATAGACCAAGTAAATCAGTATAAATATCTGGGAGTTATAATTTCGGCGGCCCCCTCCTGGAATGCTCATTTGAAAGCTGCTCGGTCTTTGGTTAAGGCCACGGGGCAGGCAATAGCCATGGAATTCCAGTAGTCTACTGGAATAAAGGGGGAAAGTTATTTAAACCTGCTTTAAAACTGATTAAAGCTAAAATGGTGCCCCAGTTATTATCCGGGGTCCAAGTTTGGGGCCCAAACAAGTTAAGTCAATTGGAGAGCGAGCAGAATAGAATCCTGAGGACCATTCTACATGCCCCCAGATCCACCCCGGCAGTTCTTCTAAGAGCCGAAGCGGGTATCAGTCGCGTCGAAAAGCAGGCCAAACTCGCTATTATGAAATACTGGCTGCGTTTAAACTCGCTCCCCTTAGCCTCACTGGCAACCTCGAGCACTGTTATTAGGGAGGGCCAATGGTTTGAGGCAATTCAAAAAAACCTGAACTCCCTGGGGTATTCAGCAGTGTTTGCGATGTCTCTGACATTTGATAGGATTTGGCCTGAGATCAAAAGGCGGATCATTGATTTGGAACTCCAACATGAACGGGAGCCAATCCAATTACAGAAGGTGTCAGGACTGTATAGAAGTATGGGGATGCCTGGAGAAGGAGCTAAATACTTGTCAAACCCAAAAATGAAAAATACAAGAATGGCCCAAACGTTAGCAAGATTAAATGTCTTTCTCTCAGCACTGGTGGAGGGTAGACTGAAGGGTATTCCCTGGGAGGGAGGAGAGGCTTTGTTCTGATTGTAGCAAGCCATCCACAGGAGAGGTGGAAACCATGGTACATATTTTACTCTTCTGCCCCCAATACCATCTATGGAGAGAGCTATTTATTACTCCGCTGTTCGGGGAATTTAGATCCGGGAAAATCGAAGGAATTGTTTTTGCTTGGGGACCATGACAGTAATATTTCAACAAATGTAGCAAAGTTTCTGACTGATTTGGAAACAAGAGAAATACCCCATTTTTTCTCAATTAGAGATTGGGGGGTAAATTAAGACTATTTTCCAGGGAAGCTATTTATTTATTTGTTTTATTCTAGTTTATTTTGTTATATTTTTTATGTATTTACCTTGCCCTATCCCATAGAATGCCAGGGGATTAAGGTATATGAGATCCCGACGGGAAATGATGAATTGTTATTGTTACTGTTATGGATTGGCAAGCTATGTGGATTTATATTATGCATTGATATAATATGGTAAAGTTGTGTTGAGTTATTCTGGGTTTTTGTATAAAATTTTATGATGTTATGGCTACAGCTAAACACATAAATTTACTTTGACTTTGGCCTTTGACTTCCCCTTGATGTCCCAAGCATGTACTATCCTCCCTTTCCTTGCCCCTGCAACTAGGACCTTAGTTTTGTCATAATTGATCCTAAGTGCTTCTGACTGGCAAAACTCCCCAAACCAATCTCCTAAGCCCAACCCTTGTTTGGGATAACAGGACAGTGTCATCGGCATAAAGTAACACCGGTAACCGCCTCTGCCCCACAAGAGGAGCATGGGCGTCCACCTCTTTCATATAAGGGACTACCCCATTCAAAAATAGATTGAACAAGGCCGGCGATAAAATGCAACCTTGCCAAACCCCACGCTCCACCTGAATCGTCCTAGAGAGGACTCGCTGAGTCCCGACCCTCACCTGCATGGTATTCCCCGTATGCATTTTGATCATTAGGAACAGAAGCCTAGGATCAATTGAGGAGGCCCTCAACCCAGCCCAGAGACGATCTCTGTTTACTGAGTCGAAGGCCTTCCCAAGATCCACAAAACATAGATATAATCTTACTTTTCGTCTCACCTGCCTCTTGACCAAAGCGGACAGCAGGAGAATATGATCAGCAGTAGTCCTACCCTCACAAAAGCTTATTTGCTCAGGTTCAATCGCTCCCTCCTCAGCCATCCAGACTTTCAGCCTGTTCAGCAGGTATTTGGAGTAGATCTTTCCAATGACGCTCAAAAGACTAATTGGGCGGTAATTGCTCACCATTAAGGGGTCCTCCTTTTTTAATATTGGGACCAAGATGCTTCTGAGCCAGGAGGACGGTATCTTTCCTGAGTCATTTATGGCAGTGAACAACGGGGCCAAGAGCCTGGCCCACCACTCTGGATGAGCTTTAATCAGGTCAGCCGAGATATAATCTGAGCCCGGGGCTTTGTCCGTTTTAAGGGAGGCAATAAGAGCCAGAACTTCCTCCTCTAAGACTGGGGGCCACCTTTCATACCTCATGCTTATATTTATTTGAATAGATGGCGGGAACGAGGGACCCCCAGAGAATAGGCGAGAGTAAAAGGCCTCCCATTCCTCAAGCTGAATGTCATGTAACTTTGCCGAGGCACCTTTCCAATGAAATGCTCGGATCAATCTCCAGAACGAGGCACTATCCTTTTTGCCCGAGGCCACTTGCAGTTCTATCCATAGTGACTTCTGGAATATCAGTTTTTTTCCTTTTAATAATGATCTATAATGTGTACGCTGGGCCTGCAATTGAGTCCTGATCTCCGGTGAGGCTGAGGCTCTCAACCTTTTCATTAGCTGCCAGAGGACAGGCCCTGGCCATCCTGCATTCTGAGTCATACCAAGATTTCACTGGTACCTGCCTTTCCCCTCTCCCATTGATACTAACTCTCACTGTCAAGAGAGGCACAAGCAAACTAACCAGAGCATTGTACCTCCCCACGACCTCTAAGGCCTGGCCACCCTGGGTCTCCTACAAAAGGGCTACTTCTGATTGGCCACAAAATCCTGCAAAAGCCTCCAAAAGGAGTTCAGGGCCCTTTAGTCTAGTTGAACATAGCCCCGGCTGGCCCTGGATCATACGCTGGGCTTGACCAAGAGGCTTCCCAGGCCTACCCACCGGCAGGCCAAGTTCCAACAGGACCGGGAGATGGTAAGTATCCGGTCCAAGCAGGACCTTAAGCCCCAAAATACAACCAAAGCCTGCACGAGCCATTAACAATAACTAGGTCCAGCCTCTGAATTAAGTTCTCCATAGCCTCATTTCCTACCCCCACTACTAAATCAAATGAACTCCGGGGAGGGAGGGGGGAGGAAGAAGAGGATTCCTCCAATGGGCGCCCTGTAGATCTCCCAGCGAGGTTCCCCAGCCTAGTATTAAAGTCACCCGCGATTAATAATAGTGCCTCCGGGTGATCACTCAGTGCCCTATTAAGGAGCTCATGCATTCTTGTCCAGATCTCTTTGGGGAAGTAAGAGGAGCTCACTGGGGGGGGGGGGCATAAACATTCCCCAAGAACAGTTCTAACCCGCTAGTGAACAGAATATGGAGCAATAAGAAGTTGGATTTCTATCTTGCCAGGACCTTTACTTTAATCCCCCTACCTACCCTGCATTACCAGCACGGCCAGGCCTCCCCCCACTTGGTAGATCGCGTGGCTGGCCCGTAAAAACTATCAAAGCCCGGCAAAATATCACCTCAGAAGCCCCTACTACCCACGTCTCCTGGAATAGGAGAATATCAAAACTCTTTAGAAAAGGTAAAAAATCCTCCTCCAGGCATCTCGATAGCCAGCCTGCAAGATTCCATGACAACACTGTCCTCGTATCCCAAGCTTCATCTCTGCTCCCGGAAGAATCCCCCATAAACTCCCCCCTTTGCATAACCCTGGCTCCACCCCCATCGTTAGGACAACTTCCTTTGTTCTTTTGCTTTCCTTCGATCTTTAAATGAAAAGACTCCTGGTAGAATTCGGCCCCCCTCGGCCTGGGAAGTAACGCCACGCACACACGGGGGGGTTTCAAGCTCGGCCTCCCCAGCACCACCCATCTCTAGACCAGGTGGAGTGGAACTCTGTACCTCCTGGCCCCCTCCTAAGAAGGATGAGCTGGATTTTGATCTCGCCAGATTAACTGAATAAACATTCTGAGGGGCCAAGGGCTTAGCCTTCCTAGCCGCTTTAGCAGACCCCGGGGTATCAATACAATGAGTTACCTTTTGGACTTGCCTCCTCACCAAGGGTCTTCACGAAGGTACTTGTAGTCCTGGTCGCATTCCTCAGGGAAAGAGGAATAAGTGTATTCCCCTATCTGGATGACATTCTCGTGAGGGCCAGATCACTGAAAGAGGGCCACCAGGAGGACGTTCAGAAAACACTAGAAGTTCTTCAAGCCCACGGATTGGTCGTAAATTGTGGGGAAAGCTCTCTACTTCCAACGCAATGGCTAATCCATCTGGTGATTCTGCTAGACACTGCTCAAGACAGAGTCTGTCTCCGGACAGGCAACAGAAAATGAGGGAGGCAATTTTGTTCATCCTCCTCAATGAGTAAGTTCCTCTCATGTTCCTGGCGAAGGGTCTTGGATTGATGGTGTCCTGCCTGGACATGGTCCCTATGGGTGCGTTTTCATTTGAGAACCCTGCAGCTATTTCTCCTCAACTGGCAGAAACAAATAGCAGCTAGACACAACTTGTTCAAGTCACTGGTGACTACTCCCTGAACGCTTTTCAGAGGGACAACTGACTTTTCAGAGGGACAACTGATTCATGATCCCCTCAGGACTCTGGTCACCACAGATGCCAGCTTGAAAGGGTGGGAAGCCCGCTGCGAAGGGGTGACAGCCCAGGGCAAATGGAGCGGGTCAGGGAAGAACCATCACATCAACTGGCTAGAATTGCACGCCATTCATCTCGCCCTTCACTTCATCGATCACGTAAAAGATCGCTGTGTCCTTGTACGCATAGAAAGCACGATGACCATGGTGTACAGCAACAGGTGAGGGACCAGGTCAAAGCCGCTGCACCTGCAGTCTCAGGCTCTTCTCTGCTGGGCAGAACTCAATCTATGGCCCTTGTCAGCAAGACATGTGAAGGACAAACAACAGACAAGTAGATTGGCTCAGCCAACACACTAGACTCCAGCAAGCGGGCATTGAATGACGAAGTGTTTGAGTACATTCCACACAGATGGGGCTGGCTGGAGATAGGTCAACGCAACCAATTGCAAGGTTCTCCCGATACCTGTCCCCAGGTTCAAAGACCTAGCGGCCTTGGGGGATGGATACCCTGGCGTGGGTGTGACATTGTCATCAGCTTCTCTACGTGTTTCCACCAGTCCCCCTCCTTCATCTGGTGTTGAACAGAATCCAAAGTCGGCGAATGGAAGCAATTTTAGTGGCTTCTTACTGGCCGAAGAGACCCCGGCATGTGAAAATCAGGCAGATGGTCTTCAAACCAGAACGGCTGCTGCTTCTGAGAGAAGATCTGTTGACCCAACAGGCACATAGGAATCCACAAGCTGTGACTAACAGCCTGCAGATTGAGTGGCAACATCTAAGCTCATATGGCTATTCGGAGGCAGTTCTTAAAAATGTGCTGTCAGCCAGAAGGTAAATACTAATTAGTAAGTAAATACTAATCATATTTACAATTCCACGTGGAAGGCCTTGGTTGGCTGGTGTGGGTCTCTTAAGGATCCTCCCCTTGCTGAAACTCGTTTTTTGTTGTTGATTTTATATTACATTTTATATTCATTAAATAATTTTATTATTGTAATATTTTATGTTTTGAATTATGTTGTGAGCCGCCCCGAGCTGCTGTGGCAGGAGGGGGTGGCGAAGCAATATAAATAAATAAATAAACAAGAAGGAAAATTCTCACGGGTAAGACATCAGATTTTCCTTTCTAGCCCATCTTGTTCGAATGGTAGTTGCTCCGTAATGGTCTGAATTGGGATATACTTTTTTCTTGGCTGTCCTACCCTTGAGCCACACTTCTGAACATCTTGTGGAAATGATCCAAAAGCTACACTAGGACATCAGTATAAGCAGCTGCCACAGTGCTTATAAGCCTGAGCTTACTACACAGTGGAGAATAATCCTTATGTCAGCCTCATGTTGGGCTTCTAATATCTGTCTACTTCTGTGTCGGATGAGTCTACTTCTGTGTCCGATGATTCCACACTCTTCATTACTGAAGCCACCAACTATTTAAAACTACCTTGGTGATTTTAATAGCAATTGCAGGGAGAGAAATTGTAATTTCACTTTGTTTTCTGGATGTGCCAGAAAAGTATCCCACTTGGATGGCAAAGGAACATGCCTACTCTCAATCAGCCTTCTGACTCTGCCCCAACAGCCTTGACCCCCACCTTTTTCTGGTTCCACTTTTGATTGTAGCCTCATAGTATCTGCCAAATACTACATCAGTTCACTTGAACAGTGATCCAACTTGCAAGCTAGCCGAATGTCGCAGCTGTCTGGGGTTTCCCTGTAGAAATCGCCCGCACCTGTCAGTTATTAGTGATGGAGCTTCACCTAGATCTATGGCATGAAGTTCAGGGAGATGAGAGATTCCTGTGATTAGCACCTCAGAGGGAATTGCCTTTGACCCTGAGCAAAGTCTCCCATTCGCTTCTGCTAGAGCATGTGGTACTGGCAAGAGTTCATGCACCACTGTATCAGAAAGGTTGACTTTGCATCCAGCTTCATAGGCAGTGATGAGATGCTGCATGATTTTTCTGTCTGCTTTGATACATCTCACTTTACCAGTGCCTGAATCTTTGTCCCAGTTCAAGCAATGAGGAAAAATGTCAGAGGCTTTTTCTTAGGAAAAGGGATCTCTGAATTGGACCTCTCGTCATGGTAAAAACTTCTCCTCGGTGAACATGTTCAGTTGTTCTTGACATTTCTGTCAAGCCGCCAAAAGATCATTTTTCAATCTTTGTGGCTAGCTCTTTTTGTTGCAATATTTTTCAAGTATTCAACCACCTCACAGGAAAGCAGGTTGAAACTCTGTAAGTTTTCAACCTTGTCACGAGGAGACGTCTGAGCCTGGAGGACTGTGCTCTCCCCACCCGCCAAACAGCCAATTAAACAATGTTGTCAGAAGGTGATTTTTCATCCCGGTTATCTTGTTTCTTTGGTGGATTCATTGTGCACCAAGGCATCATCCAATCCTAGGCCATACATTAATCTAGTTTAATTTGCAGATGAGACCTCGGGTTATAGGAAAGAGCCCATCTACTTGAAGCTGACATCCTCTTTGTAATGCCACCTCCCTTCTTCCCAGTTCATGCAGCCATCTCTTAACTCTGATCTGAATCCATTTGATTGAACCTTTGGTGTGCACCCCTCACCACAGAATTTCCTTTGACAAATTCTGCTTGTGCTGCAGGGGGAAGCTGGTGCATTTCACTAATGTAAATTGTTACCCAGCGGGCATAGTTTGTATGATTTGTACTTAAAGAAGAAAGGAAGCATGCACTGGGATGCATGTAAATGGAGTTCCCAAATTCCATCTCTTTACGCATGAATTAACAGGAGAAGAATCTTTACCATTTGAACCTTATTCCACCAGAATTTGAAGTTGGAATTGTCTTTGGATGCTACAAAGGCTTCCATGACATCTGTGAACTTGGAAAGTGTGTCCAACCTGTTGTTATTCCTGGCTAACGCTGTTGCTTGATGAAGAATGCCATATCTGTAGTAATGACTTGTACTGCTGTGGGATTGTCATCTATAGCTTCCTTTAACTACTACTCCTTACTGTATGTCATTGATTTGGGCAGTGACTTTCCTTCTATAACTGCAGCAGACAAAAGTTCCTCCATGACATCTGGGACCTGTAGGCTAGTTTTTGTTGAAGCTTGTAGGTTTTGTAACCCCATGTCTGCTTGTGGACCTCCTTGCCAACCTGTTACCTGTGTGGCATGAAAGCTGCTTTTCCTATGTGTCAGTTCTGCCACATGTACAAGTGTACAAATCTATGGTGCACAAGGTTTGGTGGTATTACTGCTCCTGTTGTAGGATTCATTGCTTGTTGAGTGTTCTCTGCCAAAGATGTGTCAACCTGAAGCATATTTTGGTAACTGATATATCCTGTATTGTGAAATAACTGAACAAGTTCTTTTGATTGAGTAGCCTGATGCATAGTGCTTGCCAGACCTTGATGCTTAGGAGTCCATTGCTTCCCACCACTTATATTGTACACCAAGTCCTATGCAGATTATGCCAAAATAAGTGCTTATGGTTACGACGAGTTATGTTTTATAATCAGAACATCATGCAGTAGAGTGCTACAAAAGCACACCTTGCCTTAGTTTTATGTGCTTTCTCCCAAAGCTTGTGGGTAGGAAAATTGTAAATGGGTTATAATGCACATACAAAGTTTGCCAATGGGGCGCTGGAAGGAAATGAGACTTGGGTTCCTGTATCTGCGTAGAAAACCCCCCAACATTGGGGGTAGATGGCGTTGAAGTACTGCAACGAGTTGAAGCACGAGACCTCGTAAGATGCTCAATTATGAGTCCAGACCATAGTACACAATACAAAGGTTTATTAGATATCTGTGACATCTGGGTCGAGTCAGTAACTTGGAGTTTACCAGATGCAAGGTGCTTACATTTTAACGAAGCTTATATACATTAGCTGATTACACAATAGTATATTCATCACTCACTAATTAGTCTCAGTAGATTCTACTAAAATATTGTCTTCCCCTTCCCAGTTCTTATTTCAACATTCTGTTCCACCTGTGTCCCCTCAGGATTGTGCATAACCGTTAACCATGTCTTGTCCTGGTACATAACAATACGATTATCAGATTGCCAGGACAAAATACGAATTCCAAGATCATCTCCCTGGTACAATGATTCCCCACTTCGCTTAGCCATGTCCTGGCATCACCAACATAGCTATGTGCTCATGTTAGCTGTACCAAAATGGCTATATGCTTATGCTATACACCATCCTTCCCCAACAGATGGCACCACTGCTTCCTCTCAACTGTATATACAATTGCATGCCAAAGAGTTTGTAGAGAACAGGTCCATCAATGGCTATTAGACAATTTGGGAATTAACTTGCAGGATGTTGGGAGTGAATGGGAAATGGATCACTCTGGCCTGTTGTACACTTGTCTAATGCATTCATTGTTGTCCCTGTTGGAGATGGGACACCTGGGTTAGATGGAACATTGGTTTGACCCAGTATAGCAGCTCTTGTGGTCTTAATCTAGGAAGACCCTTTGGTAGCAGCGTGATGGTAGTCCTTGAAGCACTTGTTTGCAGGTAACATCAATTCCAGTGGGGACTTTCTGATGTCCCCCTCCCCCCTTTCTTCTTCTAGGATGCGTACTTCAAATTTTCCATAGTTTTTACATTGATATTGAAGATATACCTGCTACCAATATTTATGCACCATCTTTTTTATTATTAAAGTATTAAGCTCTCGAAAATGTGTTTAGATGTTCGCTGCACCGATCATTATTACAACTGAATTCAGCCGATGTGGAGAGGTTAATGATTTTTAAAATGCTACTGTGCTGTGAGGTTGTACTGTCCTATTTATCAGTGCTGTCTACTTCATTTGCTGCAGGTAACGATCGAACCATGGTTTTTGTGGAAACAAAGAAAAAAGCAGATTTCATTGCAACTTTGCTTTGTCAAGAAAAACTAGCAACAACAAGTATTCATGGGTAAGTCCGGTGCTAGGTAAATGCTTTGTGTTTGTGTTTAGATTTGAAAAGTCAAAACTTGCTAACCAGATTTACTAAATGAATGTAGCTAGTATGAAAACTAATACTGAGGTGTGTTTTTGCTTTTTTTCCACTCCCTCTCCATGGTTGAACAGTCTGGAGAGCAGGTTGTGTCCCTCATGCTGGCACTGGTAGTCAGGATCACTTTAACAGATAATCTGCCCCAGTTCATTTAAAGGGTCTACCATCCTCATCTTTCCCAAAGTATTTCCTGCCTTGTTCAGGAAAATGGGATCCTAGGCATTCCTACGTCTGGGAGCCTTGTAGTTTGCTTTCTGCTATTTTATTTTCCTCCGTCCCCCCCCTTACACCCTGTTGGGGATTGCCAGGGCTTTTAAGGGGAAAACTCAAGCTACATCCTTTGTTCCCTTAGTTACCTCTCCATCCTGCTTTGCCCCCTGCCTTTTGTAGCAGCTGAGGCAGCTTGGAGCCTGTATCTTCAAAGGCCTGTACAAGCACTTTCCTGGCATCAGAATCTTCAGGAGAAGGGAAGAAATCTCCAGCTCCCACCCCTCATGGAAAGATGGGACAGGGAGAATAGCTAGTGCAGTGTGATTTACTTCTTCCTCTGTCATGGGGGTATGGAATGGGACTGGAACAGGCCTCACAGGTGGTGTGTGGCCTGTGGGCATCCCACACGATCATCTTCTGCGACAAACAGCAATAGGACACACAGAGGAGACAGGGCAATCGCTCAGGCCCTTGCCTTGTGAACAGCATTCATTGGAGGAGGGGGTGGGGTGGGTGGGCTGTGTGCGTGGTGGGAGTTGCCCCATCCCAGGGAGACCCAGCACCTTTATCTGGAGTGGGTAAGTTCACCTCTCCTCAGAGCCCCCTTTCTCGGCGCCACTTTCTCTCTCCCTCGCAGTTGAATTATGAATTTGTCCTGGCTGTGCAATGTTTGCGGCTTTTGATCTGGACTTTCTTTTCATGTTGTCCCTGAGATCTTCTGAGGATATCAAATTCCACAAGAATGGGATCCACTTGCTCCCTTTCTTTTCTCTTCGCTGACAGTTTGCCTTGTCATGCTTGGATTTTGTGATTGCTTTGGGAAGCAGAGTTCCTATTTTCATTTGTTCCTGCCTTAGGCAGTGCCAGACTCCCTGTGGTTGGTATGGTACGCACGTTTGGCTTTCTTTTTCTTTGCTACTTTAGTTCTCTTGTTCTTATATTTCTAAATCGTGTGTTTGACTAGTTTGTTCATATAGCCTGGGAAAGGTGAGGGTGGTGTTTCATGCTCCCTGGACTGGGCAGCTCATCTCCTTAAATCCTGTCTCCAGTCCTAGTGGGAGGGACACAACCCACTTTCCAGATGGCTGGTATAGAGACAGGAATGGAAATTCACTGGCGAAGTCCAAATTTTCTTTTTTAATAGTCTGAAAGCATTATAGCCTTTTTTTATCTTGTTGAGTTGTTTTCATAGCATTCTTACTTTGAATGGTATGTTCAAAACTAGGATGCTTAATAGCCAGGTTTTATTAATGCACTATAGGATATATAATCCACTATATGGATATCTGTGAGCAAAAATTAAGAGAAATCTGGAGGTTACCCGGAATTGTATTTTACCAAATGTAGCTTCGTAGTTAGGTACATAGACTTGTTTTGAGCCTAAACACTAAAAAAAACAAGTATCATCTCTTCTGTTTAATAAGCATCTTAGTTTTTTATTATACAGTAAACACATGCCAAACAAGTGAGAGATTTTTGTTAAAAAGTGGCCACATCTGTTAAATTCACTTGTAATTTAGTCTGATTTCAGCGTCGCTTACATCTATGGAGCCAGAAATTGCATCTTTGCCATTTTGCTAAGTCAGAATTGCAAAATCATTGTTCCCAATCCTAAAACTTGTATGCAAAGCACACAAAAAGGCATAGTCTGCTTTGACCACCACTTTTTGGGGTACTTTCCTTGAAATTCTAAAAGTGGTGCTAGTTACATAGTTTTGTAGTCTAACGTTGCTGTATCCAGAAACTGGTTTGAGACGGTCACGTTGACATAATAAGGTTGAATGGTACATGGTTCTATATCTAGTTTTATTGAGAAAAAATACTTTTTTAGATTTATAAGTCAAACTTAGAAAAGAAAATCTCTAGCTTGAATCATACCAAACAATCACCTTCAAGAACTTTCATGACCAGATTGTTTTGGCTTGTTCAGTGTATTTTTAAATTAACTAGATGTAATGCTTTTGGAGGGTTCCAAACTGACAGTCCTGAAGACTGAACTCTTTTTACAGAAAAGTAAAGCAAGTCTATTCAGAAACCCATTTCCAAACCAAGTTGCGTAGTAGTCCACACAGTGGCGATAACATGAACTGCTCTGCTATTTTTGATGGTTTCTCACGTAAGCAAGAACATGAGGAAATGGAACACAAGTATATGAAAATAATTTTCTGGTGGTAGTGTTATACTAGCATGAACCTGGTGAAAATATGGGGTGAAGTGTTAAATCAAGATCAGAAGGGAGGTATATTGGAATGGGTATTATGCTGATTTTATCATCTACTAGTACTTTTTTAGTGGTGCTGCTTTTCCTGCTTCTATTGCTGCTTTTATCTTCGTCTATCTTCCCTTAGATGCCAATTGGATTTGGCCTATGGAGCAAACTATTATATTCCAGAACTTAACGTGCCTTCTCAGTCTGTCTCTTTGCTTCTCATTTCATTCTTTACTTCCTGTGTTATTTCAGATATGGCTGCTGCTTCCATGAATGAAGGTCGGTGGATAATACTGACTTGTCAAGCATGTTTGTTTTTTTTGAAAAGCACACAATTCTCTTATGGTGTTTTGGATGATAAAGAATTGGAGGCATAAGCCCTACTCTCCACGTCTTATATAAATACTACTTTATTCAACCAAGAATTTGGAGAGTTATTCTTAAGCCCGTGGCTTACCCTAGACTTAAACATTAGCTGCATTTAGGAGGTAGAAAAATTCCTCAACTAAAAGTGCCGTTTCGCTTTAAAAGGAAATTGATTAAACTGAAATAAGCTTCCTTGTACTCATTTCTTCTTTCCTGGGGTCATGATTACAAGGAGAGCTGGCAGACGTTCTTGATGCATTGTAGAAGCAGGGCATTTTGTTATTGCATGCTTGACTAAGTATAAGTCTTATGCAGAGTTTTATCACTCCATAGCAGTGATGGAATGGCAAAATTCATACGTATATTTAAGTAAGTTTACAACACAAACATCACGTTAGGATTTTCTGCAGTGATTCTTTGGTTTCCTTGCCAAAATCAGTAGCATTCTTCAGGATCTTTTTTCCCTCCACACCACCTCTACCTAATTGTTTATTCCACCGCCTTCCACATACAGTGCCTAATATGTATTGGGCACTGCAGAAGATACTCCCATAATCTACTGCACTTTGATCAACACAGTGAATAGTTCTGAAGAATTGAATGTATGTATGTAAGCACAGGATAAGTATCCTTGACGTTATTTATTTAAAGTTTTACTTCTTGGTAAAGCATTTGTTAGCTTGGTTTTGCAGCTTATTTTTTAAATGTTTCTGTAACAATATTTGCAATATTAGTACTTCCCTTGCACCTTTATAGAATGTAATTTGATCTTCCAACTGGCAGTATCTTACGAGTCTGCTAGGTTCACTATCTTCAAAGAAATCTGTTGTAATTAATGCTTTCTTTGTTTGCAGTGATCGGGAACAGAGAGAGCGAGAAGAAGCCCTTCGCGACTTCCGTTCTGGAAAATGCCCTGTTCTTGTTGCCACTTCAGTAGCAGCCAGAGGCCTGGATATTGAAAATGTTCAACATGTTATTAACTTTGATCTTCCTTCCACCATTGATGAATATGTTCACAGGATTGGACGAACAGGTCGTTGTGGGAATATAGGCAAAGCAATTTCCTTCTTTGATCCAGATTCTCACAACCATATTGCTCAACCTCTGGTTAAAGTGCTCTCAGATGTACGTTGCTTAGCCTTTATCAGACTCTCTGTTTTTAAAGTATTCCACTGAGATTTCATTAACACTGAGTTAGCTATTAGTCCTGTGATGCATTTGCACACCTCAATGTGCAGCATGGCAGTCTAGTGAGGATTTAAATGTGCATGGTGTTTTCCTGCAGGCTCAACAGGAAGTCCCAGCATGGCTAGAAGAAATTGCTTTTAGTGCTCATGGACCTGGCTTCAGCTATCAAAGGGAAAACACGTTTGCATCTATCGATACTCGTAAGGTGAGCTCCAGACCAAACTCTTACTCTCAGAAAATGTTTATAAAGTTGGCTCAAAATAAAATAAAAATAATTATTGCTCAAGAGCTTAATAAGTAGAACACTTCAGTGAATGCAGCTAAGTACTAAAGCTTGTAGAATTTAAGGCGCAGAGAGGAAACCTCAGGCCTGGGTGCCAAATACAGGCCAGCTAGCTTTTATTTGGTCCTTTTCCAGCTCCTGAATCTGACTTCTGAGCCTAGTTCCTATCCCCCAACCACTTGAAAGACTGAGCTCAGTCTTTTCGGGAGCAGAAAGGAGGGAATGGATCCATGGCACAGATCCATGATCTGGACCTCTTTAGCCACCTGTGCCCCCAGTGGAGTGGATCCTGGGGAAGAAAAGATTCCCCACCCCTGGCTTGGGGGTTAAGGAAGGAGGCAAATATCATTATTGTAGGTGATTGTTGAGAGGTGCCAGAAAAAGTTGAACTTTTATTCCATGGTTCCATGACTCTTTAAACATGAATAATGGTATTCCCTATTTTAAGGTATATTTGGATACAGGAGTAGTCAGAACCAAGTTATTACATCTATAGATCTTAAAGACTATTCTGTTTGGAGACAAATTTGTGTCTCCATCCTTGCATTTTCTTTATCTTCCTCTCAGTTTGGTTCTTTTTGTCCTTTTCCTCTTTACTCAGTTTTTTTGCAAACCACTGTTCTCTTGCAATAGTATGGGTTAGGGCTGAAATGATTGTCAGACTTGGGGGTGGGGGTCTTAACCCCACTCTATGGAGATCTCGTGAATTTCGATGAGGACAGAGAGGGGGGTGGGTGGAGGTTAGCAGGGACTTACCCCATGCCACTCCTGGTACCCACCCGGACCCCCTGCCTGCCTGGGAAGCAAAGTTCTGTGTCGGGGAGTGGTTTTGGGGGCCTAGCAGGGGGTTGGAACTGGGGTATCTAACCTCTGGAGGGTTTCCTGCATACTGTGACCTTTTCCCTGGGTTGTAGGTTTTGAAATAATAAACAAAACCAAACTGAGCATGCTCAGTCCTTAGATGACACCAGCAGTGTTGGCAAGCTGTGGGCACCCTTTTTGAAAAGGGTAGCCTGTTTTGAGCATGCTCAGAACGGGCTGCCCTTTTCAAAAAGGGCATCATGCTGATGCTGTCTGCACCATCTTTGTAAAGGGCTGAGCATGCCTAGAGGGGCCAATCAGGCTCTTTTGAGCATGCTTTTGGTTTTTTCATTATTTCAAAATCTACAACCCCGGGAAGAGGTCAAGCTTTGCGAGACCCCCTCTGAAGGTTAAGTACCCCACTGCCAACTCCCCTCAGGTCCCACGCCCGGAATGCCCCTTCCCAGGCAGATGGGGTCCAGGTGGGCACCAGGGGTGGCCAAGTGGTAAGTCTTTGTCCCCTGGTCACCTCTGGCCCCCTGCTTGGCTCTTGCACCCAGCAGTTTGAATCTTGCTGGTTTATTTATTTATTTAATTTATTTATTTTTATTTTCATAAATTTATACCCCGCCCCTCCTGCCATGCAGCTCGGCGCAGCTTCCAACATTAAAATACAATAAATACCAGTAAAATTCTCATCAATAATATAAAATATTAAAACAGGACTAAGAAACAATATAAACCAAAGTAGGTGGGGGAGCTAAAAACGCCCTTCCCTACCCACCCTCCCTCCCAAAGGCCTGGGCGAACAGCCAGGTCTTACAACTTCGCCAGAATGTTAACAGGCTAGGGGCCAGGCGAGCTTCCTCCGGAAGGGAGTTCCAAAGCC
>QEPC01012145.1:3305513-3326824 GCA_003113815.1 Sphenodon punctatus
CAGCAGCCCATGGTCCACAGTATCAAAAGCGGCCGGGAGATCTAGCAGGATAAGAAATGTAGAACATCCTGCATCCATCTCCCGGCGGAGGTCATCTACCAAGGCCACCAACGCCGTCTCGGTGCCATAGCCGGGTTCTTGGCAAGAATGGGGGTTTTCTCATTTAAGAAACAAGATGGGGGAAAAAACCTTCCTTGTCGAGAACTGGCAAGACTCGAGCAGGGCATTTAAATCCTAGTGTTGATGCTTCTCATTTAGAAGTAGTAGTCATTTTTATTTCTATAGTGCCATCACTGCATGACGCTTGGAGCACTTCACAAAAATCTATACAACAAAATGATGTAAAATCCATTTTAAAACCACTTAAATGGGGCTCATAAAGAGGAAGGACAAAATGCATTAAGTAGCTGCATTTGCACTCCATGATAGGAGATGCTGAAATTTCATTAAACTTGTATGGCTCTTCTGCTTGCCAGAGGCCTGACTGGAAAGAGAAGAGAAGTAGAAGGTGCCTTCCCTCTCTGTTGCTTAACTAGAAATAATGCTTTCAGGAGCAAAAGTTCTTCGAGGATCTTCGCGATTCTCACTAATGGGATTCATTTCCTGCTCCGCAGGTACCGGAAAACCTCTTGTCAGCAGTTCCCAGGCAGAAGATGTCCTGGAAAGAACTAGAATAAGGTGAGGGCTCTGCCCCTCCCTCCCACTCGGGGAAAAGCGCGGACTCCAGGTCGTGTGAGAGCGGGAGGCTATAAAAGGGGGTGGATCCCTCGCCACCTCAGTCCCTTCCAACCGTGCCACGTTGGAAGATCTCCGTGGTTTTCAGCACCGTCAGTTATATTTAGTCTAAGAAGAAAAGTGTAGCGGAATTTCTTTCGCTACTGAAGATACCTCTACTAGTTGACTTTGCCTGCCCCCGGGGCCCCTCCAGGGCTCGCCGCCTTCTCTAGGGCCCGCGAAGCATGCCCAAGCAGCCGGGCTTTAAGCGCTGCGCTTCTTGTCCAGCCACGCTCTCCGTGAATGACCCTCACAATCTCTGTCTCGCCTGCTTGGGAGAGGGGCATAACACGAGGACTTACCCCTGCTGTGCCAAACTAACCTTGTGCACCAAGAAAACAAGACCCCTGTGGCTGCAGGAAAACTTGACAAGGAGGGCTGTTCAGGGCGGTGAAGACAGCCCTCTGTCGCTCTCTTCTCATCCAGCCCCGATGGATTCGCCTGCGGTCCCTACCACGCAATCCCATAGTCTGGCCCCCGTACAGACGACTCCGGCTCCAGAGTTGTGGAGCACCACCCCTTGCACTCGGTGACCGCCACTACCACCGGTACCCCCTCGCACTCTGGGACCACCGTTTTCACCGGTACTGGTACGGCTGCAGCCTCATCCAAAGACCGTCACCGACGTCCAGGCAAACACAAGAAAAAGAAAAGGAGATCTTGGAGTGCCGATGAAGCGGCCCTGACCCGGCCACTTCTGGTCGAGACTCTTTTTTCCCAACCGGCACCGGGGCCTTCGACACCTCCGGCCCTGGCTAGGGCAGAGGTGGCTCCGGTACTGCCCACTGCTTCCATTCCGGCCCCTCTGGCCCTGGCTAGGGCAGAGGCGACTCCGGTACCTCCTGAGATACCTACACCATCGGCAGTGCAGGCGCCGTCAGTATAGGCTACTCAGCGAACCTCTCCGCTCCCCCCCACGGGGCATCACGGCTACTCCCTATCTGCCTCTCAGGCTCAGCCTCTTCCAAGAGCGCCATCTGTCCTGCTCGGACTCTCGCTATAGAGACGAAGCCTCCGACTTTGAGCCTCTGCCTGGAACCGACCTCCAGGAGCTTCCACATGGGGGATCTCTCCGAATCTCTCAAGACCACCATTCCCGGTCCCCTTGCTCCTGCTGCTCCCCTCGCGGTGACTCCTGGTACCACCATGAGGATTTTGACTCACGGTACCGTCAGCATGATCTCACTCGCTACCGCGATTGACCGTCTGGAGTACCGGTACCATCGGCACCCATCACGTTCCCCCTACCACTATGAGAGGGAGTTTCTGGCCTTCGACCAGCAGGCTCACTATAGATCGCCACTCCAGTTCGTGCCTCCCGCACCGCCGACAGCCACGGTCTCCAGGGCTCCTCCAGATTCTCCTGAACGACTGCCCATCTCTCGGCCCTCTTCATAGCTGCGCCATCGAAGTGCCCAGCAACCTTCGGTACCAGCGGTACCTTCCCTACCTCCAGTGGTGCAACAGGCTCCAGTAGCCCCCCTCTGCCTACCTACAACAGCCTAGGTTAGACCCACCGAGAGGCCTGTCCCTCGCTGCTAGTTCCGGCTCCGGCAGGGGAACTGCCCCCTCCTGTCACGACCCCCTTGGAGCAGGAGATCTCAGAGAGTGCCACCTCTGTCTCTTCCTCCTCTTCGCTGCATGACAAGAATGAAACAATCTCTCTGCCTCCCCCCCCCCCCCCCCGATGCCATATCAGACCACAGGTCCTCCCTCTCCACCGAGGACACCAAAGCCTTTCAGAGCTAACCTCCGCTCTTCCCAACCTGTCCACTAAGATTGTCAAGAAGTCACAATCACGGCTGGTCTTTGGAATCCTAGGATCCAGAGATTCTGGGCAGATTATGCTTCCTATCTTGGATCAGTTGCTAGAGCCTTCCAAGTCAGTGTGGGCTAAACCCGCTTCTGCCTTACCCACCAACAAGTTGGCGGACTCACTTTATGCCATACCTAGGGAGGGAGCGGAAATGTTCTAAGGGGAGGTCCTCGATGTGGGTCTTGTTTTCAGGGGCTAGGGCGCTGGAACGCAGCCAAGCGTGGCGTCTGAGGGTGATAGCTGAGGCCATACCTCTGATATTGGCATCAGCTATATGCATGGTAGCCGTAAGTTGGAACCTGGCTATCTGCATGCCCTCCTGTTGTAGGGCTAGGATCTGGGCTGGGTTGGAGGCTCTACTCAACTGAGCCTACAGTCAATGCTGGTAACCGTAGAGGGTGGATCCGTAGTTGGCAGCTCAGAGGGACAGGGTTTCAAAAGAAAATATCTTTCGCCCTAATACATCCAGGCGTCTACCCTCCTTATCTGCAGGGGACGTTTAGAGCCCACCTGCCCTAGACTTCAAAAAAGCTACGGCTATGACCAGTAGTCGCAGCCCACCTGAGAACTCTGGGCATCAGGGTATTCCCGTACTTGGACGACTGGCTGTTTGCGGCAACATCCCCCCTCATTCTAACAGACCATCTCCATCTGACTCTAAAGACCCTGCAGGAGTTGGGGTTTGTCATCAACTACAAGAAGTCTCACCTCCTCCCGACGCAACGTCTTCAGTTTATAGGAGCGATCCTCAACACCACACAGACCAAAGCTTTCCTAACCAGCGACAGGTTTCAAGACTTACTCGCAACTATACGATCCCTTCAAACAAAGCCAAAGAGGCCAGTGTGCCTCTTCCTTCGCCTCCAGGGCCTGATGGCAGCAACCACAGCAGTAACCTCCTATGCTCGTCTCCGCTTTCGACCTCTCCAGCAATGGCTCACTCGGGTCTACGACTCCACCCGTCATCCTCTCTCCCTGCACATATCCATTCCTCAGGAAGTCTACCACGTCCTTCCTTGGTGGACCGATCCTCAACAGGTGCTTGCGGGCATGCCTTTTGACCCACCCCCTGCGCACGTGACCTTCACTATTCGGAAGTTCATCGCGCACAGCATGGGGCGTTCACATCGACCACGTCACGGTCCATGGCCCGTGGTCTCAAGAAGAGTCTCATGCACATCAACCTACTAGAACTTTGCGCCATCCGATGGGCACTTATGACTCTTCTCTATCACATCAGGGGATGCAATGTTCTAATTCTAAGAGACAACACCACGGCTATGTGGTACATAAACACACAGGGAGGGGCGAGATCCACCCGCCTCTCCCTAGAGGCTCAAGCCATCTGGGAGTGGTGTATTCGTCACAACATACATCTGCAGGCAGTCCACCTAGCAGGACAAGACAATTCTCTAGCCAACCAGCTCAGGCGCAAATCCACCGACTAGCACGAGTGGGCCCTCAACGACAGTGTCCTGACAGACATTTTCCAACTATGGGGCACTCCCACTATCGACCTCGTCGCCTCTCGAGAAAACGCCAAACTCCTCAACTTTTGCAGCAGGGCGGGTCATGTTCAGGGCTCGATCTCCGACACCTTCGCCATTTCCTGGAAAGGGCCCTTGCTATATGCTTTTTCTCCCATCCCTCTGATCTACAGAGTCCTGCACAAGATCCAGTTAGATCGTGCTCAAGTCATCCTCATAGCTCCGGTGTGGCCCCGCCAACCGTGGTATCAAACTCTCCGAGCCATCTCCGTCGACGTAGTCATCTCCGTCGACGTAGTCAATCTCCCTCTCCTTCCCAATCTTCTATCGAAGGACATGGGGTTGATTCTACACCACGACCTGCGGTCGCTCCATCTCTCTGCCTAGTTGATCAAGTTCTGATACACGAGGCCTCTCCCGAAGTGGCTAGGATCCTGCTCAATTCCCGTCGTCCCTCAACCCGAGCTTGCTACGCAGCAAAGTGGAACCGCTTCATGACTTGGTGCGCTTCCCTACCCTACGAGGTACACAATTTGTCTATGAACCACGTTTTTCGATACCTGTTACATCTCCATGATTTGGGGCTCTCCATCCCTTCCCTCAAAGTACACCTTGCTGCACTCTCCTCTCGTTTCCATCCAGTTGGCACGGAGACACTCTTCTCCCATCCCCTCACGAGGAGCTTCTGGAGAGGGCTGGTCAACTCATTTCCTCCCGCCTCCCACCCTACGCAACCGTGGGACCTCAATCTGGTCCTCACTGAACTGATGCGACCTCCTTTCGAACCTATGGCATCTTCCCTGGAGAACCTGTCGATTAAGACTGCTTTCTTACTAGCTATTATGTCTGCTAGGAGAGTTTCAGAGCTCTCCACCCTTCAGGCCTCCCCTCCTTACACCGTTTTCCATCTAGACAAAGTAGACCTCAGGACAGATTCCTCCTTTGTCCCGAAGGTGGTTTCTCCTTTTCTTTTAAACCAGACCATCTCCTTGCCTGTGTTTTTTCCTAAAGCACATTCTTCCCCTACGGACCAAGTTCTCCATATTCTAGATGTCAAGCGGGCTCTATCCTTTTACCTTTCCTGCACTCGCACTTTCAGAGCTTCTGATGCCCTGTTCGTGTCCTATGCTGGCCAACGTATTGGAGTCAAAGTTACATTCCAGAGACTCTCTAAATGGATTTTCCTCTGCATACGTAGGTGTTATGACAAGCAGGCAAGACACACACACCCCTCCCCCCCACCTTCGAGCTCTCTCTACCAGAGCAGTCGCCTCTTCGATTGCCAACTTCCGTGGAGTCCCTATACAGGACATTTGTAAAGCAGCCACTTGGGCCTCGGTGCATACTTTCACCAAGCACTACTTGCTAGACATGGCTGCAACTACAGACTCAGGCCTTGGCAGAGCAGTATTTACAATCCATACTCCATTGACTTCCTCGACTCCCTCCACCAAAGGTATGTCTTTCTCTGCTACTCTCTCCCATTAGTGAGAATCGCAGAGATCCTTGAAGAAGAAATAGAGGTTACTTACCAGTAACTCTGTTCTTCGAGAGAGCTCTGCGAATTCTCACAACCCGCCCGACCTTCCCCTCTGTCTCGGAGGCAACCTCTGGTCTTTCTGAGACGGGGTTGGAAGGAACTGAGGCGGCGAGGGCTCCGCCCCCTTTTATAGCCTCCCGCTCGACCTGGAGCCCGCGCTTTTCCCCGAGCGGGAGAGGGGAGGGAGGGGCGGAGCCGTCACCTTATTCTAGTTCTTTCCAGGACATCTTCTGCCTGGAAACTGCTGACAAGAGGTTTTCCGGTACCTGCGGAGCAGGAAGTGAATCACATTAGTCTCTCTCGAAGAACAGAGTTACTGGTAAGTAACCTCTATTTTTCTATGTTCTTGCTGAAAAGATTAAAGCAGTGGCAGAACATCAGTCTAGGGCCTGGCCTCAGTTCAAGGTATTTGGTTAGCATTTTTCTGCAAGTTCGGGAGACATTTCGGCCTTAACATACCCTTAACCATCTTGCGGAGCTAAGCATCACCTCCCTTTCCGCCACTGCATATTCTGTCTACTTCTGTGGTTAGAGTGATGGTTCAGATGCTTCTGCCATATCCGTTGCAGATGTAGCTTTCATGGTATAGTGAAAGCTACAGCTTCACCTTTTGTAGAGCCAAATTTTCTTGGGCTTTTGTTTCTTAAATGCGACCCATCTGCTGATCATCTTACCTTTTGTCATTCCCACATTATGGTGGGCCCAACCCAAACAAAAGCTTAAAGGTCAACAAAAATTCCCATCTGTGGAGAACCATTCACGAATCATGGATATGCAGCTGTGCAACAACTGTGATTATAGACATTTGCTTACTATGAGTGGCTTCCTGTGGCCTCCAAACCACCAATGGATTCTCTTTTGGAGAGACCTTCACAAATTACTTATTAGACTTTTTTGGCTCTTGGGACTTAGGCCACTTGCTCTTGGGACTTAGGGAAACGCTTGGCAGCCAAACTCACAAGTAGCTCAGAACGTGGGCACGGGGGGATTACGTGTCGTCGGGCACATCCTGTGATGACTTTTCTGGCTCAAAATCCAGCCGTCATCAGTCGGAGAAATTGCTGTGGGACGTGCCTGATGACGCTTTTACCCCCATGCCCAGGTTCAGAGCTGCTCATGAGTTTGACCACTGGGAGTCTGCTAGGAGTATCCCATCGTATCTCTAACGTGGGCAAGTGGCCTTGGAAAACTAGACTTCTGGGTGTCAGTAGAAAATCACCTCAAACTCATTACCATTTTTAAGGGAAGAAATTCAGATTCTCTTTCCATCCCAACGGGTTGGGATTTCCAAAGAATATTCCTCTCGGTGGCTTTTCTAATCATATGATGTTAGATGCCTAGTGCTTTGGCTGAAGGCCAAAGAACTGATTTAAGTTCCTTCCAGTCCAAGCAGTTAGTATGATTTGTAACCAGATCTTTATCCATTTGAGGTTTAAGAGGCAAGTGTATCCTGCTCTTCAACTACCTGTTCCCAGTTAGCTGAGCACAGGAAACATGTCGTATGAAGCAGCACAGAGCTGCAAGTGCAGGATATCGTTGTCATACCATTTCTAAATCTGAAAAAAGTAGGCCTAAAGCCATCCTGAAAAAAACCTTCCTTTTAGAATTTTACAGAACCAGAGGGTTCATCCTTCAAGACAAAAGGTACCTAGGGCTTTAATCTTTTGTACCCTAGCATAGTGGGGGGTGGTGGTGTTTTTTAAAAAAAGACATTGAAACTGAGCTGGTCAGTAAAGACTAGTCAGAACTGGAACTGTTATCGTCATCACAGAACTGGAACTGTTAACGTCTCAAACTTTAAGTAGCATTCTGGGTATCTTGAGTCCAGGCCATTGAAATGAAGGCAAGGATAAGGATCCTGGAACTCAACAAATGAAGTCTTTGATTGCAAAGTACAGCTTCCCCGTGCTTCCCTTTCCAGGAAAGAGTCTTATCTTCCATTATAGCTCCAGTCTTTTGGGATTCAGTTATCAGAAATGTGTTGATCACTTAGGGAGATAGTCTAAAAGCAGTCTGCCACAGAATGTTCTCAAAAATACGGTTAGTGGAGAATTCAGGAGAACATTTACACCCATTAAGACAGTGTCTCTAAGGATGATACCTTACAGCAGACAAACTATAGAAATTTCTACTACTGTGTTGAAGTTAGGATCCAGAATGTTAACTTGTTTCATGCCAGGTTCCTCCCCACCCTCCCTCCTTCTGGAACTGATTTTTTTTTCCAGAACATGTTCCCAGAAAGGAAATAATTGCATAACAAATTTTTGTGTGTATAGACTTCTAGTAAGGGTAAGGTTTGTATAACTTTAACTGTTGTGTAAACATTGCTGTTGCTTTATAAATACTTAACAATAATAATACATTCTATTAATCTGGTATCTACTTTTTTAGACCTACCAAGGCAATGGCAACATGAACCCTGGAGGATTTACTATGCCATATACTACAAGTGCAGCTGATGAGTCATGGGATTAAGTTAAATCTGCCTTGTTACAAATCTGGTTTTGATAATTTTTTGTTCTTAACAGACTTGTAAGATTTACAGTTCTTTCTGTCTTTAAGCTCTATGCAAATCCTTAAATGTTTAAGACTCTGTTATTACTGATAATCTGGTGTTTCCAGAAACTCTGGATTTACTAAATTTATAGTAGCCTTTGAGTTAATTGCTACTTTTTGTATACTTTTGCAAAAGTGTTCTAACAGAAATTTCTTTGGTATGTGAGTCTTGAGTAATTTAAAACTTATTAGGAGAGCATACTGATGATACTGTGACATAGGATCTTTTTACAGATTGTGCGAAACAGCCTTTCATTGCTTCAGTCACTTTTTGTTTACAAATGGAAACAAATAACTTCAACTTACCACTTAAACGTCATTCTTTTTAGAAGAAAAGCCGCTCTTGCATATAATAGGGTGAAAATTGCATTCTACAAGGCTTATTGAAGTTTTAAAATGTCACTGCATAATTGAACTTCTGGAGTCAAATTCATGGTAAAATACAGAATGTATCTGACTTGGCACATTCTCCAGTTTGTAAAGAACTGTTGTAAATGACTGCTTGTAAATGTGCTTAATAAACATTTGAAGATCATGCCTTGCATTGCTGATTACTTTTAAAGAATTACTCGGTTGTATGGTTTTATCTGGGAGTCCTAGACAGTGGCATCTATCTGGCAGATGCCGTATTTGAGACTTGTGTGTATGTTGTCCACATACTTGGTCCCCTGACACTGCATCAAGAATAAGTGCTGTTTTTGAGAGAGCTGTTTTCTTTATGTTGTGCTCAGCTAGCAAGCATCAGGTGATTCTCAGAAGTCATTGCTGAGCAGTGTTTCTCCTACAGTCAGGCCCTATGGAGGTTAGAATTAGTAACCAACCACTTCTCATGTTTTCTGTAATTTCAGCTTTTGCATCAGTTATTTGCTGAATGAGCTTTTTTTCCCTCCTGCATTTCTGACCCCAAAGACTCCTAAAAAAACCCCCATAAAACTGTTTTGGCCAAGCCTGAACCACTCCTCCCGCCATGTATTCCTCAAGAAGTGTGAGGTTAACTGTCTTGTGTTCCATGTTCCTCCCCCTCCCCATTTTTTATAAAATGGAGGTGTTCATCATTCTTTATTTATTATTATAAGCATTTGTATAGCGGCAGCTGTGTACCTGGCGCTTTACAGAACAATATGATAGAAGCGGTCCCTGCCTACGGTTTACAATCTAATAGACACGGAGGGGGAAGACAAGGAGAGGGGACATAGGAAGAGACAAGGGATAAATAACCTTCAAGCGAATGCGAAGTCTCAGGTGCACGTGCTTGGCTTGGTTGCAGTAAGGCAGGAGTCTGCAGGGAGGGCAGACAGTAAATATTGAGGAAAGTTCTAATAGGCGTCGGGAGAGGTGGGTTTTGAGGAGGGATTTGAAGGTGNGAGGGAGAATCAGGGTAGACAGCAGCAGTGGGAGAACGTAAGTCAATGGGGAAATGAACGCACTATACGCCCTTTGCACTGGGGTCATGTTGACCCCTTGCACAGACAATCTTAAAAAAACGTGTCTTTTAAAGAAATAAATCTTAACCCAGCACCTGCTCTCCTAATTTAAACCCTCTGAGGGTGAAGGACAAAATGTAGCACTTAGTTTGAGTTCACAAAGGTCATTGGTGGTGTGTTTAGGAAAATATTTATATTTATCAAATTTCTACCCCTCCCCTCGGGGCGGCTTACAAAATATCACCATAAAAAGCTTTGGGGGGTTACATTGACCCCTGATGAAAGGTCAGTTTGCCAACTTCTATTGTTCCTTATATTTACACAGCAGTTAAGATCTATTTAGAGTGAACTCTTGACACTGATTTTTTTATCACAGCCATTAGCAACTTTGTGTTGGAAAAATACCTATTCATTCTGCATGGTGGTGTTGATGACCCCTGCATTTACTGTGAGCTTTGGAGCTCACTTGAAAACAATGAAGCCCTGCAATCTGTATTTTTCATTAATGTCCTCTAAAATTGGCATATCTGGCCATCCTACTGTGAACTCAAGACTTGAGCTGGCTCCTCCTCTCCTTTTCTGGGATTGGAGGGGGTCTCTTGTACCATTTTTGTTGCGCTCCTTTACATGAGGGGTCGTGGTGACTGTTTTGTATTTCTGTTTTTCAGTTATACTAATGAACTGTTAGGTTTTTTTTCTTAATCTGGAGTCCATTTCAAATCAATCACATTATTTTTTCAACTATTTATTAATGGGGGGTCCTTTCGACCCTCGATACAGTTATTAGCCAGTTTTTCTGGCGCAGGAGGATTAAGCTGTTACTGCTCAGAATGATTGAGACATTTCTTTCTAGAAAGAGTGTGCTTGCGGTGTTGTTCCCACATGTAAGAGATGGAGACAATGTGGTTTGGATGGTATCTTTTATTGGACCAACTAGTGTTTGAAAGTACTATACGCAGACTTTCAGGCCACACAGCGCACATCCTCAGACAAATATTAATTTCTTCAGACTACAATACACAACTGAAGAAAGTACTGGGCACATTTTGCCACAACAGCTCAATTTAACCTGTGCACCTACTCTTACTGGAAAGGCACATCAGACTCTCTGGACGTACTGCCTTAAATCTGACTTCGTTAATCCTTACGAAAGTGGTGAGTCATCTTTGCCAGTTTAGAAGCAGGGATCTGAAATATGAACAGAAGGTTGGCTATGTACCAGATGTTTGTGCCATGCCTTTGGCTTTGGTGTGTGTCAGTAATCTCCTCAGCAGCTAGTTGTTAGGGATCTGTGTTCACTCTGCTTTCCCTATGGGCAGCAATGCATTTTAGTTCCTTTGCGCTCCACCTCGTTCTCTTCCTGTTTTTTTCTGGAGTACTTTAGTGTTACTGAAGCTGCTTTGATATAGCTTATCTTATTCTGGCAGATATGTAATGTTTACACATGATGTCCCTTGAGAAATCGTTCCAGTGGTGCTAGCAGCAAAAAAATTCTCAAGGTTTTACTTTAGCATATACAAAATACTACTAACAGCTGTTTCCACCTAGCAGACAATGTAGTGAATACAGCAGACATGCTAAAATGCCCAGCTACATGAACATGGTGCAGGTTAGCTTGAATCTGCATGTTGACATCTATGCCAATCGGATGGCTGATGGTTGCAAAAATGGGATTTTTAAGATAATGCTATGCATTTATAAACTAGTGTAAAGGACAAAATAAGGTCATGCTAAGCTCCTTCCCTAACATATTTTGATCAGAAGATCAAAGCCTGAAGACCCAGTCTTGCCATTCTTCAATATAGGAAAATATATTAAGAGTTAGTACCAGGCAGATTTGATAGATCATTGTAACAAAAAGAATGATTAGGCTTACTGACGAACATGACATGATTTGCGGGGAGGGGGGAAGCCAGCATTTTTTTGTAAAGGGAAGTCATGCTGTGCCAACCTATCAGAATCATTGGAGGGTGTCATCAAGCTGTGGAAAAGGGTGACCCAGTTAATATAACATGCTTGGATTTTTTAGAAAGTGCTTGACCATGTCCCTCATCAAAGACTGTAGAGCTCAAGTAGTCATACAAAACGAGGAAAGGTTCTATTACAGATCAGTACCTGGCTAAAAAAACTAAGAACACAAGTGCCATACTGGATCAGACCAATGGTCCGTCTGTAACCCAGCATCCCATCTCTGACAGTGGCAGTTTTGTTTTGGTTGCTTCACGAAGGTATGAAACAGGTCATAATGGAGTGATCCATTTCCTGCTGTCTAAGCCCAGCTTTCTGACAGTCAGAGGCCTTGTTCTGTGACCAATTTAACAGTATGTGAACCCAGTTATCAACGTTTTCTGGAAATGAATTTCACAGGTCTGTTGTATGCAGAGTGAAAAAATACTTTTTGTTTTGAACCTACTGACAGTTAATTTCATAGGGTTCTATATTTTGAGAGAGAATAAATAACTGCTCCTTATTTACTTGCTTCATACTATTCATGATTTTTGTAAACTTCTGTTTTGTAAATTTCCCGTGTCGGTCATCTAACCTGAAGAGCCCTCATCTGTTGCGCTTCTTGTATAGAAGCCATTCTATGCCTTTGGCCATCTACGTTGTAACATTTTTTTGACTGCACCGAATAGATTTTATAGGTCTAAGGGGTTTGTTTGGCTAGACCCTCTCTTAAACTAGGCCGAAATAGTCTCTCAAATCTGTTATGGCTGTTATGGCTGTCAGTAATGGGGAAGTAGCTCATCTTTACTTAATACGTTGGAAAGTATCCAAAATAAGTATTTACGACAGCTTTTGAGTGTCCCTACAGCGACACCAGCCTCCTTTCTAAGATTGGAGACTGGAACTAAATACATCTCAATTAGGCTGCGGGGCCTTCAATTCTCCTTTTGGATAAAATCATTGCAATTTTTGCCTCTGTCCTTCAATCTTGTCTGCTGTGAAAAAATGGCAAATACTGGTGTGAGAAGGACCCATGGTGGAAAATAATTAGGCGTAATTTGGGTCTGCTAGGGTTCTCTCTGGAATTTGTACTTGGTTTGCCGTGGAAGGAGGCTGTTAAAATCATTCGGCATAGAATAGAAGAAATTGAATACCAACAAGATAGACCTTGTGTTGTGATGTCTAAATACTCCTTATTATCAATATTGGATACTGGGTACTGATGGTGCTAGCTATTTGGAGACCCTTACCAACGTTTCTATTTGTAAAGCTTTTACAGCGCTGTGAGTGCAGTCCATGAGAACAGAGGTAGTCCAAGGACGCTACAAAGGTATCTCTTATTCTGAGAGAAAACGTATATGTGGCTTGGTGCAGGTGGAGGGTCTGGACCACTATATGGTCCGTTGTCCCTTTATATGACCAGTTGAGTATTACAATGCTTGGGAAACTAGAGCTGGATTTATCTTGTCTGGATTTACAAACCCTAGTGGAGGATTAAGCTGTTACTGCTCAGAATGATTGAGACATTTCTTTCTAGAAAGAGTGTGCTTGCGGTGTTGTTCCCACATGTAAGAGATGGAGACAATGTGGTTTGGATGGTATCTTTTATTGGACCAACTAGTGTTTGAAAGTACTATACGCAGACTTTCAGGCCACACAGCGCACATCCTCAGACAAGTATTAATTTCTTCAGACTACAATACACAACTGAAGAAAGTACTGGGCACATTTTGCCACAACAGCTCAATTTAACCTGTGCACCTACTCTTACTGGAAAGGCACATCAGACTCTCTGGACGTACTGCCTTAAATCTGACTTCGTTAATCCTTACGAAAGTGGTGAGTCATCTTTGCCAGTTTAGAAGCAGGGATCTGAAATATGAACAGAAGGTTGGCTATGTACCAGATGTTTGTGCCATGCCTTTGGCTTTGGTGTGTGTCAGTAATCTCCTCAGCAGCTAGTTGTTAGGGATCTGTGTTCACTCTGCTTTCCCTATGGGCAGCAATGCATTTTAGTTCCTTTGCGCTCCCACCTCGTTCTCTTCCTGTTTTTTTCTGGAGTACTTTAGTGTTACTGAAGCTGCTTTGATATAGCTTATCTTATTCTGGCAGATATGTAATGTTTACACATGATGTCCCTTGAGAAATCGTTCCAGTGGTGCTAGCAGCAAAAAAATTCTCAAGGTTTTACTTTAGCATATACAAAATACTACTAACAGCTGTTTCCACCTAGCAGACAATGTAGTGAATACAGCAGACATGCTAAAATGCCCAGCTACATGAACATGGTGCAGGTTAGCTTGAATCTGCATGTTGACATCTATGCCAATCGGATGGCTGATGGTTGCAAAAATGGGATTTTTAAGATAATGCTATGCATTTATAAACTAGTGTAAGGGACAAAATAAGGTCATGCTAAGCTCATTCCCTAACATATTTTGATCAGAAGATCAAAGCCTGAAGACCCAGTCTTGCCATTCTTCAATATAGGAAAATATATTAAAAGAGTTAGTACCAGGCAGATTTGATAGATCATTGTAACAAAAAGAATGATTAGGCTTACTGACGAACATGACATGATTTGCGGGGAGGGGGGAAGCCAGCATTTTTTTGTAAAGGGAAGTCATGCTGTGCCAACCTATCAGAATCATTGGAGGGTGTCATCAAGCTGTGGAAAAGGGTGACCCAGTTAATATAACATGCTTGGATTTTTTAGAAAGTGCTTGACCATGTCCCTCATCAAAGACTGTAGAGCTCAAGTAGTCATACAAAACGAGGAAAGGTTCTATTACAGATCAGTACCTGGCTAAAAAAACTAAGAACTCAAGTGCCATACTGGATCAGACCAATGGTCCGTCTGTAACCCAGCATCCCATCTCTGACAGTGGCAGTTTTGTTTTGGTTGCTTCACGAAGGTATGAAACAGGTCATAATGGAGTGATCCATTTCCTGCTGTCTAAGCCCAGCTTTCTGACAGTCAGAGGCCTTGTTCTGTGACCAATTTAACAGTATGTGAACCCAGTTATCAACGTTTTCTGGAAATGAATTTCACAGGTCTGTTGTATGCAGAGTGAAAAAATACTTTTTGTTTTGAACCTACTGACAGTTAATTTCATAGGGTTCTATATTTTGAGAGAGAATAAATAACTGCTCCTTATTTACTTGCTTCATACTATTCATGATTTTTGTAAACTTCTGTTTTGTAAATTTCCCGTGTCGGTCATCTAACCTGAAGAGCCCTCATCTGTTGCGCTTCTTGTATAGAAGCCATTCTATGCCTTTGGCCATCTACGTTGTAACATTTTTTTGACTGCACCGAATAGATTTTATAGGTCTAAGGGGTTTGTTTGGCTAGACCCTCTCTTAAACTAGGCCGAAATAGTCTCTCAAATCTGTTATGGCTGTTATGGCTGTCAGTAATGGGGAAGTAGCTCATCTTTACTTAATACGTTGGAAAGTATCCAAAATAAGTATTTACGACAGCTTTTGAGTGTCCCTACAGCGACACCAGCCTCCTTTCTAAGATTGGAGACTGGAACTAAATACATCTCAATTAGGCTGCGGGGCCTTCAATTCTCCTTTTGGATAAAATCATTGCAATTTTTGCCTCTGTCCTTCAATCTTGTCTGCTGTGAAAAAATGGCAAATACTGGTGTGAGAAGGACCCATGGTGGAAAATAATTAGGCGTAATTTGGGTCTGCTAGGGTTCTCTCTGGAATTTGTACTTGGTTTGCCGTGGAAGGAGGCTGTTAAAATCATTCGGCATAGAATAGAAGAAATTGAATACCAACAAGATAGACCTTGTGTTGTGATGTCTAAATACTCCTTATTATCAATATTGGATACTGGGTACTGATGGTGCTAGCTATTTGGAGACCCTTACCAACGTTTCTATTTGTAAAGCTTTTACAGCGCTGTGAGTGCAGTCCATGAGAACAGAGGTAGTCCAAGGACGCTACAAAGGTATCTCTTATTCTGAGAGAAAACGTATATGTGGCTTGGTGCAGGTGGAGGGTCTGGACCACTATATGGTCCGTTGTCCCTTTATATGACCAGTTGAGTATTACAATGCTTGGGAAACTAGAGCTGGATTTATCTTGTCTGGATTTACAAACCCTAGTATTCTGATTGGTCGATAAAAGGAAAGATGTTACTGCGGTGGTAGCTAAGTTTGCTTTCAGAGCCTCCAGAGTTAGATCCCGCCAATTAGTGCGGTATTTTGAATCCTCAGAACAGGATGTGTAGCTGGGCAATAAATTGAAATAGCTGGTATAAAACAAAGTGTATCTCTTTGTTGTTGTGTGATTGACTTGGCTCAAGCCTGGTATATTATTATGATACGGCAACATAATGCTAAATTGTTGCTTGGTGCTGCATCCTGTTACTGGATCTGGGATAATGTAAGCAACTTTATAAAAGATATGTGTGTATATATATATATGGGGACGACCTGAAAAGGTATGTAATAATCCTTTTCATTGTATAACATTAGACCCTTTGGGCCCTTAGCTATAGGGAATATTTTGTAATCCAAATTCAGGACTTGGCAAATTGGGGGTGGGCTATTGACAATCGGTGGTTTTAATGTTTTATGGTTGGATTGGGATAGTTTATATTTTTGTTATGTATTTTTTAGACCTGAAGCTTGTGTTTTGTTTGTGTGTGTGTGCATGTATGTGTATATATGCCTATGTGAAAACTGACAATTTCTTTTCGTTTTCTGTCTTTTAACGCGTTACTACTGATCCACATGAGGACCCTTCTTATTCCATGACTTAGCTGACTAAAAAGTCTTGAGACCTGTCAAATGCTTTCTGTATTGCCCTTATCCACCTTCTTGTTGATGACCTCAAAGAATTCCAATAGATTGGTGAGGCATGATCTCTTTTCACAAAAACTATTGAGGTTTCCCTATTGTCATGTTTTTCAACATGCTTAATTCTATTCTTTACAATGGTCTCCTCCAATTTGCTCAGCTCTGGCATCAGTCCCACTGGTCTGTAGTTCCTGGGATTACCCCTGGAGTCTTTTAAAAAAAACACAACAACAACAACAAAAAACCCACACATGCTTTATATTTGCCTCCTTCCAATCTTTGGGTACAGAGCAATAGATTACATATTAGTAATAGTAGTTCTGCTGTTTCATATTTGAATTCTTTCAGCACTCTTAAGTGAATGAATGCTGTGTGTTCCTGGTGACTTGCTGCTGCTTATCTTTCTGGTCTTGAACCTCTTCTAATGCCATGTCCACTTGTGACAGTTCCAAGTTTATCACCCAAAAAGAAACCTTTTGGTGTGGGTATCTCCCCAACATAGTAAAGACTGATGGAAAGAATTGATGTATCTTCTCTGCAATGTCCTTCTCTTCCTTGAGTGTCCCTTTTGCCCCTTGATGGGGTTTAATGGCCTCACTAAGTCCAGCAGACTTCCTGCTCCTCATGTACTTAAATATAGATATTGGATTTTGCATTGTTGCTCCTCAAATTCCTTCTTGGCTTGCCTTATTATAGTTTTACATGTAACTTGCCAATGTTTGTGAATGTTTAAACAAAGGTTAGGGGGAAAAAATCAGTTTTCACAATGGAGGGAAGTAAACAGCAGGGTGCTTCAAGGGATTTTGTATGAGGACTAGTGGTGGTTAGCATATTAATAATGTGGAAAAAATGGCAGAGAGGAGAGTAAGATGGTCACATTTGCAGACGATTCTGCAGCAAGGTGGCTGAATTTTCAAGTCATTCCAATAGTTGGGTCCCAAGTAGGTCGAAGAGATGCAGAAGGATGTTGTATGACTGGAAGTCTGGGCAGTGAAATGGCAAATGAAGTTCAATGTGGATAAGTGCAGTGATGCACATAAGAAAAAAATAATCCTACCTATATGTACACAATGTGGCATTCTTAATTATCATCACTCAGGAAATGGATCTTGGCAGTCATTGTTGGTAGCTCATTGAAAAAATTAAGTCAGTGTGTAGCAGCAGTCAAAAAAGCACGCCGTGTTTGGAATTATAAGTAAGGGATAGAAAATAAAACTTTGAATGCCATACCACTATGTAAATCCATAGTTGCCACACTTCGAACACGGCAGTTCTGGTTGCCCCATCTAAAAAATGACTTCATAGAACTAAAAAAAAAGTGCAGACTGGTAACAGAAATGATCAGAGATATGGGATGGCTTCTTTATGAGGAGAGGCTCAATAGGTTAGGGCACTTCAATGTGGAGATGTCAGATGTTTGCAAATATGGCAGACCCACTCACAAGTGATTTTTCAATGTGTGTAGTGACTACCTTGTACTATGCACTACCCGTTTTACCCACTCTCACTGGGTTCTGAGGAGAGCGGGAGCTTTCCGTGGGTGCCAAGCACACTCATATAATTGTTGCAAATTCCCTTACAGACCTCGCAACAGCTACATGCAAGGAAGGTTGGAGGGTGCGGTGGAAGTGGCGGCATGGACCATGTTCACTCCCCACTGCTGTTTCTCCCGCTGCCACTGGGGAAACGGTAGCAGGAAGGCAGGTCCACATTCATGTCTAGTGAGAGGCAGCCACAGGAGCAACAAGTCTTGGGGACCTGCTGCTATTCCTGCTGCTGCTCGCTACTTTCCTGCACTGGTAAGTCTACCCCCATAATAGCTCCCTGAGCTGTTTCATGTATTGGGGTACATAGCCTAACTACATAGTCGGGGTGGTTCTTCAAGGATCTCCGCGATTCTCATTCTTGGGATTAACTTCCTGCTTCGCAGGTACCAGAAAACTTCTTGCCAGCAGTATCCAGGCAGAATATGCCTGGAAAAGACTAGAACATGGTGAGGGCTCCGCCCCTCCATCCCCTTCCCATCCTGAGAAAAGCGCAGGCTCGCATTATGAGGAATGGGCTAGTATAAATAGGGGGACGAGCCCTCACCGCCTCAGTTCCTTCCAACCACGTGGCATTGGAAGACCTTGCAGCGCTAATCAGCGCTGGTCAGTGGTAAACCTGAAAAGAAAAAAGAGAATTTTCTTGTGAGTTATTGCTTGACTGCTGCCCTAGCCTGCGGGGTCTATTCTCCCGGGCACGATCCAGCCTTCGGGGTGACTGGGAATGCCCAAACAACCGGGCTGTAAAAGGTGTGGCTTCTGCCTTGCTACACTATCGATCAGTGACCAACACTCGCTGTCTCGCCTGTCTGGGCGAAGCCCATAATACTCAGACCTGCAGAGCCTGTTCAGTTCTATCGAACAGGACTAAACGCACCAGGGCGCTTCGCCTACAGGATATACTGACAAAAAGGGCACTAGAGGGTGGAGAAGAGGGGCCTCTTAGGCTCCCCACCCGGTACTCTACAGCATCAGCAATAGAGCCTGCGCCGAAGGCACCGACGGAACCGTCACAGCCCAGCCCCAACGGATCGCTACTGGAACGGAGACCCACGGTACCTTCTCCGCCTAAGGAAGGCTTCCGTGCCCCCAGTACTGCCCGACCTACAGAGAGCGGTGCCAAGGTTTCACGCACGCACAGCACCGCCCGCTCCACGTAATGGAGTACCAGACAGGCGGAAGGGGAAAAGAAGAAGAAAAGAAAGAAGAGCTCTACACGGGACGTGCCAGAACGGGCTGACACAGGGGACGCGGCGGCTCCCCAACTACAGCACACGTAAGGAAAATTAACCCCGTTGGGACCGACGAGCGTTGTGCCACAACTGCAACCGGTGGTACCGCCCGCAAGGGCCGTTCCTCCTTTACTTCTCACGTTACCTACCTCGGCATCCAGGGACACGCGCTCCCAATCATGCAGACACTACTGCTCAAGATTGAGATCTCCCCGGTACCGGGATGAACGTGGAACCCTGCTGAGGTACCACCGGGAATGCAGATCCCACTCGCCATGCTCATGCTGCTCACCCTACAGGGATCCTAGAGGCAGACGTTATGATTACACCTACGTTAAATGCTACCCCTGCCGATCCCAGAGCCCGTCATCCTACCCAGCACGGGCAGACTTCGACTTCCTGGCACGTTCAGGACCAGGGCATTCCTGCGTGCCTCCACTCCCGCTTTTTAGAGCAATTGGTTCTGGAACCAACGAGGGGAGGAGCTACTTTAGATCTAGTTCTAAGTGGCATACAGGAACTAGTGCAAGGAGTAACTGGCTGAGCCACTAGGCAATAGTGATCATAATATAATCAAATTTGACATAGTTGCTGGAGGGCGAAAGTTAATTAAAAGTACAGCACTGGTTTTAAACTTTAAAAAGGGAGACTATGCCAAAATGAGGAAGCTAGTTAGAAAGAAACTAAAAGGCACAGTTGAAAGGACAACATGTTTGCGAGAGGCATGGAGGTTGTTGAAAAGCACCATCTTGGAAGCCCAGATTACATGCATCCCACAAGTTTAAAAAGGTAGCAGGAGGACTAAACATCTACCATTGTGGCTAAATGGAGACTCAAAGGAGGCTATTAGAGCCAAAAAGGCATCCTTTAAGAAATGGAAAGCTAGCTCCAATGAGGAAAAATACAAGAGAGCATAAACACTTGTGTAAGGTGCTAATAAGGCAGGCCAAGAAAGAATTTGAAAGGAGACTGGCTAAAGAGGCAAAACCAAATAATAAAACCTTTTAAAAGTATATCAGAGGCAAGAAGCCTGCTAGGGAGTCGGCTGGGCCATTAGATGCCAGGGAGTAAAAGGGGCATTCAGTGAGGACAAGGACATTGCCGAGAAGCTAAACGAGTTCTTTGCTTCGGTCTTTACTGTGGGGAATGTTGGGAAGATACACACGCCGGAACCCTACTTTGTGGATGATGAATTGGATGAACTGTCACAAATCAGGCTGTAGTGTGTGCTACAGTCAAGGTCAAGAAGTAGCTAAGGGTTGTATTTCTTGAGCAATGCCTTGTTACCATAGGCCTGGTTTCCCTCATGACACAGTTAAATTTTCTATGTATTATTGACAAATAATATGCTAGGGGTTATTTTTGCAGAGGTGCAGTGTCTTCATTTGTAGTGGCAAACACTGTAGCAAAGACAAAAAAAATATATGTTTGTAATACAGGATTATTCTAAAGAATGTAAAATCTTACCTGTAAATAATTGAAGCCTCTTGGTTTCATACCTTATCAAGTTACTACTCTATTTTTCTCTAAGGGAAGGTAAGTAGCTAACTGATGTGAAATTTTAGACGCTGTAAGCTTGACTGGTGTGTCCATTTTTAGTATGAAGGGTTTGAGAATTTGTGAAGGGCCAGGTAGGGTCTCTGAACCATTCGCTATGCACCGTCATAGTTGAATGGAATTCTAAAGCTGCCTCTTTCCTGCTATCTGAGAAAGCACTGCTTCCAGTAAGTTGCGATAAACCAGTTTAAATTGGAGTTTTTCAGCTCTGTTTGGCTAGTTAAGTGAATTGTTACCATCAAAAGTGAAGATTTCCTGGCACTGCTGTTTATTTTTCAAATTTTTTGTTGTCACTGAGGAAGCGGACAACGTTCAGTGTATTTAAACTATTTATAGCTGTGAATGTTTGCCTATTATCGTTTTCTCTTCTCTTCCTTGCTGACAAAAATGTGGCTAGGCACATTAATCAAGTGTGAAGGGTCTGTTCACATTGTATCCTGGAAAAGTGACAGAAGTTCCTTGAACTTGAAGAATTTGACTCTTCTTGTCGTTTATCATTGAAGCACCAGAACAAGTACTGAATGTATTACTGAATAATGAACCATTATCTGTGTTTATATTTTCAAAACAGGAAAAAATAAATTTGACATAGGCTTCATCTCCCAGCTTAAATAATT
>QEPC01012145.1:3329276-3361017 GCA_003113815.1 Sphenodon punctatus
GGGGCCATCTTGAAGAACCTTCTTTACAAGACAACAATCCTCTGATCACTCACATGGGGAGGAGTTGTTTGTTTACAAGCAGTGTCCTGCTGCTGCAGCACTACTAGCAGGCAGATGCAGGTAAGGGATGGGGACCGCCCCATGATGGGAGGGTTCCCTGCACCCAGGCATCCTCCAGCCCAGGCGTGGGGCCAGGCGTGCAGTGGGGCCATGTGCTATGCACATACCTGGGACTGGCCCTGGCTGAAAGTCCCGAGACACTTCTTGTGAACGGCTGGGGAGCTGAGCGGGGACAGGACTAGCCTTTTGGGGGCTCCTCTTCCTGGCAGCAGGGTTGGTAGGTTAAGGGCACAGGGAACAGCGCATGGGGCAACAATCACAGGGTTTATTAGTAGCAGCAGAGTGAGTGGGGAGGAGGTAGCGGCGAGTCCCTCCTCCTCCCCCATGCCCATAACCATTTCATTTGCGCCCCTGGGGCAGTGCAAATTGATTATATGGGGGGGCGTAATATACCGCTGTGCTTGTCCCTCTGCTGGCAGAAGCATAGGCATATCTATTGCGTAGGCGTAAGCCTGCAAAAGTGATTTAAAAATCATTAATAACTTGGTTTTGGCTGCACCAATCACTACAATATTACTGCAGCAGTTGGAATTGATCTCATGCTCCAAGCCTGTGAAGTTTGGGGGCTCAACTCTTGAGGGGGAGGAGATATTCAGGATTCAATATCAGAACGCTGTGCATTTTGACTGCAACCAATTAACTTTTAAACAGTCATAACTTTTATTTTCTTGATTGATTTTCAGACTTTGCACATATAATGGTCCCCACAAATTTTAGCCATAGATACATTTTCAGAAATGTAGCTTAACCTGTTTCCTCAAAATTGGGGCTTCAGCAGTCACCTGTTAAGAATGGGGAGTGATTGTGTATTTAACTTTCTTGCAGTGACTATCACAGTCTGGGCTAACCATGCCGGGGTGACGGTTTCACTTGGGGGGGGTCACCCCTGAAACTACTCCGAGGGCAGCCCGCTGCCTCGGCCCCAACCTACCGGAAAGGAGGCACCCAAAGACGCAGGAGGAGTCCACAGAGCATGACTTGGGGAACCGAGGCTGCAACTGCCTCGGCGCCTGCTCTGTCATGCGTGCTAGCTTCCCTCCTATTTTAAAAATTTAAATAAAACTTTAAAACTCTCTTACTCATGCAATAGAGGGATTTATTTTGGGGACAAGGTCCCTGAAGCGCTTCCAGTCTGAAGAAACCGGTACATTCACAAAATGTGAGATCTTGCAAGTGCATGTTCTTAGCACAGTTATAGGAAGGAAAGTGGACCCTGAGTGACATGAGCGCAGAGAGTAGCGGTGAGCAGGCTGGAGATGAGGAGGTAGGGAAAGCCTGACGACTGGGTAGATGTTGAAGGGAGCAGAAACAAGTGTGTTTAGGGAGAGAGTGCCAGCCACAGAGGTTCCCTTTCAAGACAAAGAGCGAGAGATGGAAAAAAATATGGGAATACACACCGACAGCAATTTAATGAGGGTGGTTGCATTTATTTCAAAATAAAGTACTGAACCCAGAGCAATTAAAAGGGAATTTTAATTTGCAGAAAAAAATCCAACCGGGAAATGCAGTGATAAAGTTTATAATTGGATTGCAGGCATAATTCCAGTAACATCTAGGCTTTTATCAGATGTTATCTACCCGCTAGCTCCCTCTACCGGAATGCATTCAACACAAGCTCCTGGGCTTCACTTGCTCCCATATATTTCTCTGCTCTTGTATCCCGTCAGCTTCCTGCCCAGGGGCTTTGCCCAGCCCCTCCCCGCCCCCCCTTGTCTGCTTGCAACTCCCCTGCAACTCTAAACGCCTTTGCCCTTTCTCTTATTCCCCCCCCCAATATGCCTGTAACTCCCTAGATACATTCGTTCTCTCGGGCAGGGACCGTGTCTATCTTATTCTCTGTGAAGCGCCAGCTACGTTACTGGTGCTATATAAAAGCTTATAATAATAATAGGCATGGGACTGCAGCCTATGATGAAAAATGCTTACACACTTTCCCCTTCCCCTTTATCATTGGGAGGAGTATTTAAATCTAGCAGACAGGTTTGAGTATGCATTGCATACTGCACATCAATGGATAAAAAAGCCCCAACGTTGAAATGGAAAGAATTAAAGCTTAGTATCCCAATGAGCACGTTAAAGTGAAGATGTTTAATGTGTGTTAACACACTGCATTCCTACACCACCCGACTAGCAGGGGAAGTGCAGTGCTGTTATCTTAAGGAGTGTGCCATCACGCTGCCAAACTAGTCTCTGCTCAGCCTCCTCGTGAATAAATACCCCCGGGCAAAGCCCTTCGGCCAACATCGACCTACAAGGGGAACCAACAAGGGGCTGCTCCTGTGCTTTTCCCTGGCGTGCGAAGGGTGTGTCCTGACAACGCGCCCGCCTGCCCCAATCTCACAACCGCTGCCGGCTTATTCACACCCAGCAAAGGGGAAGTCCATTCAGGCGCCTGCAAACCGTTCACATCGATCGCCCCTCCGGGGAGAAGGCATGGGATGAGCTCCCGCTAGCCAGCCCCTGGCAGTCAGGCGGAGCAGAGAGGTGGTGCTAGCGGTAAGGAGCGGGGCGACAGGGGTGTGCTGCCCAATTCGCTTTCCTCCTTTTCCCCCGGGGCCTGGCCGCCTGCTTGTGGGGATGGATGGGCAGTTTCTTCTACGGGGGGTGGGGAGTTTAGACTGCTCCTCCGAGGGGATGAATATCGCTGCGGCTGGGGGCGGAGGGAGGTTGGCGGAGGCTGCGACGAGGCAGAAGGTGGGTACTTGTAGAGCCCCAGCCCACCTTGCGAGTGTAGAGTCTTCTCAGGATTTTCCACCCTTAAATCCCGAGCCTGGCTCCGAAAATCACAGCATTGCCTTTGAAGTCATGAGCATTCAAACAAAATCCATCTAAACTTGGGGGTTCCTTCTATTTACCTTCTAGCAGGATTTTCTCCAAAATCCTCGGGGTTAGACATATATGTCTATAAGGGTCAGAATTTAGGCGGCATTCAGACGTGCGTTTCAATGGGCAGCGTGCGATTTAAAGCACCGCGCACTTCCGGGTTGGTCTGAGTGCGCACATTTCTGCCTAACCCGCCCGGTTGGAGTGCGGTTTGAAGAGCTGCTCGGAGCAGCTTTTCAAATCGCTTTTCAGACTTTTAGAGCCCTAAAAGTTCAAAAGTCCTAAACTTCAAAAGCTTTTCAAGCTTTTAGAGTCCTAGAGCCTCTAGGTCGTCTAGTCCAACCCCCTGCTTAGATGACGACTACAGCTACAACTTCTTCCAAGGCTTGTCTCGCTCTTTAACTGGTCAGTTCCCCAAATCTCATCTGACAATATCTTTCCTAATGCCTCTGAATTTCCGTCTGTCTCTGTGTTGTTTATTTCCTGTAAAGTTCTCTGGAAGAGAGTTTATGTGAAAGACCACAGTCTAGTTGTGTTGTGTTTGGATTCTCTGGCAGGCTAGCTGTTAGCGTGGACCTGTATTCTTCTGAAGCAAATGGGACATACTTGTGTTACTGCTAGCCCAGATGCTCTCCCTCTGAAAAATCGTGCTACCCATGCAACAGAATTAAAGGAAAGGGCATTCTACATAAAGGGGGTGGGGGCAACGAACAGGACAGGTGGCATGAATTTTAAGACCAATAGCAACTAGTTTTTGAACTGTTTAATGAGTGTCATGGGATGTAATGCCAGCTATGGAGCACTCCATCACGCAGTTGGCAGTACGCATCTGGTAACCTGTAAGCTGTACAGATGTGCCAGCTATCGGAAAGCTGTTGGAGCTGCTACCTGAGAACTGAGATGGTTACAGCACAAGCAGTGGTTCCAAGTTGCAGCAGCAACAGCAGGGGCTCTGGTGGGGTGACACTCTCCACAGGAGTGGTACAGACAGGTTCCCCAGACCTCCCTTGCTGCAGCTAAGGGATGGTGGCAGCATGAAGTGAGGCTTTGGCGGGTCTCTTGAAAATCCCACAGGCTCTGGCAGGGTGAAGTGCTGCTCTCCCCTGCCAGGCTGTACGCTTTTCCTGCTCCTTGTGTATGTTCACAGTATTTGCAGGGATTAGCAGGTGGGAGAGAAGTAGCAAGTTGTTTAGAGAAGTGAACATTACATCTTATGCCACCCAAGGACTGAAAAGGGCTTGTGCTCTGCAGTTGTGGCTGCTGAGATTCGGAGGATCAGCTAGAATGCAGCTGTTGAGACTTGAGCACAATGAAGTAAGACTTGGGACCATTAAGGCAGCTTGGCGTCCAGGGCCAGCCCTGGCCAAGAGCCGCACTTGAACTGACCAAGAGCTGCATGCGGCTCCTGAGCCGCAGTTTGCCTACTGTTTGCGTATGTGAGATCAGACAAGATGTCTGTTCCTTCTGGCCTTAAAAATCTATACGTAAGGGTTTGTTTTGAGAATCAAAGGAATGAACAAACTGTAGATAGTACCAAGTCCTTTAGAAGGAACTGAAATATTCCTCTACCTCTCAGGTCTCCTCTTCCTATTTTTGTTTGCAGCCTACGAAAGGCATTCTGGTTTCTGTTCTGTTCCAAGCTAGCATGCAGCTCTTTCGTTTCCTGGGTAGGCACGGATGCCTTACTCATAGCTCTCTTGCCAGTGAGAGCATGATTAACTCCCGAGCGGTATTAACTTGCTAAATATTAACCTCCTCATTTGGATAACGGATGGGAAGGAGCTATATACAGCATTTATAGACCTGAGGGAAGCATTCAATTTAGTTTCACAGAAGCTACTTTGGCAAAAACTGGAAGCCACCAATATAGATAGGAGGTTGTTGTATTTACTCTGTCAGCTCTATACAGATACAGTAATTAAAGTTAGGATGAGCGTTGGAGGAGATTTATCAGAAAACATAGTAATAGAGAGAGGCGTTAGACAAGGCTGTGTCCTTCTCCCGCTTTATTTAGCTTCTTTATAAATGACTTAAAAGAGGCTTTATCTCTCCCTGGAAACCATGCTGTTAAGATGGAAGGAGTACATATAGCGTATCTCTTATATGCTGATGATGCAGTACTGATATCACAAACTCAGGTTGGGCTGCGGAGATTGCTGAAGTTATTTGCTCAGTATTGCCAAACAAATGCTTTACAAGCTAACTATGATAAGATGAAGGTTATGGTTTTTACAAGGAAAAAGATAAAGTGTAGATGGTATATGGATAATAAGGAGATTCAACAAGTAAAGATTAAATATTTGGGACTGATTTTTCAGTCCAATGGTGGATGGTCATACAAAGAAATACTGAAGTGAGTAAGGCCTGCCTGCTAGCGAGATCAATTGCCACGTTCCATAGAGTGAGAGGGGGACATTTGTTTACACCTGCAGTTAAGGTTTTTCAAATTATTATTATTATTATGAGCATTTATATAGCACCAGCGATGTACCTGGCGCTTTACAGAGAATAAGATAGACACGGTCCCTGCCCGAGAGCTTAGTATGGAGCGCAGTTTTGGGCTTTAGGGGCTTCTAAAAGTTTAGAGAAGGTACAAACCTTTCTAAGATCCATAGTAGCAGTACCTAAGTGTGTGCCTAACAGTGTGGTAAGATTAGAATAGATGTTAAAATAGGGATACAGGCAGCCAATTTTTGGCTGCAATGCTTATTTAAGAGTGCGGCACCTCTTACCCAGGAGGCCAGTGCTGAAAGGAGTCTGGGGTCCTGTATGTCCAAGTTCAACAGAAATTATTGTCAATAGAGTTATCTGAAGATTTGTTATCTACAGTTGGATACACCGGAGCCAGAAGTATAATAGAAAGACGTTTTACAGATATTGCACAACAAGAGGAAGTGGCTAATCTCAGAGCCTATAAGTATGGGGAAGCATATATGAATATAGCAACCCAAAAGGGGAAGGCTATTCCTAATTGTAATTGTAGTATTTTATGGCTGTTGATATTGTTTATGATGTGTTTTGCAATGGCACAGCCACGTAATAAAATGAATGATGATGAAAAAAACAAACAAACAAAAAACACCACCTCATTTGGGATAAGCTATTCCCAGTTCTGTTCCAAATACCTACAAGAGTACAAAGCTACATACTCCAATAGACATGAAACTACTGGGACTTCACGTGGCACTCCTAGGCTGACTGACCTGGATGGGATGATTACTCTCAATTAATTCACTTGTCTGAGACTTTCTCCTCCTACTCTGTCCCTTTCTCACCTTTGTAAACATTCTATGTGTTTGTACAGTGGCTGGAGCTCTACCTCAGTGGTGGCTCAAGCACCACTTTACTAAATGTTGCTGGGGCTGCAGTAGATTGATAGCAACTGCAGCAACCATGATCTGGAAAGCATAGCTTTATTCAGAGGACCCAGCCACTTTTGCCTGTGTGACCTCATTTTGAGATATAGTCCCATCATGTTCCTACGCAGCAACAAAGCCATGTGATGTAGAAACACATTGAAAGTTCCAAGTTGCAGTGACAATAGCAGGGGGCTCTGATGGGGTGACACCCTGTGAAGTATGTCAAATATTAGGGGTGAGACTTGGGGCAAATTATCGGTTTAGGTTTCTTTTGGTTTCAGGTCCCCTGTGTCTCAGATCTCATATATGGGTATTGGATTTATTGGTGTTGGTTCTTTTTCCCATTGAGGTCAGTGGGAAATTCAATGGGAAAGAGAACCACCCTCCCAACTCCGAGACACACGGGATCCGAGAAAGGAGGGAAAAAACAACCCCTGGCATCCCCCCCCCCACCACCACTCCTGGCTTTGGAGGGTGGGGATCCATTACCCCTAACACCCCCACCTGACGGGGCTTGGTTTTACCCAACCTCCACCCCTGGGGCCCCTGTAAAGTTACTTACCGTTGCTGATCCTGGTCTGGAGGGTAGAGGTCACGGCTGCCGGCTGAGTTGCTGGCTCTGCTATTGGCAGTCCGGCCTGATCCGCTGCTGGCAGGAGCTGGCTCTGCTGCCAGGTGTTGACCAGGCCTTCTCTGCTGCGGGGTGGCAGAGAAGCCCTGGCCACCTGGCAGCAGAGCCAGCTCCTGGCAGCAGCAGAGGAAGCCCGGTCACCAGCAGCAGAGCCAGCTCCTTTGCTGGGTAGCGGCTTCTTCTGTTCTTCTTCTGTTCTAGGTCGCCGGTCCAGAGCGCCGAGAAACATTGCTGTATTGGCAGTGCACATGCGCAAATGGCCACCGAGGCCATTCTGTGCATGTGCATCCTTATTATTTCAAAATGACACCACCAGTGTTGGCACCATTTTGGAAGAGGGAAGTTGTTCTGCCCACGCATGCACAGAACGATTGCTCTCTTCCAAAATGGCGCCGACACTGCAGATGCCATTTTAGATTAGGGATGCACATGTGCAGACTGGCCTTGGTGGCCATTTTGTGCATGTGCGCTGTTTCTCGGAGCACCGGATCGGCAATGGTAAGTAACTTTACAGAGGCCCCGGGGGGTGGAGATGGGGTAAAGCCAGGCCCTGGTGGGTGGGGTGGGGGTGTTTGGGGTAATGGATCCTCACCCCATCCCTCTAAGGCCAGGAGTGGTGTGGGGGCAGGTGGAGGTTTCCTCCTGGCTCTTCCCATTGACTTCAATGGGAAGATCTGATAATTAGGATCCAAGAGGGCCCAATTATCTGATCTCTTGGTTTTAACTGAAAGTGGCTGTTATCGGCCATTTTTGGTTAAAACCGAGAGTCCCGTCCCTAAATAGCTGCTTTAATTTGTCTGACTTTGCCAAAGGAGGCTCAGAGCAACAGGATGTCAAGTCAATTTAAATTGTGATTTAAATCACTGGACAGAGAGCCTCAATTTAATTGTTGATTTTAATAAACCTTTCTACATAAAAAGGTGCACAACCACAATCCCAAGTAGGGTTGAAATGAGATTTTGCCAAAATGGGAAATGTCATTGAGATCCCAGTTTCTGATTGCATCTTGGTCAAATCGACAACCTCTTTCTGCTTACCGGGATAATGTTTACTGCTTTGCTGTCTATTTCAAATCCCAAGAGGTAATACAGACACAATACCACATTTTTTGCACTCCATTTTCCCTCATACCTTCCTATCACTCATTGGCTGGTATGCAGATTCCTGTCAGGGCCCAGCTTTGGACCCCCGCCCTCTGGGTTTCTGGAGCAGTGGCTGCCCCCTCAACCCCACTGCCTTGGCCTTCCTCTGGTCCAGCCACTCCCCCCATGTCTCCTCTCTGTCTTGTCCTGACCCTACCCGATCTCCAGTCTGTCTTGTCAGTGCCCTGCCTCCAGCTTTCTGGTTGGCTGCCACCAGGCATAAAAGGCATGCTGGTAGGTAGGAACAGGAAGCTTGGTGGAACAGCATCCTCACTTCTTGTCCTTGCATTGTCCGCTCTCTCTCTGTTCTGAACCAGCCTTGCTCTTAATCTCATTCCTGCCTCGCCTGCACCTTGTGCTTTCAGTCCTTGTCTTGTCCTGCACTTGTTCCTGCCCTGCATCCTTCCTTCTCTCAGTCCTGCCCTTAGTCCTTCTCCTGCTTCCCTCTTGGTCCTTGTCCTTGCTCCCCTCGAGTTATACCCAGGACCCTGATTCCCCTGCAGAATTTAAAAAAAATTCCACGGGAGTCTATGGGCTTCCTGGCCCAATTATGTGGGTCCCCCCCTCCCTCTGCCCAGCGGGCCTGGGGGGAGGGGTGCTGGGGGTTGTCTCTCTCTCCCCAGCTTGCTTGGGCCCAGCAACTCACCTCGGCACAGGTGGTGGCTGCTGCTGCTTCCCTCCCCCTCAGCCTGGCAGGATCAGCATTCATGGTTGAGCGGGCTGGGCTGGGCTGGGCTGGGCTGGGGGTGGGGGAAAGGGTACTAGAGGTTGTATTCCCAGCCTGCTTGGGCCCAGCAATTTGCCACAGCACAGGTGACGGTGGCAGCAGCAGGAGTGCTGTTGCTACCCTCTCCCTTCTCAGCCCGGCAGGCTTGGCGTTCCTGACCAGGCTGGGGAGAGTAGCGGCAGCGCTTGGAGCGCCTGCTGAGCAGGCCAGGCTTGGCTAGGTTCCCAGGGGTTGCTTCCTCTCCCCAGCCTGCTTGGGCCCATTAATTCACCTCAGTGTAGCAGGCGGTAGCGGCAGCAGGGAACGCAGAGTGCTGTTGCTACCCTCCCCCTCCTCAGCCTGGCTGGCTCAGAGTTTGCTGGTTGACATCACAGCAGTGAGCCTCCAATTGGCTTGTGTGTGGTGATGTCACCCGTCAGTCACTACACACAAGCCTATCTGAGACTTGCATGTAATGACTGATGGGTGACATCACCATCAATTCATCCAGCAATTCCGTGCTATTTTGGGGCGCTGGTTATACCTTGTCTCTTGCTCCCTTATACTGTTCCTGGTCTTTTCTTGCCCTCAGCCTTGCCTCCTATTGTGTCTCCTGGTTTTTCTTCGAGGATCTCCGCGATTCTCACTAATGGGATCCACTTCCTGCTTCCCAGGCACCGGAGACCTAATTGTCAGCAGTTTCCAAGCAGATTACCTGGAATAAACTAGAATGGTGAGGGCTAGGCTGCGAGGTTCGCCCCCGGACCTACCTTCCCTCCTGGAAGGAGCACTGGAGCATGCCCAGACTACTGGGATTTAAGCCAGGACATATTAACTAAACAGGCATTACAAGGTGGAGAAGAGGGGCCTCTTAGGCTCCCTACCAGGCACTCATCAACGTCTAAGATGGACTCTGCTCCAATGGCGCCGACGGGCCTACCAATCATGCCTGGTACCACTGGCACCGTACTGCAACGGGTCCCTCCCTCAGTTCCGGCTGGAACCAGGGACACCTCTCACTCCTGTGTGTCTTCAAAGAAAGACAGTCACCACAAGCAAGGGGACGAGCAGAAAAAGAAAACCAGTGCGACCGCAACTCCCCTGTGCATGTTTGTTGTAGAGCCGGTACTGTCAGGTACCGAGGAATCTCACTCTCGGGCTCCAGCGGTACCGACATCTGTGGAACCGGAGCAGACATCACTGGTACCTATTCCTATTGAAGGAGTGCAGACTCCACTGGCGCAACCTGAGCCCCGATGCCTTTCCCGCTCGCGTACACTGACTCCGGCCCAGCGGCAGCAGTGTTCACCCTCCAGGTCTAGGTCGCGGCACAGCTCCACATGTTCAGCTTGAAACACCAGATCAGCGCACAGATCCCCGTCGCACTCTAGGCACGGCGGTGGCATGCGTGACTCATCATCAAGAGCTTCGTGGAGTTACCATGGACAGCACCAAGAACTGTCACCTTGCTCATGCTGCTCTCCACGCTATACCTCCCAGTACCGCTCACATCATTATGATGAGCACCACCGGTACCGATCTCTGTCCCGCAGTCGCTCTCCCTATCCTGCGCACAGGGACCTTCGCGCACTAGAGCTTGCCTCTCTAGCATCACATGGAGCACAGTGCTATGTGCCCCCTATGCCTCCTAGAGCCCCACCCATGGCTACAGTCTCTCGGCCACCTCCGGACAGGGCAACTGTTATGGCAGGCCTCTCCACAGCGGGCATTCTGGCAGTATTGGCTCCTATGGTACCACCGAGGTCTCACGCGGCGCAGGAAGGCAGGTCAGTCCAACCTTCGGGGACCACCCTTTTGAGCTCGATGCTCGGGCATCCCCCTCAGCACCTTCCTGAAGCAAACCTCCACCTCTCGCAAAAGTCTTCTTCGAGAGCTTCCATATCTTCTTCAGTCTTGTCTCAGGACAATGTGGAGGACGAGGAAACCATCTCCCCTCCACCAGGGGATTCGGTCTCTGACCCGAACCTTACCTTCTCCACAGAGGACACCAAAGCCTTCCAAGCTGTGTTGAAGAGGTTAACCTCTTCTCCTCAACCTGCCCACCAAGGTTTTAAAAAAGACTCAATCTGGCCCCGAGTTCGGCATACTAGCCTCTGGGGAGCCAGGGCATGTCATGCTGCCGATGCTGGAACAGCTCATGGAACCATCGGTAGCAGTGTGGGCCAAACCTTCCTCAGTCCCCCCCCCTTCCCCAGCAAATTAGCAGACTCCCTGTATGCCATCCCTAAGGAAGGCGTTCACATTTTTTACAAACATCTGGCCCCAAACTCCCTAGTAATAGCTGCTGCCTCTACTAAATCTCAGGCAGGAGGGATCCACACGTCTCCAGCTGACAGTGATGTGTTAGGCAGAAAGATATTTTTTTCTGAGTGTCAGGACGGGGTCTCGAACCCCCGGCCCTGGGATGTCTGGGGCTGGTGCCACTCTAGACAGTGATAATGGCCAGGTCTGGACGCCTGTGTCCTCTTTCAGGCCTCCACCTCCCTGTGTTGCCACGCTCTTCCCCAGCTGTGCCTTGTCTCTCTGGCCTTGGCTCCCAGCTTCCTGATTGACCACAGGATGATATATAACCCGTGGTGAGGCTACAGAAAGCTGTGGGAGCAACTGTTCTTACCCCTCCCTGTTCACAAGAGGCTGGGAGCCTCTTGTGAACCTTCTCTTTTGTTCCCTTTATGTGCTGGATCCTTCCCCCTCTCTTTCTCCCTGAGGGTGGCTGGGTCTATGTGGTTGTGGGTTCCTAGTCCTTTTCCCCCTTTATCCTTATTGGATGTCTCCTTGGTGTAGTCCTCGTCCCTCCTTGTGGTCTGTAACCCAGTGTGTCTAGAAAAGCCTCTCCCCCTGTATCCTTGTTTGGGCNTGGGATCTTTCCCCCCAAGCGTGTGTCCCCCTGTATCCTTGTTTGGGGTCTTTCCCCCCCCCAAGTGTGGGTTTCCCCGTATCCCTGTTTGGGGCTCTTTCCTCAGTGTTTGTGCCCCGCCGGCCAAGTGTGTGTCCCCCCCTGTATTCCTGTTTGAGGGTCTTCCCCCCCCCCCAAGTGTGGGTTCCCCCGTATCCCTGTTTGTGGCTCTTTCCCTCCCCCAGTGTGTGACCTCCCGTATCCCTGTGTGGGGTTCTTTCCCTGGAGTGGGTGCCCCCTCCGGGCTCCCTGTTTGGGGGGTTCCCCCCCCAGTGTGTGTTCTGCTGTACCCAGGCTTGGGGGTCTTTCCCCCCAAGTGTGTATCCCCTCGTATCCCTGTTTGGGGTTCTTCCCCCAGGGCCTTATCTGGTCCCCTTCCCCCTTGGGGCTGGTGCTCCCCTGTGTCCCTGCTCGACCTCCATCTTCCCAGGGGCGGGGGTTCTCTGCTTATCTGGCTGCCCCCTGGCATTGGCTCCACCTGGCGTCTCTATCATTGGTGTTTCTCCTTGAGACTCTTCGAACCCCGTTGCTGCCTTCCCCCTCCCTTCTCTTCTCCTGTTCCTCTGATGAGCCGTACTCTCTGAGGCCGGGTTCCCTGGCTGTGGGAATGAAGAGCAGTCTTGAGCTACTCAAGAGACCAGCTGAGAGGTTTCCCCTTTCCTGGTGTCTTCTCCTTGCTTGGGTATCCTGGGCTATACCTTTAGTTGCCCCGGGGGGAAATAGGCTCCCTCCCCCTACTCCCCTGACAGATTGCTCCCACCACAAACCGGCCTTGTGTGGGGAACTTCTGACTAGTGGGTTGGGGCACCCCTGAGGTGTTTTCCCCACTCTACCAATGGAGCCCCCCGCCTCCTGCGAATGGGCTTCCTACCAGGTAGTGGAGTTATATGTTAACGAGGGACCAGGAGAATGCAACCCTTCCCCAATGATGTGGGAGACCTGTCGCAAGGTGCAGGCCTACTTGGCACAAGGGACTGGTGCTTCTGTAGCAGCAACTTTGGCTACATCCATAAAGAGGAAGGGGAGAAATACTTCGAGGAGATCGCGACCCCTGCCCCCGAAGCCACCAGACCCCTGGACAGGGGATAAAGGACAGTGGTCAGCCTCCGAGGATGATGAGGAGTGGGAAGAGTGGAGCGACGTGACTGCTGGATCATTGGACGGGGAAGAACTGTACAAGACTGAGTCGGAAGACATAACCTCGAGTTCTGGGAGAAAAACCATGGAGACGGAGACCATGCAGGAGAAGGTATTCACTCCCTCCAAGGTTTTCTCCAGCTTAGAGGCTCAGGCATTATCTCCTTCTCATAAAGACATCCAACCATGGCCAAGAGCCCCTCCTGTGAAGGTCATAGGGACCACTCTGCAGGTCTCCAAGTGGAAGGTCAGTACCCCAACATCTCCAGACTTACGCCTCGGTGGCTTAGCCACCGCTAGAGGGTCCTCATCCCGAATGGTTTCCACAGTCCGCATGGCAGTGTGTCACCCCCCTGCAACGGAACCTGGCTATGGCTCCGATGCATCTACCGTTATCCCAACACCCCAGACTGAGAAGTCCCGCTCCGCCGTGGGATGCCAGGCGACTTGGCAACATCCACCACAATAATCAGGTCCCTTCATGGTTCTCACCGCTCCCAGAGTGGATGATTCCCCCTGCTTTTCCCTGTCAAACTGAAGGTGATGGAATGGACACCAAGAGGGCCTTTAGGAACAACCTTCGTCCCCGAGATGAGTCCCGAACTAAATCTGACCATCTGGTCCCTGCCGGCGGCCCCTGAGACTGCCGCCCCGGCCCCTGCCGGTGGACCCTCCACTTGCTCCTAGGGCCCCGCCGCCGGCATCCAGACCCTGGACTGCTACCCGGCCCTCACCGGTGACCTCTAATGCTAGGTCTTTCCCACCACCCCGTTTCTGTCCTACCTGTCATTGCTTTACTCCATTATTTCACCCTATGGTTGGTACTCCTCCCCCCTACCCAATGGGGTACCCCGTTAACCCGGTCCCTTATGCCCTGCCACCCTGGTTCCTTGTCTTCCCCCTTTTGTCCGTAGTCTGGACGCCTGTGTCCTCTTTCAGGCCTCCGCCTCCCTGTGTTGCTACGCCCTTCCCCAGCTGTGCCTTGTCTCCCTGGCCTTGGATCCCAGCTTCCTGATTGACCACAGGATGATATATAACCCATGGTGTGGCTACAGGAAGCTGTGGGAGCAACTGCTCTTACCCCTTCCTGTTCACAAGAGGCTGGGAGCCTCTTGTGAACCTTCTCTTTTGTTCCCTTTATGTGCTGGATCCTTCCCCCTCTCTCCCTCCCTGAGGGCGGCTGGGTCCCTGTGGTGTGTGGTTGTGGGTTCCTAGTCCTTTTCCCCTTTGTCCTTATTGGATGTCTCCTTGGTGTAGTCCTCGTCCCTCCTTGTGGTCTGTATTGGTGAGTGTGCCCTTAACCCAGTGTGTCTAGAAAAGTCTCTTCCCCTGTATCCTTGTTTGGGGTCTTTCCCCCTCCCCCAAGTGTGTGTCCCCCTTGTATCCTTGTTTGGGGTCTTCCCCGTATCCCTGTTTGGGACTCTTTCCCTCCCCCAGTGTGTGGCCTCCTGTATTCCTGCTTTGGGTTCTTTCCCTGGATTGGGTGTCCCCCCTGGGCTCCCTGTTTGAGGGGTTCCCCCCAGTGTGTGTTCTGCTGTACCCCAGCTTGGAGGTCTTTCCCCCAAGTGTGTATCTCCTCGTATCCCTGTTTGGGGGTTCTTCCCCCGGGGCCTTATCTGGTCCCCTTCCCCCTCGGGGCTGGTGCTCCCCTGTGTCCCTGCTCAACCTCCGTCTTCCCAGGGGCGGGGGTTCTCTGCTTATCTGGCTGCCCCCTGGCGTTGGCCCCGCCTGGCGCCTCTATCGCTGGTGTTTCCCCTTGAGACCCTTCGAACCCCGTTGCTGCCTTCCCCCTCCCTTCTCTCCCCCTGTTCCTTTAACCTCAATGATGAACCGTACTCTCTGAAGCCGGGTTCCCTGGCTGTGGGAACGAAGAGCAGTCTTGAGCTACTCCAGAGACCGACTCAGAGGTTTCCCCTTTCCTGGTGTCTTCTCCTTGCTTGGGTATCCTGGGCTATACCTTTAGTTGCCTCGGGGGGAAATAGGCTCCCTCCCCCTACTACCCTGATACTGAGACCCTCTCGCTCCGAGCTACTAACTATGCCCAGCCATGTGTGGCTATCAACGCTGGCTCTGGGGACAACTTTCCAAGGCAACTGAGCCTACCCAGATTGCTGCCCTACAGAGAGAGGGCATGCTCATTGCGCAGTTTCAACTATCTGCAAACATGCATATAGTGGATTGTAATATCAGGGGCATCGCCTCCTCCATTTGCCTTAGAAGGCATGCATGGCTCCGCTCCACTGCTGTAACCCCTGATAATAAAACCCGTATCGAGGGCCTCCCCTTCGATACGGAGGGCCTCTTTGTTGCCTCTACAGATGATACCCTTAAACGAATAAAGGAGATCTGCCAAACAGCCAGGTCCACGGGTGTAATCCATACCGTTAAGAGGAAATTCTATCGTCATCTGCCCCCTATACTTACCAGCCTTGTCACAGGCTTTCCTACCAATTCTACCAGGGCAAACATCCCCAACAACACCGCCAACACCACCACCACCACCACCAATCCTCTGCCAACCAACCCCGAAGGAGGTTCCCCAAACAGGGGGGCTGGGGCCGAATGACCTCTAACTCCTCATCGGGGCAGCCCCCCAAGCAACGCTTTTAGCCCTGTTGAGGTCAAAAGAGGAGAGGTACCTGCCCTCTCCCCATTCCACCACATATTGTGGCCCTTTTTTGACACCTGGGCATCGATTACCTCTGACCGCTGGGTCAGGGATATAATCCTACAAGGATACGCCATTCAATTCTCGGCCTTACCACCCAGCTCCCCTCCCCATCCCCAGGCCCTTCAGGGCTCCCCCCACAAACCCCAAATACTTCTTGAGGTAGACAAGCTCTTGGCTAAGGGCGCTGTGGAACACATTCCTTTAGCCGAGTGTAACTGGGGCTTTTACTCCAACTACTTTCTCATCCCTAAGAAAGATGGCGGACTTAGACCTATCCTGGATCTGAGAAATCTAAACCGATACATCAAACGGTTCAGATTCTGTATGACATCCCTGTCAATTATACTCCTGGGCCTACAGCAAGGAGACTGGCTATCCTCCCTTGACCTCCAAGATGCTTATTTCCACATTTCTGTTATTCCCTCTCACAGAAAATACTCATGCTTTGTTGTAGGAGACATGCACCTCCAGTACACGGTACTCCCGTTCGGACATTCCACGGCCCCAAGGGTCTTTGCGAAGTGCATGGCAGTAGTCGCTGCCCACCTGAGAAGGACAGACGTAAAGGTGTTTCCTTATCTCGATGACTGGTTGCTTGTGGCCAACACCAGACCCCGTCTTTGCCAACATATACAACAGACCCTCGATCTTCTCCAAAGCTTGGGCCTTCTAGTCAATCTACAGAAATCCCATTTAAATCCCACCCAGTGACTTCAGTTTATCAGGGCAATTTTGGACACATCCCAGGCACGGGCCTTTCTACCACAAGACAGATTCCACAAGATTCGATCAATCATCCACCATCTCCCTCACAGACCTACAAGGACGGTCCACTTCTTCCTATGCTTGCAAGGGTTCCTAGAAGCTACAACCGCTGTGACACCGCATGCGAGACTCTGCGTGCGCCCCTTCCAGCATTGGCTCAAGACTGTTTACTCCCTGTCCACCCATCCACTCTACAAGAACCTTTCCATTCCACACAACGTCTACCAAACCCTACTATGGTGGACGGAACCCTCCAATGTCCTCCTAGGAGTTTCCTTTGAGCCCCTGCAAATGCAGATGACTCTCACAACAGATGCATCCCCTACAGGCTGGGGGCCTCACATGAACCATCTTATGGCCTCTGGGCCTCTGATGAAACGACGCTACACATCAACATGCTGGAGCTCTGGGCCATACGATGGGCTCTAAAAGCCCTTCTCAGATACATAAAAGGACGAAATGTCCTCATCACCACAGACACCACCACAGCCATGTGGTACCTGAACAAACAAGGCAGAGCTCGCTCTACCAGTCTGTCCCTAGAGGCAGAAGCCATCTGGGAATGGAGTATATTATACAACATCCAACTACAGGCTGTTCACCTTGCAGGCTCAGAAAACCTCCTTATCTCCTTGCAGACCACCTCAGTCGCCAGACACGAATGGTCCCTCAACGATTCTGTTTTGGAGAGCATCTTCGATGCTTGGAGCACTCCCCTCATCAACCTCTTTGCTTCCTCAGAAAACGCAAAGCTTCCCAGGTTCTGCAGCAGAGTAGGCAGAGGCCCTGGTTCCATAACAGACACCTTCACGATCTCCTGGACTAGGACCTTCCTTTATGCTTTTCCCCCCACCCCTCTCCTCCACAAAGTGCTCAGCAAAATCAGAACCGACCACGCTCAAGTCATACTCGTAGCCCCTTTCTGGCCTCATCCGCTCTGGTTTCAGACTATCAACGAGATGTCTTCTCAGATCACGCACGTGCCCCAGCGCCCTGATCTGCTCTTTCGTCACCGCAGCACCATCCTGCACCAGGACCTCGACAAGCTCCACCTCTGTGCTTGGTTGATTCTTTGAGGTCACAGCACTGGCCCTCGCCAGTCGCAGATATACTCCTCAGTGCTTGCTGTCCATCCACCAGAGCCTGTTATGCAGCCAAATGGACTCGTTTTCTGATACTGCTCAAGGACCAGGCCACACCCCTACCCTCCCTCAATATGACCCATCTATTTGAGTACTTGCTTCACCTACAGAGCTCCAGCCTATCCCTTTCCTCGATCAAAGTTCACTTGGCGGCCCTATCTTCCCGCCTTCAGGTAGATGGGGATAAAACGTTGTTCTCTCACCCTTTAGTGAGAACGTTTTTTTGGGGGGGGCACTCCCCATGCTCTGCCAGGGAGGAGTAATCAACACCTTCCCATTGGCCTCCCTTCCACCCCCCCGGTGGGACCTCAACCTGGTCCTCACAAAACTCATGGGACCTCCTTGAACCCATGGCATCCTGCTCTCTCGAGGACCTAACCATCAAGACTTCCTTTTTAGTAGCCATCATGTTTGCTTGTAGAGTTAGCAAGCTCTCCGCACTCAGGGCCTCCCCTCCCTACATATGTTTCTCTAAAGAAAAGGTCAGTCTCCATACTTACCCTGCCTTCCTACCCAAGGTCGCTACCCCATTCCACATCAACCAGACTATTTCACTACCGGTCTTCTTTCCCAGACCTCATTCCTCCACTGCCGAGCAAGCCCTGCACACCCTTGATGTCAAGAGAGCCCTCTCTTTCTATATAGATCGGACCAGAACCATTCGAGCTTCAGATGCACTTTTTATCTCGTACAGCGGCCAGAGGATTGGGGTAAAGATATCCTCCCAGTGCCTTTCCCATTGGATCCTCCTATGCATTCAGCGATGCTACCAGAAGGCTGGCAAGATGCCTCCCATCCTGCTTAGGGCCCACTCCATGAGAGTGATGGCCACCTCATTGGCCAGTTTCTGAGGAATCCCGATTGCGGACATCTGCAAGGCTGCAACTTGGTCTTTGCCTCACACCTTTACCAAGCACTATTGCTTGGACATGGCAGCCAGAGCAGACACAGCAGTTGGAAGAGCAGTTCTCCACTCCCTCTTCCTCTAACCTCGACTCCGACCACCTGGAGGTAGGTGACAACTGCTATTCACTCTCCCATTAGTGGGAATTACGGAGATCCTCGAAGAAGAAACGGAGGTTACTTACCAGTAACTCTGTTCTTTGAGAGAGTTCTGCGTATTCTCACGACCCGCCTGCCTTCCCCTCAGTCTCGGAGTTACTGGTATGTAGTCTTCCGGGACAGGTTGGAAGGAACTGAGGCGGCGAGGGCGCCTCCCTCCTTTTTATACAGCCCCATTATTGTGAGACTGTAAGCCTGCGCTTTTCACGGGGGGGAGGGGGGAGGAGAGGGAGGAGGGGCGGAGCACTCACCATTCTAGTTTTTTCCAGGTAATCTGCCTGGAAACTGCTAACAATTAGGTCTCTGGTGCCTGCGAAGCAGGAAGTGCATCCCATTAGTGAGAATACATGGAGCTCTCTCGAAGAACAGAGTTATTGATAAGTAACCTCCGTTTCTGACCCTGGACCCCATCACCTCTGAACCCCATGTCTGCCCATGTTCTGGATGCCCCTTGCCCTGTGTCCCTTACAATTCCTTTACTAATCTGCAATCCAGTTGCAGATTGATCAAAGGAAAGGGAACAACATAGACCAATAATTCTGATTGGAAGCTGTGGCACTGTAGTGAAACTTTAGGGGCAGATTATTTGCACAGTGACTGGCTTAGAAATGTGGAAACAGCAGCCCCAGAAGCAAAATGGTACCCTCGGTAATGCGGTAAGAGGTAAATGAATTGTATGCACTAAATGGTAAGTGAAAAGCAGGATGGCATCTTGCGGTATTGCAGGAATCAAAAAATCACACTGGTATCAGGAAATGGTCGGAAATCGATCTCCGTTCCCAATACGGTGAAATTTCTTGCACGCAGCAGTTTAGCTGCTCATTTTGGCCCTTGTCCTAACTAAAAGATAGATGTATGGGAGGAGTTATTTTAAGTTTGTGAGAGTTTAGAGGGAGGCTGAGATCTCAGTGGGAAGGCTTGACTCTCTTCCCTGGGTGAGAGATGGGGGTAGGGCTGGCGCTACCATATAAGCAGCAGCTGGGGGTTGGAGCCCAGGAAGGGGCGAAGGGCTGAGGCAGGGATAGGAAAAGTAACAATTAGGTAGAGGAAACCTCTCAGCCACTGTCCGATACCAAGGAGACTCGATGCTCAGCACAAGAGCTGGGGAATCCAGCCTAAGTGAACTTAGGGTTCCTCACTGAGGTCCAGGAAAGGGAGCCTGGACACTAGGGCTGGGAATCAGTGGAAATTGGGATGGACGCAGGGCTTGACAACTAGGAAGGGAACTTCAAGGATCACAGCTAGGGAACACAACTAGAACATGAGGAGAGAGCACAAGGGTCTAGGAACAGAACTGGAACACATGCAACTACAACAAACAGAATGGGTGGAGCATCTGTCCTTCTCCCCAACTTCCTGCGGTCACCAGCAGGCCTTAAGTATTGACTGGTAGCCAAGCAGGAAGTTGGAAGGCAGGGGTGAAGCAATGGGACATGGCTGGAAATGGGTGTGGCATTGCAAGGATTGGGAGAAGACATGGGGAGGAGGGAACTTGGCTGAAGATAGGCCTGAGTGGTGGTGCCAGCAGTCAGGGTAGCACTCCAAACCACTGGGATGATGGGTTTAAGACCTGGGGCCTGACACCTGCATCTATTCTGCCTCTAGTCCAGCTGCAGTGTGGGGAGAGCCACCCCCTTGAAGCTTCCTAACTTTCCCCATCCAACTCTGATCTAGAGCTGCAGTGGCTGGATGGGGGGATAGGGCCACTTAGTTCAAGGGTGTGCCCCCCCCCCCCAATCCAGTTGTCACCAAGCTCTGTAGCTGGATCGGAATAGGCAGAAGAGCTGCCCCCTTGAACTTGCCACCCTGTGTTGCTTCTTCTATGTGCCACTCCCAATCTAGCCATGGAACTTGCTGGCAGCTGGATTGGGGGGGGGACACATAGGACAGCGGTAAATATCCTTCTGCTGCTCCTGGATCTGCAGGGGTGAGGTGGGAAGTTCTGGTAGTTTGCCATGGCTTCTCTGTAGCGGGAGTGGGGTTATCTTGGTAAGAGACGGGAGGGGATGGATTGTTTGGGCATGGAAAGAGGTGGGATTTTGTTTTCAAGGTACTGATATTGTGATTGTGGTTTTTTTATTATTGATATTGCTGTGAGCCACTTTGTAGGATAGGGTGGGGTATACATTTAAAGTAATAATAATAATTAATATTAATACTGATGTTATTATTAATAATAATAATAATAATAATAATAATAAGTAAAGTACCCACTATACATTTTTAAGCAATTATGTAGTTTGATATTTTCAGATTCATTTTACAGCTATATCAATGATGATTTTATTGTCTTATTTACCAGAGCTTATTGATGCGGATACTTGTGAAGTCAATGGAAAAAAATGCCAACTGTCTTCAGTGGGCCATGGTCGGGACCTCGATTAATCATGAATCTTTTGGGGATATGTGCCAAACTATATTAGGATGGTATTTGGGATTTAATCAAACACAACAACAAAACATTTACAATTTTATCTAAACAAAACAACCTTATGTATTATGGAGACTTGAGTTTTCCATCAAAACATGTTTCATATTTACAATTAAAATAGCTCAATAGGTTATTTTCAGCCAACTCATCATGAGAAACTTACAATATGTCTGGGCTGCTGCATCAAATTTTTAAAACTAATCTTTATCCCCTCCATGTTCACTGTATTCGTAGACTGGAAAAGAATGACCAGCTTTCCTGCATTTTCAGCATCCAATTGATTTCTCAGTTTTGAATGAACTAGTCAAAATGAAGCAAATCTTCTTTATGCACTTGCAGAAGAGGCTACTGCTGTCAGTTTTTTGTTTTTTTAAAACTATAGTTGGCATGATTGAGCGGTGATTAGTGGCTGACCACATCATAGTGACGTCCTCTTCTTCAATAGTAGAGCATCAACATTGATACTGGGTATTGAGAATATTGGCAAGGAAATAAACTGGAGTTAGTGCTTGATCCATTTGGTTTTTACTTCCTGTAATTTAACTTTGTCATTGGATATTTCTTTCTTCAATGTCTGTCTTGGTTCTTTACAAATTTCAGCACTTTGTTCAAGGCTATGGAAAGTAGATCCTGAGAGTTTAGACATGTTCATGTCATCGTTTTTAAAGTAGTTGCCTTCTGAAGAGTAGCAGGAACACTTCTTATAGAGACCCTTTTCACAGACACTTCAACACTGATAAAATTGGTGTTACATTTTATTATACATGTTGCAGGGCTGCAGGTGTGCACTATGGGTGCCCTGCAATATGTATTATAAAATATAACTCATTTTATCAGTGTTAAAGAGTGTCTGTGTGAAAAGGGCCAATGTTTCATTCAGACAAACAGACCTTGCATCTCTTTGCTACACTATTACATTTTACAGACATGCCTGTTTTACTCAGAGCTACAGGGATTTCTTGAAAATTCTCCCAAACAGGGTCTCTTTTACGAACTGCTGCCCTAGTAGGTTTTTCTTTTCCCCCCTCTATCTAGTTCCCTCACTCGAAATCTAATCAGTGCAGAGGCTATACTTGGGAATAATTTATCCCTCAAAGATTTCTGCTTAAAATGTTGCTCCTTTCTGTTGCTTCTCCCAGACTATAAGGCTGACAGGTAAAATAAATCTGTCATTTCCATATGCAAGGGGTGTCAACTGATCTACAGCCTGAGAATTGAAAATTAAACCATCAGAATTAAGTAAATGGGGGTGGGGTGGGGGATACAAAAGCATGAGACTAGAAATGGGTTCTCTGTTTAGAGATGCAAGATGTTATCTTCTAGATTGAAATTTGGGTCCCAGTGTGTACAGTGACTTTCTTTGCCAATCTATTGAAGAGCCTCTGGAACCCCCAATATAGTAGGTGGCTTATTGTGCCCTATTTGTAAAGTTTTCCCCAAAAGGTTACATGACTGACTATATTGTCTCAAGTAGCATATAATTTAAAGTTAGTATCTTTGGGCTTTAACATATTTTGCATTAAATTTATATTTAAATAGGTTCATTTTATTTTTTTGAAAAAGAGAACTGTAATAAAAAAATCTTATTTAAATTACTAATTTTTCTTTTTCTTTTTAAAAAAATCATTGACTTTCCCACAGGGCAGTGATATAACTACTCCATATATCAAGAAATACATATTCTCAAGTGAATGTGAGACCTATTTGTATTCTCAAGGATTTCAGACCTCCTTTAAAATCATCTTGTATGTAGCCGTCATATTCTAAGAAACACAGCACTTCTCTTTACTTACATGGATAAGACTATCAAGAGTTATAACAGTAAATGCTAGAGAGGTTTCCTTAAGGTAAAAAACCTGGTATGTCAAGTTTTAATCCAATCTCTAGATAGCAGAGGTTAAGACTAACCGTATTGACCAACGAGATGGTAGCCTGCACCAGGTGGGTGTTCACTTGCTCGTTTATTAGGTGGCCATCATCCACTGGAGACACAGCCCCCACTCACAGCGGGGTTCCAGAACATGTAGTCTGCCATGTGGGTGAATGTGGGCTAATGTGCTCCCGTGTGTCCGAGTCCAATCAATTAGGTTGCGTGCAGCGCCTTCATGTGTACAAGTCCACCAGCACCATAGAGTCACGAGTGAAGAGCCTAGATTGTTCTGAGGGATGGCCACTCCCTTTTCTTCTTTTGCTCTTACTAATGGTGCATGCAATGTTTTCCTTAAAAGCCTACCACATCATTTCATACATGCATTCTCTCAGACTGTCCTGCTTGGCCTGATGCTTGCTTTTTCCCAGCCACTGCATTCTCAGGTACGATTTGTGGAAGATTACCATTGCCAAGGCCATGACTAATACTAACAGGCAGGCAAGAGCCAGCACCGCTACCTCCGTATCAAGAGTTATGGATATATACAGCCGAAGCCACCACAGCCTTGCTCCACTATCCCAGCAAGAGCCTTTCTGTGCCTTGACATCACATCATGCCGATGACAGCAGGAGGCTTGGATCTGTTAGATCACTCACAGGTTCTGCTCAGCAGTGGAAAGGAAGGTCTGGAGCATAGGGAAGTTCTCGGAAATGCATCTCCATGGCTTAGGCTCCAGCATCCATGAATTCTGCAGATGATGTGCCAAATGTTTTGAACAACTTAAGGAGCTGGGCGACTGCCTAGCTAGGATTTGCTGTGCACCGCATGTGTGCAGTTAATGGCTACTACTTGTCATGTGTCCTTACAGGGCTGGGCATGCACTAAGTGTGGGGAAAAGTTGCCTTCTACTAACGGGTTAGCTCTTGCATAAAGTAGTTCATGCTTCTTAAAACTGGGCAAATAGCAGGACTGACTGTTATTGGTTACAGGTCAGCTATTGGTTAAAAAACATTTTTGCAGAGCTTATGCTGGGTGTGTGTTGCTGCATCAGCATTTCTGATCCATGTGGCTGTTAAACTGCATAGATCTTTCAGTCACAAGCACATAAGTGAACATGCCAACTCATCTAAAAATGTTACAGATGCTAGCACCACAGAAGCATGGAACCTTTTTAATTGGGGTGGAACCACTGAATGTTAAGAAATGGGCAGATGGGGGAAACTGCAAGGTGTTGAAGGTCACTGTGCTCGGAATGTATGTGGGAGCAGAGCTTCCAATTGGTTAAAGCTACTCGTATATTATCTTTTGAAAGTAACAGTTTTTGCTTGCAGCTAGCATGAGGGATCATAACGCCTTAGAAAGCTATTGTTGCGGGTTGTTTCCCCAAGAAAGCCAAATGGCTTTGGCTTTTGTCTGTGGGTCCTGTGGCCACGCAGGTCCGTTTCTGGGTACGGAACCCAGAAAAGTTGGGGGGTGATGGATACCCTGGCCTTTGCTGACATTTGGGTGAGGCATGATGTACGGAGAAAACTGTCAGACCCATCCTCCCAAAGCAGTCTATGCATTCATATGGTGGCACATGCACACAATGGCGTCATGTATGCATGATGGATGATACATGATGCATCATGTATGCATGATGGAGTGCAGACACTGTGTAACCCTGTTGTAGTTCCAAGTTCAGTAGGATGGAAGAGTGGGAGCCCTGTATGGGATGAGAGAGTAGGATGCGAACAGGATTGCAACTTTTCTGGAGGTTTGTGTGCTGCCAGAAGTAGGGCAGTCGCTAAGGGAGGCTGGACTTTCCCTGCCATTTTTTCTCATCACTGTCCTGATGACCGTGAGAGGATACCAACGGGGCTACGCAGAATGCCTTGACTGGATGGCAGAGATTAATCTCTTCAGGGAAACAAGTGACTCGGGGTACAGTGGACCAACTGAAGGATAGCTTGCTGCCCTATACAAGGTTTGGATACTCAGAGAAATGCAGAGTGCTATCACAAGCGGGGATGCTTTCTGCCCTCATTGTATGGTTAAACAAAGCCCATGTATGAATATTTAATAGGGAAGTGTGGGGAAAATTTTTCCTCCTACTAATGAAGGTTAGCTTTTGCATAAGTTCATGCTTTTTAATGTTGGGCTTCAGTCTGCAAAGTGCTGTACTGATGCCAACCCTATTCAGTTCAGTGAGCTTCTGCCAGTGAAGCACTTTGAGGGCTGCACTCCTTGTTGCTAAATTCAATGTTTAATGGGGCTACTAAGAGTCTCCCACTAACTGTTGTGAACCTGTATATGTCTTCCTGCACTCATGGTCTCTGTCATTCAGGCTTCAGTGCTAAGCCTAGTCCATGCAAATGATGCATGTTTGTGGCGGCCACTAGAGTTTTTTGTAGCAGCCATTAAACAAACACTTTTCTGATTATTTTGGGTTGTTCCATTAGGCAGCAAAACCAAGTGACAATTTGTGCTTGAACGAGTGGATTCAAACGTCTTTTTTTCTTGAGTGACTGGTTGGTTGGGTTGGTTATTGGTTTTTTTGCTCTCTTTCGTGCTTCTTCCCTTGGGGCTCTCCACCCTTTACTTGCATATATTTTGACATGAAAAGTTTCTGTAAAATAGAAGATTGGTTCTTGGCATATAATCAATTGTTTCCCTACTTTTCAAATTTATTGTAGCTTTCAACGCCTTTTTCTTAACAAATATTGTTGCTCAGGGAATTAAACTAATAAAGAAGAAAATACATGGATAGTAAACTTCTAACTACTTAAACAGTTTATTGGAAAATTCAAAGAGTTCTTGCTTGAGGCAGAGATCTTTTGTGCATGTTAAATGGAAAGCAGATTTCAGCTCGGATACTCAAAGTACAAGCCCCATTCCCTTCATTTATTTCTAGCATTGGCTTCATCAATATATTGAGAAAGGAAAGCATGGGGAAATATTCAGTTAATAAATACTTGATGCACTACACTTTTGTACCTGTACTGGTGGCTACTTGGTCTGTACAAAAATGCAAAGAATAGAGCTCTACTGATGTCGTCCATATATTCCCACGTATGGGAATGCTCCAGAGACTGTTTCAAGAGGGGGGCTGGTGCTCCAGCAGGGACTTCCATCCCGGAGGGACCAAAAGGCAGCCTACATCCAGGCTGCAGGATTCTCCCCCCATCCCCCACGGAACCAATAGACCTGACGGGGGTTGGGGCAGCTGTGGCAGCGCAAGTGGCAGGACCAGGTCGAGCCCCATCAGACTGGTGAGTTGCCAGCCCCTGTCTCCATCTCCCCCCTCCCCCGGTTGGAGGAAGGGGCGGGGCTGGTGCTGCAGCGGGGACTTCCGGCCCGGAGGGGCCAAAGGCAGCTGGCAGCCCAGCTGCACCGCAGGCAGCGCACCTAAGAACTGCACCCAAGGGCCCTTGGGCGTGGCCCTTGGCAGGGGCAGGGGGTGGGAAATTGTGATGGGGGGGTTATTAGAGGTTATGGGGGAAAGTATTTTAGTTAAAGATGGGAGATATGGGTTGGGGAGGAAGGGGAAAAGATTCAATTGGGTGGGGAAATGGGGGGGTTGGTTTTTGGGATTCTCCTCTGTGGCAGAGGGGGGCAGGGATTCTGGGTTAGGGGGGTATGACCTTTTCCCTCAGTGAGAGAGGGGGAGAGAGACCAAGGGGGGGTGGTAACTGACTCTCCGGTGGCAGAGGAGAGTCGGGAGGGGGGGCAGGCTATGTCTGGGCAAGGGGGCAGGCTATGTCTCCCGGTGAGATGGGGAGGCATAACCCGAATGGTAGGGAAGTGGGACTCCCTGTGAGAGGGGGAGTCCCAGGGGGTGGGGAGTAGGGAGGGATATGTTGAGAAGGAAGGGGGGGGGAGGGTTCTCCCTCACACCCCGGGCGGGACAGCCGGGGGGGGAAGGTAGGTGCGGCTATTGGGGTCGTGACAGGTCAGGGGAGGTATGGTCTCGGGGGAGGAGAGGGAGAGTGGTGTGGCGGGATAGGTGCTTAGTGCATGTCCCACTCACTTCTCCCCCAGCAGATGAACAGGTGGAACTTGGTCAGGGGGCCCCTGGTCTGGTTTTGGTGCTGTTAAACGTGAGATCGGTGGCAAATAAGACGACAACAGTCCAGGAGGTAATCCTGGACCATGCCGCCGATCTCGCGAGTATCATGGAGACCTGACTGAACAGTGAATCGCGGCCAGTCTTGGCTTACCTTGTTCCAGTCGGGTATTATGTGCAACACCAGCCACGACCGGAGGGGCGGTGTAACTATGGTTTTTAAAGAGGGGTGGTCTGTGAGGAGGTATCCAGTGTGATCCATGGTAGTTATTGAAGGCCTCCATCTTGTGTTTGATTTGGCAGGGGACAGTTTGGGAGTGCTACTGGTATACCATGCACCCACAAGTACAGTGACCTCCCTGCATGCTCTGCTGGAGGCTTTGTCGGAGGTGGTGTTCTTGGGGGAGCCGAGCATGAGTTCATGGCCACCATGGTAATCATGGGCCTGTCCCAGAGGGTCAACGGCCTGACACGTCTTGGGGGACATACTTTATCTCATGTTTTGCACTGGCCTTGAGGTGGGTGGTCCGTTAATGGGGGAGATATCAGCTGTGCCCTTGTCACGGATGGATCATTACCTCCTGCAGACCTTTCTTCTAGCACGTCTGCCCACAGAAGGGTGCGGAACCTGTTAGGATGGTCCGCCCCCGGAGGCTGTTGGACCCAGTGCGGTTTCTAGGTGCTCTGGGGGAGTTACCCGCTGACCTTGATGACCATTACATCGATGACCTTGTCAGGCTGTGGAACATCTTGTTGACGGAGGCCATCGATCAAACGGCTCCCAGGCGTCCGTTGCCCAGGTGGACGCTCTGCATACCTCCTTGGTTCTCTGAGGAGCTGCGGATGCTGAAGCAAGAGGGGCAACAGTTGGAGCCATGGTGGTGTCGTTCTCGAGCTGAAGCTGACAGATTGTGGCATAGAGCTAGTTTACGAGCCTATGCTGTGGCTCTGCGGGCAGCAGAGAGGGAATTCTTTGTTGCCCTCATAGCATCCGCAAAATCCCGTCTGGCAGAATTTTTTCTCCTAATTTTTACTGTTCTTATTATTGTTATATGATTTATATGTTTTTATTGCAATTTATTGATTTCTATTTTGTTAGCCACCCCAGGCTGCCTGGCAGGAGGGGTGGGGTATAAATATTTTAAATAAATAAATAAGTAAGTAATTGGGTTACTGAGTACTCATTAAGTGCAGAAGAGGCTGGATTTTGAGAGGGTTATTCAGCCTACCTCTTTACGCTTCAATACCTTCATCATAAATATTAGAGATGGGGGATCTGCGCATGCGTCACACGTAGCAGCTGGGAGTCGCCTGGGCTCCACTCTCCCCAGCTCCTTAATCAAGCCAAACGCAGAAAAATAAGAAAAAAAACTCCCCGTGCAGGTGGATGATGGCTGGTAGAAATAAACCCCGGCAGAAAACTTTGCAAGCAAACGCTCTAGAGCGTTTCTGTCATAAAAGCCAGGCTGCGGAGATAAAATCAGCGGGAGAGACCCGCAGCAGCGAGGAAAACATGGCGGCGGCCGTTTCGGGAGCGCGGGAACATGAAAGAGACCAGGCCGCACTGAGCTCAGAGGAGGAGGAGGCGGCAGAGGGATCGGGCTCACTGAAGAAGCTCCTTAATCAGATGAAGGAAGAATTAAAGAAAGAGATGAGACAGATCAGGGATGCAGTCGAAGTAGGTAACAAAAAAATGGAAGGGATGGCAAAGAGGGTTGAGGCAGCGGAGAGCAGAATTTCTGATCTCGAAGATCACTCCCTGACCACTCAAGAACAAGTAAATAAATGGAAAGGGGAGACTGCATTTTTGATGGCAAAGTGTGAAGATTTGGAGAACCGTTCGAGAAGAGGGAACTTAAGAATAAACGGGGTGAAGGAGGCAGGGAGACAAGAAAAGGTAAATGAGATAGTGGGGGCGATAATGAAGGAAAACTTCCCTGAGGAGGGGCATTTCCATGCGGCTATAATAGAAAGGGCGCACAGAACTGGGCGTCCCCCGCAAAAAGACACAGACCCTCCCCGCCCAATCCTGGTTAAGTTCATGAATTATAATATCAAAGAAGAGGTTCTGAGGGCAGCTAGAGCCAAGAAGAAGCTAGCTTTCCAGCAACAGTCAATTAGAATCTTCTCAGATTACGCGGCTGAAACCGTTAAAAAAAGATTAAAATGGAACAAATATTTTGGGGTATTGAATGAAAGGAACCTGAGACCAAGATTACTATTTCCAGCAAGAATGCTGATTTTTGAAAAGGGGAAGAGAAAATTCTTTGACAATACAGAGGATCTCGAGATCTTCCTCGCAGCATTGCCAGTAGGGGCTTCAGCGAGAGAACAGGTTTGAAGAAGGCCCTTTCAAACATCTATAAGACAATTCAGAACTGAAATGAAGGGAGTAAAGAAAGGGGGAGGCTGAGGGCAAATGACCCACAATGTTGGCTTCTGATTAAGAGAGTGGCAGAAAAGCAGTTAGCAATGGCAATCGGGAAAGGAAGCTGCAAGAGGAGTCTGCTCAGGCTTTTGATGTCTATTCCATATTTTTAAGAGATATTCCATAAGGTACATGAGACTTGAGGCTGTAATTGTTCAAGTTAAAGTTAAAACCTGGGCATCCATTAAAGTTTGATGGGATGACAGCAAACAGAGGAAGCTGCACGCTGTCTGCACAAATGGTATACTGCTGTTTGACTCTCTCCACAGGGGATTAGAGATTTGCAGAAAAACAGTTAATGATGGTAATTGGGAAAGGAAGTTGCATGAGGATTCTGTTCAGGTTTTGGTCATCTATTCCACATTTTTAAGATATATTCCATAAGGTGTATGAGACTTGAGGCTGTCTTTGCTCAAGTTAAAGTTACAACCTGGGCAACCATTAGACTTTGATGGGAAGGCAGCAAGCAGAGGAAGCTGCACGCTGACTGTACAAATGATATACTGTTGTCTGGCTATTTCCATAAGGGATTATTTCTGTCAAGTGGGTAATGAAGCTGCAGGAGGATTATGTTCAGGTGCGGCTGTCTATTCCACACTTTTAAGACTTCTCCCATAAAGGGGTGTATGAGACTTGACGCTGTCACTCTTCATGTTAAAGTTAAAATCAAGATACAAATGGCTTGTGATGTCAAAACAAGAGTTCAAAGTAATTGGGGTAACGTGAAGGAAAAATGGAGCCAGCTGACACCTCGAGGAAGTCACAAAGAAACTGTGAAGGAGCCATAGTTGGTCTGGCATCTCTCTTGTATAAGGGGTAGGTGATTGGAGCTACAGGCTTTGGAGCCCACAGCAGGAAAAGAACAGCTATGGGTCACAACATAAAACAAGGCAGCCTACCTGTGAAAGCAAAACTGAATGCAAAAAGGCTAGTGACAGGAGACTATCTCCTACCGTGCTGTGCTAGCTCTAAGCTCAAATCGGGAACTATTAACAAAAGGATCATTCTGAGGTTGTGGAGGGTGCAGTTGCTCTGATGGGGCTACAAGTAGTAAGATAATGAATAACAGCACAGAAGAAAAGAACTAGTAAGGGGTAAAAAATAAAAGTGCTTACAGAAAGGGAGGCAACTAGCGTGGGGGTGATGCAAGGGAAGTTTAAAGTAAGTTCAGTATGTTGGTACCTCTTAAGATACATTATCTGTAGACACTGTTCACATGAATAGCAGCCCAAAATATTGAAGAACACCTGGTGTTGATAGTTGAGATCTCAAACAGCCTGAGATAGTGAGAAAGAGGGAGTACATGCTCCTTGGCACAAGGGTGGCTTCTGACTCCATCTCTAAATGCGCTAATACAGTAGTTAAGCTCAGATGAGGGAAGAGCTTCTGTTTACAGGTTCTAATTGTAGGTAAAATTGCATTACGCTGGATGCTATGTATATGCCTAATTGTAAGATAGTCCTTATGCCTACTATAGGGGAGTGTGTTTTTTGTGCTTTTTGTTTTTGGTGTTTATAATGTTAGAAGGTAAATTTGTTTGGCTTAAAATTGTTGGTTAAGTATATAACAAATGTTTACATGTTGTATGGAGCTGGGGGGGGGGGGAGGGAAGGGCTCGTCTGGTCCATTGTTGCCAGGCGTAGACTCTCAGAGGATGCCTAATTGTAAGATAGTCCTTATGCCTACTATAGGGGAGTGTGTTTTTTGTGCTTTTTGTTTTTGGTGTTTATATTATTAGAAGGTAAATTTGTTTGGCTTAAAATTGTTGGTTAAGAATATAACAAATGTTTACATGTTGTATGGAGCTGGGGGGGGGAGGGAAGGGCTTGTCTGGTCCATTGTTGCCAGGCGGAGACTCTCAGAGGATCCCTACCACATCCAGGGGAAAAGGATGCGAGGGGGGGTAGGAATATGGGATAATCAGGGGAGGAGGGCGGGTGAGGGGGATAAGGGTTTATGGGTTTGTTTTGAAAGAACGAAGATAAGGGGTTTCACAGGTTCCCAAAACAGGGCAGAGTTAGTAGCCAGGGAGATTTTCCTCCTGAGAAGGGGGCATAAATCAAAGGAAAGGGACCGAGAGGCAGCTAGACAATCAATTACAAGTACAGAGGACACAGAAGATTTTAATTTTAAGCGTCAGAGGAAAGGGCCATGGCCCAAAAGGAAGTTAAAGACAAAACATGGCTAATTTCAAAACAGTCACAATAAAAGTTAGGGGCCTAAACTCACCGCAGAAGAGAAAGAGAGTGAGGGATCTTGTAGAAGAGTTGGGGGCGGATATTTTTCTAATTCAAGAAACTCATCTTCTAGATAAAGATGTCCCTAGGTTTGCCAACGCAAAAATAGGGGGCCTCTACGCATCATGTGCCAGAAGGAAAAAAGTGGGTGTGATGAAAGGCTTCAGCAAGAAAAATAATTTTGAATTGGAAAAATGCATTAAAGATAAGGAGGGGAGATTCATTTGTTTAACTGGAAAGCTGCAAGGTAAAAGG